>KN832984.1:267919-301414 GCA_000827315.1 Piloderma croceum F 1598
CGGTTGCGGACTGGAACGGGACTGTAGGAGGTGGAGGGGGGTACTGTGGGGCTACAAGCCCCCCTCCCATGCTAGGCTAAAGAGAGGGGATGGGGGGTGAGGTGGTATGGTGGGTGGTGGTGGTTTGTGCTTACCTGCTACCTGGTGCCCCTCCTGCTTCTCCTTATCTTCTCTACCCACTCTCCTCCCCTCTCTACCCACTCCTAACCCTCCTGACAGCCCACTGGTGGGCTGTGTAACCTTCGTTCGTGGTCGGTTGCGTGCTTGTAGTGGATGAGAGACGCGTCGACTTGTCGCATTTGGTGGAGTTTCAAACTCCGACCACTTTCAAATCGCAATTTTGATTGTCATCGTAGCATATGTTACAGGTCTCCTAAAATCGTGAAATTAATTATATATACTCTAAATGCGGATGAAAATGTATCTAGAATTTCAATTTGTGTAATTCTAATCTGTGAGGTTTGCTATGTGTTCATTTCATTTCAGAGTTACAGAATTTCCTTTTATATCGAAAATACGCTTCAGTTTTGCGGTTTTACTTATCTACACTACAAACAGCAGTCTCACGGTAAGGAAATAAGTGTCCCACGGTATACAACGCAAATCTTAGGATGAGAATTTTGCTTAAAAGCTCAGGTTATAAGAACGAGTTTTAAATTATCATTTAAAGACTCGTAACAACAAAGAAGAAACTCACATAGAGATTGTATGAATCTGGGTCTGTTGTATGCTTAAGGACCTCATATCATATTAATGTGTTGTGATTTACTTTTTCTGCTGAAAATAGTTCTCATTCTCAGAATACCAACTGGGTATCTGCATTTCAATAAAATCTACATGTCAGACATTATACAGGACTGTGATGACTCTGCAGGATTGAAAAAACAATAGGTAGTGTGACCAGATCTGCAACATATACAGCAACAGCAATAGTGCACACCCATAGGAAAGACCATAGATAGTTTGTCTACTTCATACTCTGGCAATATATCACCAAGATATCCAGACTGAGGGATAATACTTATTCCATTCTCCACCAGCAACACTACCATTGCCACCTTCCCTGCTTGTGATGCTGCTTGCAGTGCATTACCATACCATCCACCTGTTGCATTGATGTCTGCTCCATTACTTAGCAGCAGTTGCACAATTGGTTCACTGCCTTTCCATGCTGCTGCCTGTAGTGCACTGCCAAAGTGTCCACCATATGCATTGACATCTGCTCCTTTATCCAAGAGCAGTTTCACAATGGCCTCATTGCCTCCTCTTGATGCTGCTTGCAATGCACTATTGTACTGCCCACCCTGTGCATTGATGTTGGCACCATTATCCAGAAGTATCTGAACAATATTTTTGTGGCCTTTCTCAGATGCTACATGCAATGCATTGCCTAAATACTTCCCATGGGCATTAATATCTGCCCCTTTCTCCAGCAATAAAAGCACAATTTCTGCCCTGTCTGTCATTGATGCAGCCTCTAAGGCATTACCATACTCATATCCCTCAGCATTAATGTCTGCTCCTTTCTCTAACAGTAGCTGCACAACATCAATGTGGCCTCTCCATGATGCTGCTTGAAGAGCATTGCCATACCAGCCACCCTGCATATTTATGTCTGCTCCCTTCTCCAACAACAATTTCACAACTGCCTTGTTTCCATTTCCTGCTGCTGCTTGCAATGCATTTCCCCAACATCCATTTGCTATGTTAATGTCTGCACCTTTCTCCAGCAACAGACTCACAAGTCCTTCACTGCCAGACCATAATGACATAGCTTGTAAAGCAGTGCCAAACCACCCACCCAATGCATTTACATCTGCTCCATTTTCTAGTAGTAGCTGTATCATTACTTCACAGCCTGTCCAAGACACAAACTGGAGCACATTACCAAAATCTCCACTATCTTTCTGAACATCTGCTCCATTTTCCAGTAATAGCTGCACAACAGCTGGATTATGGCAGTGGTTGCCCCACACTGCTGCTTGCAAGGCATGACCATACTCTCCTCCCTCTGCCCCAATATCTATCCCATTCTTTAGCAGCAGCTGTATAATTATCTCATGGCCATTATAAGATGCCAAGTGTAGTGCATTGCCCAAGATTCTACCAGGTTGTGCATTAATGTTTGCTCCATTCTCAAGCAACATTTGTGTAATTCCTTCATGACCTTTCCATGATGCTACTTGTAAGGCAGTGGCAAGATATCCTCCATGTGCTCTAAGTTCTGCTTTGTTATCCAGTGGCAGTGGTGTAATTGGTGGTTCATAGCCCAAATAGGGTGAAATATTCATAACCATGCCTAAATATTCACCCAATGAGTTTACATCTACACCCTTCTCCAATAGCAGCCTCACAACTGCTTCATGGGACCCCCATATGGCTGCATGAAGTGCATTCCCACATTGCCCACCCTGTGCATTGATGTCTATTCCACTCTCCAGCAGCTGTAACACAACCTCTCTATGACCCATAGCTGATGCTCCCTGAAGTGCATCACCTTGCTCTCCACCCACTGCATTGATGTTTGCTCCATTGTCTAACAGTAGCATTACTATTTCCAAATGGCCTCCCTGTGATGCTGCTTGCAGTGCACTCTCTTGCCACCTGTCTGGTGCATTGACATCTGCTTTTTTGTCCAGTAGCAGCTGTACAATTGCTATTTGGCCTCCTTGTGATGCTGCATGTAGAACATTGCTGCATCTGTGACCCCCAAATTCACCAGAACTAAAGTTCCCACTTGTAGCATAGATATCTGCTCCATTGTCCAGCAGCAGCTGTACAATTGCTTCATGACCCCCTAGTGATGCAGCCTGCAATGCACTGGCAGTTCCAGGATCCTGTGCATTGATGTCTACTCCCTCCTCCAGCAGCAGTTGCACAATAGTTTCATGGCCAAAGTATGATGCTGCCTGCAGTGCTCTGGCATTATGACCCCCAAATCCTGTTGATGGTGCATTGGAGTCTGCTCCTTTCTTCAACAACAGCTGCACAATGTTTGTGTAGCCAAAAGTTGATGCTGCTTGCAATGCATTTCCATTAAGGTTGCCTGGGGCATTGACATCTGCACCACTTTCTAGTAGTAGATTTGCAGTTGCTGGTTGATTGTTCCATAAAGCTGCCTGCAGAGCACTCCCATACTGTTTACCTTCTGCATTGACATCTGCCCCTCTATTGAGTAACAGCTGGACAATGTTTTGGTGACCTAATGCAGATGCAACTGATAATGGACTATGATTTTCTGTTCCACCTGTTATCTCAATGTCTGCACCATTATCTAGAAGCAGTTCAACAATGGCTCCATTGCATGCCATACATGCTGTTAGTAATGCAGTGCCACCACTGGAATATCCACCACCACAAGCATTGACATCTGCCCCCTTTTCCAGGAGCACCCACACAACCTCTTTGTTTCCCCCTTGTGATGCAGCTTGCAATGGATAACCATACCGGCCACCTCTTTCATTCACATCTGCCCCATTTTGTAACATCTGTTGTACTGGTCCCTCCAACCCAAACAGTGAAGCAAAGTAAAGGGGACTTGGGCGAGACATGAAATCAGAATTTCCATCAAGGTTAGCATATATTCTGAACCTATCCGCATCATAAAGTCGATGCCAATTGATAAATTGAGCACTGTTAAGCTGAAGAATCTCCATGCTCTGTTGCTGCAGAATGTTAGAGCTGTGACATTCTGCAGATCGTGTATGAGTGGCCCAAAACTGTGCTGCATATCCAGCAAGTGGGAAATCCTGCATGGTGCTCTTGTTCAAAGAATCAAATTTGTTGAATTGCAAAAGGTAAGCCAAGCATGTCTGGGCAATGAAATTGTTGGCCAGTTGGTCATTGAGGCTGTACTGTGAGGCAGGACCATTTCGGATGCGATCTGATACCAAATACTCTTTGACAGAAAAATGAGCCAGTCTGAACACTTCAATTTCTGTTGTGTTCTGTAAGTGAGGAATTTAAGCAACACTGCAATCCACCTCACCTTTCTCCTTGCCAGAATCATCATCCAAGCGGGGTGATGTTGAAACAGTGACCAGACTGGAGCACACAGCCAGAATAAGCCGTGAGTCAGAAGGCCGTTGTTCAGGGTCAAATGTAGGGATGTCATCAACATTGACTGCAAGCACTTCAGCAAGTTCTTCAAGTGTCACTGGACGCTCTGAGAAAGCAATCCACTGGAGAACCTTTAAAGCATCCTCAAAATATTCATCATCAATACTTTGCAGGATACGATCATAGGTTTCATCCAATGTTTTTGGCAAAGAGATTAATGCTTTCCTCAGTGTATTGAGCCTAATGCATTTTCGCAGTATATCAAGCTGACAAACAACCCATCGAAACCTGTTTGTGTATATCAGTGTCTGTGAGGCAAGTTTGTATATTGATGCCACATTACATTCCATGGGCACCATTCATCAATGTAGTCTCAATCTCCTGTTGGACCTCAGGTGGCCACATTTTAAGTCTGATGTCAGTTTGAAGTTGTTCACAAAGGTGAACTCGAATGTCAGCATCCACTAGTGTGCTCTGAATGTCAATTTGGCCTGACACTCGGGGAGGAAGGTAATCTTCAATATTTTTCTCCCTTCGACTTGTGACAAGCAAGTGTAGTCCATCAAGTTCCCAATCAACCATCTGTTCAATCAAGCCACAAAGCTTTGCCTGCTCTGTGCATTCATCAAGAGCATCAAGGACAACATATGCATGCTGCAAGGCATCAACAGTATCCTGAAGAATCTTCATGAGAACCTCAGTGGTAGGCTGCAATTGGCCATAATCGCATTTTGCATAAAGCGTGGCCAAGGCTTTAGAGGTAGTTGGGCACTGAGTAGATAATTGCATAATCAGCGCGAGGACAAAACTCGCATGGTGTTGCTTTTGTGGCTCGGTGAAGTCAAAGTAGAAGAATGCAATCGCAAGTGACGGGTCCAGGCGACAATGGTGCGAGATGTTCTCAATTATGGTAGAACTATAAATATTAGAATTTGTCAATGTATTATCCACATCAGCATCCCGCAATGCTCACCTTAAGATGGTTTTACCACAACCCGCTGTGCTAATCATGAGACCAACAATCATTATGGCATTTTTCACAGGAGACTTACGAATGCCATAAAGCCAAAGGAACGAATTGGGTGCACCCTTCCAATCTCGAAAACACTCCCCCTCAGTGAACCACGTGCCAGTCGTGGCCTGCCGCCTATCCCATGCATCGTTATGGTTGGAATAAGGGTCGGGAGCAGACAACCATGTATGGATTTTGTGACGCATATTGTCTGCGATAATCAGCTCATGCTGTGTCTGTGAATTGGAGGTAGATACCTATTTTGGCCAGCTCGTCTGACTTGGCCATTTCCGTAAAGTTCACTTTTAGAGTGTCATGCAGTGCCGTAACGCCATCTTGTACAGCCAACATTACGTCCCTACAAATAACCTCAGAACAAACAAACTCAGACAGAGACAGTACTTACGTCTGGTCCACTGTCAAGGCGAGAGTCAACGTTGCCTTATTCCTCTCCAGAGCTGCAAGAGTCTTTTTCACATCGCCTTCCTTGAGTGGCCAGGTCAGTGCTTGACCCACCGCCTTCCACTTGCTTCCCAGTCCCAGCTTTTTCTGTAGTGTGAGCAACTCCGTTTCACACTGAGAGAGCGGCCCATTGGAGCCACTTAGCAGCTTTGATATTGACGAAAGTCGAGAAGCTCCTCCTGCGTTCTCGTTGTTGATTATAGTGGAAAGACGCTCGAGAACATCCCGCATACTCTTCAACTGGTCGATGATTCTTTCCACGTCCCTAGAGGCATTTCGGGCACCAATTTGGTAGTTGTAACAGATGTTGATGACCGTTCCTGTGAGCTGCAAAACAGCAATCACGCTCGCTGGATAATATTGGTTAGAAAGAACGCCGAAAACGCAGTGAACGATGACTTGCCCGCAACACCGAGGACTTCTGCCATTGAATGATCCTTGATTGCACAAGTGGGAAAGGTTCAAAGCTGCTTTGAATGTCAAAAGATAACGCAGGGATTAGTTCTGGTGCAGGCTATGCACGCAAAGCCACCTGAGCCCCGCAGCTTCCGGGTTCCCACAGCAATATGATCCAAGTTGGGACAGCGTCAACTTGTGACTTGATATCAATCAAACACAGCATGGGCCTGTCGTACTACGGCACAGCTATCGATGTAATAGGGTTTATATGAGGACCCCCGAAAACCCACCAAGGTCTATGTCAAGGCCTATACACTTCTGGGGTTGGTGCTTGTGCAGTTTTAGGGTCCAAAATCCGATATACTTACGGTCTGTGTGACAATTTTTGGGCCTCTCAGAGTCACAGGTCTCGATTATCTTCCTTCTATTGGGGCTGACTATGGGTGCGGGGCAAAATTTAAAATTCCTCGGTTTCTTTTCTTACTATAGCTCGGCTCATGGATATGTTCTCGCATTTCAGGCCACGGTTATGTTGCCGCTATTCGAAAGGAGGCACGGGATGAGAAATAGCGGAGTTTTGTGCCGCGGGAAGCGCTGAACGTTGAACCTTCGGTTTGCCATCCATTAGGTTAGCTGCTCGCTTTTTGCACTTTTTTGCGATCCAGTTGGTCTATTTTCACTCGATTCCTTGTCGTGAACCACAGCTCCCAAGTTCCAACGCACTTTCAATGTGCGCTCAGCCATTGCTCCGCGGTTTGCAAATCCATGTCAATTGTCCTCCAGTTGAGCGGGCAGAAGGGGAACAGACCTCAATGTAAACGAATAGTTGGAGGATGCGTGCATTAATAGCTGAACTGTGAATGGCCGAACGAAGGCCCAAGGTTACGAGTCCAGGCACACATGGCTACTTCGGGAAGAGCAAAAATCCTGGGAGACCACTTCAAGGGTCTACAGTGGCGCCAATCTATCATGGCCATCGATGCATCATTACCGTTTCCTCGTGTGGCATCGCTTTGCTCGATAAGCCTTTTCCATGGAACGTTTCGCAGTGTCAAAGAGAAACCTTGCTGGAATCTTTTTCTTATGCTTTACAGCAGTATACTTAAAGCTGTACTAGTGGAGCGCCTTGATCTCCCGTTCTCTCTTTTTTTCACCACCCCTTCTTACCAATAGCATCTAACAACTCAGACGC
The DNA here is from genome assembly GCA_000827315.1 of Piloderma croceum F 1598. NCBI lineage: Eukaryota > Fungi > Basidiomycota > Agaricomycetes > Atheliales > Atheliaceae > Piloderma > Piloderma croceum. The sequence goes on from KN832984.1 coordinate 275,044, forward strand.
AGATGGTAGACCCCTCCCAGCGCGCCGACATTTATGTACCCGACTATGCACCCAATCCATTCCTGCTGGAAAGCTTCACCGACCGCTTTCTATGGTCTCTTAGCCAGCCACTCGTGGATGCATCTTCGGGCGATCCTCATGGCGCACTAACTATCCAGAACGAATCTTCCGCGGAGTATATATTTTCTGATGAACTGGTCGCAGACGCTCGAGCAGCAGCATCGTACAGTTTTTCACGTGCATCGCAACCAGCAAGCACCCTTCAGTCAGAAGGTGATAATGTAGACATCCCGACGGAGCGGGGCATCACCCTTTATTGTCCTCACCAAGGAGGATACTCTGTTATTGACTGGGTAGTCAAATCAGTGGCAGCTCATGAACGTGCTGATGTTTTGGTTTTGGATGCCTTGGAGTTAGCTGCTGGGAAATATGGTGCTTTCGGGGCAGGTACGATGCCTATCTAGCTTTTTACATAAATGATTATTTTCTGAACAGATTCTATCCAGAAGGTGTTAGCGCTATCGATTTCGTATATGAAACCTCCAAACCGAAGGGTTCGAAATCGGAAGATTCGCAACCGGAAGATCTGAAATCGGATTCACCAAACATTTCCAGCATCGACACTGAGCATATTCAGGGATTTTTTGACGCTCTCGTGAACATTCCTTCGAAGTCCATCCCAGAGGGTAACATAGAGGGCTGGGAATCTCAAGAACCTCAGCCAAGGCGTCGTATCATCTATATGCGCGACTTTGGTAGTATAGCCCCCGCTGCCAAGCCGCTCATGGCCCACATTCTTCGGGCTATTCACAATTGTCGTATCAGTGATAACGCTCGAAGCATCAAGCCTCGAGTCACGATCCTGATCATGGGAGTTACACCAGCCATGGGACTGGCCAAAGTCGTGTGTAGTTGCGGCGACGATAATTGTTGTGTAGATTCTCGCCGACGCGACGAGGAGCATGCAGCTTTACGAGCCGGTGGACACATGCTCCGCCAAATCGTCCCCCCTGTCGGTAGCATGTGTCCAGTGTCGGATAGCATCTCTCCAGTGCCTCTTAGCGGCTTGTCTTCGCAGTTATTTCTTCCTTTAGTCGTCAATCCTGTTGAACTCCAGTATGAAGACCTCTCGGTTGACCCGTTGTGGGGGGGAAAAGTTGACGAACTGGTATCGTATGGTGTGATCCTTGGCATCTTCACGAAACATGCGCACTCAGAAGATTTTCGCCGTAAAGAACAGAATGTTATACTCGAGAGAACGAAAGAGATCAACGACACTCTCTTAACAATATGTCTGGGGCAACGAGGTGGTTTGGTATATGAGAAACCCTCTCATGCGTTGCTGGCAGAAAGTACCGAACGAAGGTAAGAAAGATATCAGGACATGACGTCCATCGCGTACTTTTCTTAATTTATCTACTATTCCGGTAGCCTCCAGGACCGCTTCCAGTCGTCTTTCCTCTCCCCATCTGATGCCGACGTTATCTCGATTATGACCATCTCCCTTTCGTCTCCTAACTCATCGAGCCCTTGGGAACCCATCCCTGTGTCTTCCAGTAAAATTGCTGATGCATATCAAGTCTTTCTAAAGAATGAGCGAAGTCGGGCGGACTGGGTGGACGCAGAGAAAGCAACCCAAGCTCACACACGGCGTGACACAAAAGAGAAACAGAATCCTGGAAAAGAGAATGACGATTCGATTGTCAAGCAAGTCAGACGGTCTTCCGACTTGTCGACGCATGAGAGAGCACTTCTTAGATGCATTGTCAATCCTGGTAAGCCTCAAGTTGCCGTCGGTAACAAATAGTTAAAGCGCATCTATAGCATCACTCTCGACCACGTTCGAGAACGTTTGCATCGATCCGAAAGTCAAGGCCACGCTCCGGACAGTTATATCCCTCCCACTGTCACATCCAAACTACTTCAAAACGGGTATTTTGGCCAAGGAAGCTATCACTGGTGTACTTCTCTACGGCCCGCCAGGAACCGGCAAGACCATGTTATGTCGAGCTCTCGCACATGACTGTGATGCGCGAATGCTTCTCGTGAAGCCAAGTGACATCTATGATAAGTGGGTGGGAGAGTCTGAAAAAAATGCTAGAAGTCTTTTCGTGAGTACGACTGTCGCTAGTTGTGATCAAACCTAATGCGACGATGTTTCTTTAGAGTCTCGCTTGCCGCCTTGCACCATGTGTTGTATTCATAGACGAAGTGGATGCATTATTTGTGGCAAGGAATAACCCCGACTCACATTCGAGTTGGCGCAGGGATGTCGTACGTTTAGTAGATTTTGTGAACCATGGCTCAATAATACTGAACTATTCCACAATGACAGCTCACGGAGTTCATGCAAGTAAGCGAAATCACGGCTGTAGTCACATTCAAATTTTCAATGCGTCTGACATTATAATATTAGGCAATGGATGGCCTTCAGTCTGCACAAACGAACAAAGAGAAGGGCGTCGTGGTCGTTGGAGCCACAAACAGAGTCAGTTAAATGCCACGCTGTACACTGCATAGAACCTGTGACAATCCGAGTTGACACCCCCACACTACAGCCATTTGATATTGACCAAGCTATTCTTCGACGTTTGCCGTGCCATTTGATGGTTGATTTGCCCGGCGAGAGAGAAAGACAAAGTAAGTTGCTGCTGTAGATCTAGTCTGCCTGATCGATGCCGATATGTTCGTATTTTAGATATCCTGAAGGTACACCTCTGTGGTGAAACTCTTGACGATGATATCGACCTTGCCAACATTGCCAACATCACTGAGGGCTATTCAGGCTCAGATCTCAAAAGTCAGCAAAAGTTGTGTCTGCAAATGGATGATGCTTACTAATCACCTTGCTAAAGATCTATCTGTGTCAGCTGCTATGGCATCTGTAAAGGATGCTATTGGTAACTTCAATGAGAAATCTCATAAAATGGAAGCAGGCCCTAATGGTCAAACCACTGAAGCTGGCATTGAGGCTTCCAAGGCTGCCACCGATACAAGCATAGATACTGTGCATCATGTTATCAGAATGGCTCATTTTGACCAGGCTTTCACTGAGATCGTTCCATCTTTCTCAGAGCGGGCCAGTTCTGAGCTATATCGATGGCACAAGAAGTTCTCACCCCCCAGCCCTGCAGTCAGAGACATACATTTGAGAGGCAGGAAAGCTCATGGGACAACTAGTGCAAATGTGCCAGCACTTGGGACAGATGGGTCTCGAAGTACAGACCAAAGAACTATGTTTTATCATGGATAATATCTTGGTTTAGGCCCTTCAGTTCATTCATTCAATTCTTCCTGCTATTATTGTATTTCTCATGTGATTTTGCCAAATTGGGTTTCACATTTCATTTTGGGTGGCAACTTCAAATTGTCCTTGCTCCATCAATTTCTGATGGATTTCCTTGAAATTTGATTTCTGGACTCTTACATATGTTGTCTAGGTTCCTGTAACAAAAAATATGTATGCTTAAATTTCATGTTTTTGGCAGTGTGAGAGTGAATTTCTAAGTCATACAGCTCTACTGGCTGCAGAAAGTAATAGAATGACATGGAACTTTGCATGCACTTACCTTTATATCTTCTACAGATGCTCCAGGTTTATTGTAGAATTTATAGAACATCCCAGTGAGTGACAGCTGTTGCACTGAGCCTGAGCCACAAATATAAGGTTAGGATCAGGCTCAGTGCAACAGCTGTCATTCACTGGTATATTCTATAAATTCTACAATAAACCCAGAGCATCTGTACAAGATATAAAGGTAGGTGCATGCAAAGTTCCATGCCATTCTATTACTTTTTACAGCCAGTAGAACTGTATGACTTAGAAATTCACCCTTGCACTGCCAAAAACATGAAATTGAAGCATATGTATTTTGCACAAATTTTTACAGGAACCTAGACAACATATGTAAGCAATTGTTAAGGAAATCCATCAGAAATTGATGGAGCAATGACAATTTGAAGTTGCCACCCAAAATGAAGTGCAAAACCTGATTTGGCAAAGTCACGTGAGAAATACAATAACAGTAGTAGATTTTCAGAAAATATGACAGGGAACAGTAATATTTTTGTCACATGATACAAAAGGGACCAGAACATGTGACTAAACACAGAACAGGAAGCAGGAATAGGGGCAGATGACCAATGCCACCTTAGAAGGATGGAGACATTCCAGTAGGATCAGAGAAATCTCTGGAGTTTGTTGGAAGGTTCTGGAAAGAAGGACAAATCAGGATCAGCCAATGGGGAGTGAGTATGGTAAAGAAAACTGCCACAATATCTGTGCAGAAGGATCTTGCAGGAGGTAGAAGGTTCTAGAATCAACTCTTTTGGGAAATTATCTGTAGATTCAGCTCCTTGGTTGGAAGAGATGAGTATAGTTGGATAGGGGGTGGGAAAGTTGGAAAGGTATATAAGGAGGGTTCTTTTGACCTGAAAAAGGCCCCTCCCCCAGTTCAGTTACCCAGTTACTCAGTCACCAGTTCCCAGTCAGAACTAAGATAGTTCAGTTAGTTTCCCCAGACCTACCCATCTACTCTACAGATATCAGTCTCACTCTCAATCTACTCATTAGCCTCTACCCCCCCCCTCCTCTCTAATTGCACTTGATTTTCTCTATACCAGGCACTCTGATATAGTCCTCTATTCTGGTGTGATTGACCAACTCATCTAATCTCAGCCAGCACTCCATAGTCTAAAAAAAAAGGGCTTGTGAAGTGCTCACTTTTCCAAGCAAGGTAGGAATTTCACTTGAGGTTCCTGTTTCACTTAGTCAATCTTCTATAAATTCTCTTGATTAATCTTTCTTATTTTCTTAATCACCTCCAAATTCAACTCCATAAACTTGATAAGGTTGTAGTGATCAAATCAGATTTACATACCCTTGAACAAACAGGCGAAACTCTTCAGTATTTGTCTGAAACAGCTAGCCTGTGATATTCTGTTACAACAGTTTATCGAATTTACACCGCTGTAAAATGCCAAACAATATTACAAATAGTTACTGTATTTAAACTCGATTCAGTACTTAAAATGCTGGCTTACATTTTATCCTAATGAAAATTTGAAATTTCAACCAACATTTTGCAATTGAGCAATACTTTAAATCAAGAATGGAATTTTCTTCTGATCTAAACTTCAGGTTTTGGATGACATTTAAATTGTACTGAAATGTGTATCCATACTTGGAGTGGGTATTGTCATTTTGGTCGGGTTTCACACTTAAAGTTTTGCTTCACATTTAAAGTATCGTAAATATTTTAAATATTGCTTACCTGTTTAGACCAAAGTTTTACAGTGGGTAAAACTTTGGCTTAACCGGTGTGTGAAGAGTCCTGGTGAGTCACTGTCCCCCTCCTGTCCCCCACCCACCCACCCACCTATTCACTGACACCCAGATGCCAGCCCTATCACCTCCCAGCCCCATTCCATCCTTCACCACACCTCCAAATATGCTCTGCAGGACCTCCCCTGACTACAGGACACACTGCTGCATCCTTGGTCACTGCCATCCCCCCCTTGGTATGTATCTTCACATTTTTGTATGATGAAGTGATCCCGTTCTCTCCTTCTTGCTATACCCATGTACATACACTCTAATACAATGCTTTTGGTCTTTACATGAGGCACTTTGGGCCGGTATTGGCTGAGGAACACCCTATGCCAGGGTCAAGAAAGTCTTCGCTATTTTAGAGACATTTATTGCTTATATAATTGCTTTGAGGACACCAATGGTCATTATTTATGTATATACATGTAGTCTACAGAAGAAACCACCTGAAAATGCAAAGGGATGGGCCCGTACATGAGCTCATCGTCACTGAACAGCAAGCTTGGGTCCTGTGATGACATGCAACATTGCTGGAAAAGGAAAAGGGAAATATAAAATGGTGCCATGACTGTTTGATGGAGTTGGCTATATATAGTTGCAGGCATGGGATGATATACCAGATTGAGCTCTGTATTATCTAGAGGATTATCTGAGGGGGTACCGGTGGTTCCAGTGTGAACACAAGGCAAGGCTTATTAGCCTTGCTCATGGGGTAGACCAAACAAGCCTAATAAGGCTCAGTTTGTGGGAGGCGCAGGTGTTAGAGGTTGGGGTGGTTGAGTGGAGTGTTCCAAATGCATTCTGAACAAAGTGCTTCTGGATTCAGAAGGCAAGTTGAAACTCCACAAAGCTTCCATTCAGTGGCAAGCTTTGTGGAAATAATCCTCAATAAAATATGTAAAATAGTAAATAATTGAAGTACAATTTCCCAATGTCTAGAAATAATAAAAGAGAACTTTAATAGTAGGTAAAATGTAAAGGAAAAATGTAAAAGGTTCTCTATAACCATATCCCTAACACAGAAACACCCTCCTATAGATCTTTGCCTTGATTGAGGCAGAAGCATGTGGCCTCAAGAGTGATGGTTTTACCGGTTAGTGTTTTGAAGAAGAGTTGCATGTTACCACACATCACAATTTAACAGTATTGTCAATCAATGTCTTTACAAATATCATTTTACATGCTGCTAAGGAAAACAAGATATCATTTATAATCTCTTCAATGGCACAAAGCTTACTCCATATTATAATTTGACAAAATGGATTCATCCTCAAGCTGCTTGTTGGTAAATATAAGGTGGTAATGGCATCAAAGAACTCCAGACACCTGAGAGGTATCAGCATTTGTCCCCCTGACATGATCTAAACATGGCCTGGAAAAAATAAATAGATTATTGTTATACTTGTGGCACCAAGAGATATCCAAAGACAGATTTAGAATTCACAGTTATTTATCTAAACAAGACAAAAGAATAACCCATATAGATTTTGTTCTAAGGATATAATCTAATTCTGGTTGAAGCATTTAGTTGTGGTAAATAGTTATTGTCAGAATCTGATTGCAGCAATTGTTTTGGAATGTGAACAAAAGTAAATTCTGAATGGTAATATGTTTGCTTGTCACCTTGGCAGTGTGTAACACAAAAAATTGTGCTTGCATCCCTTGCACTTTCATGGCAATTGAAAGTTTGTATATTCCTGTTTGTGCATCCAATTATGTGCTCCATGTACCTGACATGAGCAGCACAGTGCAGAAGAAAAATATCAGGATCTCCAAAAAGTCATCACAGAATTGAAGGATACAGTGAAGACAAACAGTGATCTCACCTGAGTGTTGAGAATCGTATTTCTACAAGTTCCTATTATACCTAATCTGGTCAGAGGTCCAGACTTGGTATAGGAAGGTCGAAAGAGACAATGCGGCTTCAGCTTATGTGCTGCGCCCTCTCTAGACTTCCTTCATCTCAATTTATGAGAGGTCAGGTAGAATAGATTTTAAGATAGATGAGAGAGGCTGAGCAAGTAGAAAGTCTAAGTTGATATTTGAATTAGCGAAAGAACATGGAGTGCTACAGTTTATATACTCGAGGATGTGGCAGAGTCTGGGGATGTTGGAGCTCTGAGTATTACAAAGAGTAGCTGTGGGTGGAGTCATAGCTTGGGGAACATAATGTGCGGGCTGGGTAAATAATAGTCAGGTAGGAATTAGTTAATGTCCAGAGTCAGAAATGAACTAGGTGCGTAAGTAAGCATATGGGTGTGAGAGTATGTAGGCATAGTAATAATCTGTAGGCATAAAGATGGTCCATAAGCATATTTGGAAAGTCAAGTCATAGCTCTGGTTCAGAGTTCTGAAGTATTATATTTTTGGTCTGGATTTCCAGGATATAACACTGAGACATGGATCATTAGGTACACACATCCAATTGTTTGCAGATATTTGAAAATATTTAAACTCAGATATTCAACCTGTACCAAGAATCAGATTGTTTTCTATAGTTAAAATCTGTAAATAAATATTTTGATTGTGCAGCGGCTTATACATGAGGTAAAATATTATTGTGTTATAGACAATAATGCTGCCCAACAGCTCTACATATAGAACCAATTTTGGAACAGAGTATAAACACTTGGAGGATGACACCAAGCATTTATCAGAGCTAAAATCTGTAGCTAAGTACAGATCAGGCCAAATGCCCCAAATTTAGTAGTTTTGCCAGATCTTTACCCAGCTAGAGATTCTAGCTCTGCTAAATGCTCAGTGTCATCCTCCAAGTGTTCACAAGATTTATACTATGTTCCAAAATTGGTTCTACATGTAGAGCCATTGGGTGGAGTTAACAACAATATTTTACCTCATGTATAAGCCTCTGTACAATAGAAATATTTATTTATGGATTTAACTATAGAAAACAATCTGATTCTTGGTACAGGTTGAATATCTGAGTTTAAATATTTTCAAATATCTGCAAACAATCAGATATGCTGAGTTTTATATCACTACAGTGCCTCCGAATGACTGAGGACACTGTGTAAAAATGAAAATCCATGTCCAAGTAAGTTTTAGTCAAGTACTCATAGTTATTTTGGTATTTTAGTCAAATTGCACTTTTCAGTTGACTTTTTGTGACTTTCTATTGACTTCCAGTTGTTATTCACTTGACCATCTCCTGATGGTATCCCATAAAAGGGGAGTGGGGGGGAATCTCCTGTGATGTCAGTAAGCTGTGCTCACTGACTAAATTTACTAACAATTGACTAAAATACCAAAATAACTACAAGTACTCAACTTAGGCTGACTAAAACTTGAATTTTCATTTTTACAGAGGAGGAAATGTCCATTGCATCCTCGCCCTGATTACCAGATGCACTGTCTACTAGATTTCAATTGGTAGTAATGAGTTACAGACACCAGAGACATGGGTTATTAGGTATACATGGCCAGGGCACAATTGAATATCTTTCATGTTTCCAATGTGGAGCAGCCAAGCGACTGCTGATGAGATACAGTTATACAAGTTGCAGATATTCTTTATACTGTAATACACAATCCACAGTGGTGCACCAGGTCCTGTGTACCTGCTGGTCCAATTTGGACTCAGTATCATCTGAATTTGTAGCTGATCACTCTCAATTGCCATAGGAAAGTGCAAGGTAATTGAAATAAAGAAATGATTAGGTGAGTGTAGAAAAGTATTAGAGGAGAAAACAAAAGCAGGAATAGATTTGAGATGAGAAGAGAGGGTATAACTGCTATCCAATAAACAAACATGCATGGGCTCTGGCTTGCTCAGAGTCGAGGCAGGAGAACATGTCCCTTCATCAACCAGAGGCCCCAGGACTGAGTGACCACTGGTTAGGCTTTTCATGACAAGGCAGGAGTAGCCTGAGCCACAAATCACTTTTTAGCTGCTTTGTTCATGTTTGGACAATAACTAATTTTGTGATTGGCACCACCACAATACAAGCATAAGTTTTTGTCATGATGTTGCTTTTCCTTTTGAGTGATAGGACCACAAACTTTACCTGTTTTGGTGGCATCAATCTCCATTGGATCACCTTGAGGTAGGACCAATGAAGTTGATGACAATGCAAAGGCTTGGGTGTACAAGATGTCTGTTGGTGAGAAGAGCTAGAAGAAGTCTTTGATGTGGACTTTTCCTTCTTGCACTCTTGCTTGCACCAATAGGTGAGGTTATCTAGATTGATACAAATTTTAGTGTATTCACAGAAATCAGTTGGTTTGTTGAGAATATGAGTGAGCAGGTCCTTGACTCATGGTTTGAGATTTTTGTAGAATGCCATGATCTTGGATTGTTTGGACCAGCTCATGTATGGGAGAAGTTCCTCATATCATGCAAAATACACTGCATGCAAACCACACTGATCCTGTGTGAGAGATGTCAGTTTGTTATGAGCTGTCAAAATGGCATCTGAATCTCTGAAATGTTTCTCAAAAGCAGTGCAAGAGTTAGTAAAATTATCAAGGAGAGTATCTTTGTTCTTGTGAACACTGTTATACCAGCTTTTGGGGCTACTGTCAGCCAAATAGGTAGACATGTACACTGATTTGTGATGATCCATGGGAAGTTGATTCCCTGTTAGAAGGGTTGCATCCCGACTCTCGTTAAGGAAGGGTTCCACATCAGCTGCCTTCCCTTTGAAGATCTGAGGCTCATGGAATTTCAGTGCACTCCATGCCGAGGTGGTCCAGTTGGCTTGTGCTAACTGAGCAGCCTGAACCTGTGAAGCTACCATATCATTAATTTGGTTAGTTAAACCTTGTACCACCTGTGTAAGCTGAGTTTGTTAGAGGCTCCTACCCAGCCACCTTTGAGATTGTAGGGTGGGGAAATGTTAAACAAAGATTTAATGTGGATTATAATATTAGTAGCAAGGCAAATGACAAATGATAATCACATCATCATTTTGACTACTACTTCCACACTTTAACCTCACCCACAATCTCTACAACGGGCATATAATATATACAAACAACACGCCACCTGGCATGTCTTCCATGGCACATAATATTTTTGTGTTATTCTTTCCATGCTAGTTTGTATCTGCTTGCATGCCTCTAGTCTCTAAGCCTCTTGGCTCTGCTAAACCTTAGAAGGCCCCACCCCATGAAGAAATACTGGGAACAGTGAATGTTGATGACCTTGAGTCAAAGGTTTTACAGCAATTGCAATATCAACTGAAAATGCTATAAAGAAGAATTTCAAGGTGAATACACTGCTTCATTCCATCAGAAAGCAAACTTATCCATTACATACCTGTAGGATATTGAGGAAGGAAAATAAGATGTAAATCAAGGCAGCCATGTGGAAAACTGACTTTCTAAATGAGGGAAGTATTCGGTGTGTCCAGCAAATGTGGCCACTTGTTTGTATATATTATATGCCAGCTGTTGTGGAGATTGTGGGCAGGATTGAAGTGCAGAGGTAATAAATACGAGTTGTGTCATCCTTTTTATGTTCCTCCCTCTATCATAAAACATCAAGTATCTCCTCTAGGATCTCACCTGCCTTCACAATTGTAGCAACGGCTGGGTAGGAGCCTGAGTTTATTGTTGTTGTTGTGTGACATGAGCACTCACCCCGATCTCGATGACACTTTGAAGACAATTATTATGTTCAATTTCATTTAGTTGGGGTGTTTGTGTGCCCACAGGAGGTTGTTGACCGTTCAGTGAGCTCTTGTCTTCCATTGTTGAGGAGTGACAAAAACAAGATAACAAGGTCATCAGAAAAACCAATGGTGTGGTTATAATACTTATAATGTGGAAAAAAGTCAACCAGTCTAATAAGTGATTATAGAAATCTGTACAACTCATTTCACTGGTCATAAACCAGTTGCAATGTGTCCATGTGGCTGTCATAACTGCCTATCACAAATTGGTTGAAATATTATAACACCCCCCGTGTTGTGTTACAAAAATTATGACATCACCCCCTCCCAAAGAGCCTTCTGAAGCCTTACCCACATTCTTTATTCACTAGGATTCAATACTTACAATGTCGAACTTATTTCTTACAGAATCTCTTACTGTTGTCTGAAAACTTGCTTTACAGCCTATGTAGGGGTAGCACTGGGGCCACACACTAGATTTTGTATTTTGTTCAGATGGTGGGTCCTCCATTTTGGGAAACCAGTGCCACAGGCTGATCTTGTTAACAATTGCAATGTGGTTCAATTGCTTTGCTTCAACCCAAGTTTGACCCTGAGCATATTGCCAAGTCACCTGACACTTGTATGGTGGCTGTGCAATGTCCTGGGCTCCTGAAACTCGTGCATCGTGTACAGTAGTTTCTGGTTGAGTCACTGAGTGGCTTCCTCCTGTGTATTTGCAACTAGGGTTGCGCACAGGTATACTGCAGGTACAATTTTCCCATACTGTACCTGTACCTGCAGAAACTGTACTGTAGTGGGAACAGGTACATACTGACCCATAATTTATACGAAACCTGTGGTAGTCCTCATTCAATACATTAATAATTCTATATTATATATGTACATGATAAATTACAAAAAAACTGTGAATGAAAGAGAGAAAGAAAAACCCCCTCCTGCTGCTGTTGCTGCTAGAGTTTGATATGGGGGGTACTGTTGCACTTGCTTGTCACTTGTGCCTGTGCCTGTGCTCTGACTCATTTGTCTGTGCCTTCCCTTGCCCTCCTTTATCTGCACCCGCACTTGTTTATCCATGCATGCCATCGCCCTCATTTGTCCATGTTGCTGTTGTCTGTGCATGCACAGCTCACCATCATTCATTCACACCCATGCCCTCATTTGTACACACCTGCATCTTGTTTGTATGTGCCTGCATTTGTGCTTGCACTCATTTGTAAGTGCCTGTGTTCACTTGTTCATATGCACCCTCATTTGTTTGCACTCATTCATGTGGGAACCAAGTGCAATCACTTGGTTTCAGGCTATATTGGGATATTAAGAGGTGGAGCCCCCCACCATGGTAATGCTTACCTGTCTACCTACAACCTCCTACCTATCTGTCTCCTCTTTACTCCCACCTTCCTCTCCTTGCTCCTAACCCTTCCCTGAGACTCATAAATAGGTCAGGTAGTGGCCCAAAGGCATCGTGTTTGCTGTTGATTGAGTGGGAGGTGAGAACATGATGACTTGTCACATTTGTTGGAGTTTGAAACTCTGACCATTTCTTATTAACACCTCTGAAAAATATAAAAATAGCAATAAGAATAATGTATATAAATGAACATGCCTACAAAAATATTTGAACAAAAATGCAAAGAATCAAGCAAATCACTGCTGAGAACAGCAAGCATGGCAATGCATGTGACATGTGACAATAGACACATGTGGGCTGCTGAAGTCAAGGCTAATTATCCAGAGTCCCATTTCCGCTATTCTTGTATAGACTCACATGAGATCCACCCCTTGCACAGAAATGCCAAGCTCTTACATCTGAAATTATTTTTCATTTTGAGCATGCTATGAATAGTTTTGAGACACCTGTAAGCTGCTCGGAGAGATCAAGAAATATATAATGTATACTGATCTCAAGTTTTTGCTCTATTATCACACATTGCAAAATTATTACTGCTTGCAACAAATGATACCATCAGATATAATTTGTCATAAAACAAATTTTGCATCATCACTTATAACATATGTCATATTTTTCTGACAGTGCAAGAGACAGTTGGTTGCTAGGGAGAGTTATCAGAGTTGCTAAGTTGTGCGTGGTTGAATCAAACTGTAATGGAACAGGCAAGTGAATAAGCACCAAGCTCCAAAACAACTGCGAGATTACAAGAGGAAGCAAGAGAACAGGGATGCAAGACACAAGCCCAGCGTTGCTGGTGTTGATTCAACAAGAGAGACGAGTACATCTGTAACTGAGTGCGTGAGGATCCGAAATCTGATCCGAAGTAAGAGTACAAACGGTCCGTGAACTAACTATTTGTAAAGTCCGTTCGAGAGTCCTTGCCCGATTCTAACGGGTGTAGGGTCATTGTAAGACCCAGGTACGTAGCCGTGTGGTGGACTAACCATCACATTAACATTCCAGGTCGTTCAAGCAGTCTTCAATGGCATCAAGACCTCGCTTCAAAGCTTCCGTCGTCGACTTTGCGTTCACAGGGGTAAACATGGTCCAGTGGTTCCCAGGTATCGTTTGAACTTCAAGTAAACGCTCACCCAACAACGCTTTCCACGCAACCTCGGCAGCTTTCGGTCGCTTGAAATTTAACAGCCACTCGGAGCACGAGTCTGGAAGCTCAAGTGATTCCGGAGGGCGGAAAGGATCCATAGCGCAGATAACGTATACAGGAACATTAACAGCACTGACGCGGATAGTCGTTTTGTATTCCTGGTTCGAAAATGATGCCCGGGTGTTCATCTGTAGCTGCCTTCGCACTAGTCCGTGAATACCGTCCGTCCTCGACCATGGGTGTAGAAGCACTGACTCCGCTTGCTGAGCAGTCAGGCCATCGACTCCAGGAGGTGTTGTATCAATAGTCACGACGCCAGCCACGAGATCTGGAAAAATTGCAGCCATTGTTACCGATATAGTTCCTCCGAGAGACCATCCACCAACTACAAGCTTCGAATGTCCAGGGCAGCTCTGCTTGAGGTATTGGCGTGCGATAGCGGCATATTCATTGGCGGCATGCTGAACACTGACAATGCCTTTGCCCTCTTGCAACCCCGGACAGTGAACACCGATAACGGTACGTTCGAGGTTACCCAGTGAGTAATACGCAAATGCAGTTCCACCTCCATCATGAATAAGCATAAGTGGTGTACGGCCTGGTGCATATTGTATGACTTCAGGATTAGAAGAGATGGCTTCCATCATCTCCTGCGATAGATTGGTGACCAGTGCCGTAGCTGGCTCTAACACGGCGGGCACTCCATTTGCCGTGATCGGGAGCGATGGGGGTACGAATGGAGAACGTAGGGTCTGGAGTAACGACGCCAGCGTGCTTCGGGGATCAATAACCAAATGGTCCTGGAGGTTGGGGAGTAGCCGCTTCAGTTGCGCCGCGACCTCTTTGGCCGTGGAAGGATCGAGTCCCAGGTCGCACAACTACAACGTCAAGTTGTCAGAATCGGAACAATAAAAATGTTTGTTCAGATCATACCGGTTTATTGGGTGGAACGTGGGCAACCCGCAGCACACTTCGGAATGTAGAGATCACCTTCTCTTCCAAGTCATCATTCACGACATTACTTTCCTTCGTAGACGACGTGATCGGGGGCGATTGGGGAGGACGTAGTATCTGTAATAGCGATGTCAAAGTCCATAGAGGGTCGATAGTAAAGTGATCCTGGCGGCGGGGAACCAAGCGCTCCAACTGCACCCCAACGTCTATAGCCGTGAGAGAATCGAGTCCCAGGTCGCTCAACTAAACGTTCAAGTTGTTGGCATTAGAACATATAAAAAAAGGGCCAAAGCTTACCGTTTTATCCCGTGGTACTTCAGATACTCGCAGCGCGGTTTGGAGTATAGAGACCACCTTTTCGGCGAAATCATCGCCAGCGTTCGCGACGTTGTGCTCCTTCACCTCCATTGGTGCAACGGGTTGCGTTGTCACACTTTGTTCTGGTTTGCGTCCCCGGTCAATAAGTCGTTGCAGTACGTATATCTTCATCTTAGCCATCCGAACATCTCGAAAAGCAGAGATCACTTGTCCCTTGTCATCAAAGGCGAATACCTGGCCTAATGCTGCCGAACCACCGTCCACCATTTTGTACGAAGCATACATCTCGACGTATTTCGTTTCGTAAAGCTTCGAGACTGCGATTGCACATTCACCGATTTCGTCCGTCACAAAAGCTTCGCCAGATTGGCGGTCACTGGACGTGTTGATTAAGAACCCAATGAGCTGGCACGATGATTCGATTAACATCGGTGAGAAATCCCGCAGACTGGACGGCACGCCCTCCGCCTCCCTAGCGCCGTGTGGGTAAGTAGAGTACCCCCATGCCTGGTGACCATCTTCAGCAATCCAGACACGATCTAACACTTGGCCATGTGAACCGTAAGAAACAGTATGACTGAAGAGTGAGTACGCCAATTCCTTCTTCACTATATCCGTCGACGGCAGGGATTTGAACGACTTCAAGGGGAGGACGAGTGGTTGATACAACGAAAGGGATTCAAGCAGATCCTGTTCTTTACACACATCGACGCGCGCTGTTATATGGATTTTATCTTCGTTGCTAATGATTTGCAAATCGGAGGATGGCAATTGGCATCGGACCTGAAGCCACCCATCCGTGGTGTTGGTGAACCCAGCTATCACCTTGAATTTGAAGAGCTTGTAAGCTGACCTGCCCTCGTGCTGACTAGATGAAGTGGAAGTCGATGCGGCTGAAAGCAATAAAGCCAAGTGCGTGGTCGCCGGACAGAGAGTGTAGCCGGCCATAACATGGTTAAGGAGAAGTGGCGCTAACTCTGTCGAAGGCACGCGGGGATAGAGCTGAACCGCGTTTGCGCTTCCCGAAGTAGTAGAGCTACCCTTTACCTCTTTTCGAACCGGGTACGAGTGCGGTTCAAGTTGGAAGGGATATAGAGGAAGATCGGTATGGCGAGCAGAGGGGTTCACATCGCGATGCAAACCTTTCAAGTCTACGGCGTGTCCTGCCGAATATAACCTCATCAACGTATCCAGTGCCGTGATCCATCCGTCTACAGCCGTTTTACCATGAGACGGGAGTTTGAGTTGACCAGATTCAAGACCAATGAAACTGATGATTCTGGCGTGTGAACCTATCTCAACCCAGTCGGGCTGAGGTTTCCCTTCCTCTGCATTCCGCCGATGGTAGTCAGATATCGCCGTACCAAAGCAATTTGTCTCCCGGCAATGTCGAACAAGATAATCGCGCTCCTCCAAAGTGCCATCACCCACCGGACACATCTTCCCCAACACACCCGAGAGAACGACCTGTGTAGAAGGATGAATCTCTATCTCAGTGCATGCACTGGCCAAATCCGTCAATATCGGTTCCACGAATCTGGAATGGAATGCAGTTGTCATGGTATTTAGTAAATGCCAACGAGCAGCAGGATACGATTTGAGTAACTCTACGCGGAATGATTCAAGGTCCTCTGGTGTACCCGCCAAAGTGACGGAATTGTCGCTGTTGACGCAAGCCAATTCGACACGAGTGGATGTCTGTTGTTGCAAAAATGTAGTGATGTCGGAAAGAGCTAAACGAACGGCAGCCATTTTGCTCGGAATATCAGAACACCTCGCGCGAATGAGGGCCGCACGAAGACCGAGGATTTTTAGAGCATCATGAACACTAAGCACGCCAGCACAAACCAAGGCGACGTATTCTCCAAAACTCTGTCCCGCGAGGGCTGCAGGGTTGATTCCCCACGACTTCCACATTTCTACCAGACCGAATTCGAGAGCAAATAGCTCTAGCATAGCTATGTCTTCAAATGCGATGAGATGTTCACTTTCTGCTATGCTGAAGCACATGTCGACAGCATCGGTGAAAGAGGCGGAGAAATTGTACAGAGTTGAGTCGCGCGGGTCAACGCGATCGCCACCCTGGCCCGAGAAACACAAGGCAACTTGACGAGGTTGACGATCCGTGGAAGACTCGATCATAGGTGGTCGTTCTTGCAGCTTTTGGACCAAATCCTCGTGAGAATCGGCTTGCACAGATATCATGAATGGATGGAGGAAACGTCGTGCCGTCATGGCGTATGATATGTCGCCGAGTGGCGTTGACAAAGTACTCGGTCGTTTAAGCCAATCGATATAGAGATGAATGAGCTTGATAAGGGTGGAGGAATCCTTCGCCGAGATAATAAATGGAAGGGGGGGAAAACCTTTGGCTATGAGGGGTTCGAATGAGGGACCCTCCTCGATGACCATGAAACCAGCATTCCCAGATGCACCAAAATTACTGATGACGGCGATACGATGAGATGCATTCCATTCCTCCTCCTTTTCTATAATTCTGATCGGGTGATTATCGAAGAAGGGTTGGAGTGTTGGATTCATTCTGGACGGATGGAAATCGGCCTGAGGAGGGATACGGCGCCGTTGGAACATGGCGAGTACTTTGGCAAGTGACTGTGTGCCAGATGCTGCCTCTGCATGTCCTAAATTACCCTTAATCGAACCGATGGTGATCGGATTGTCGGGAGCTCGGTGTTCGGCCAACACAGAACAAAGGGAGAATATTTCGGCGGGGTCACCTCTGGCCGTCCCCGGTCCGTGTGCTTCAACGAAGGAAATAGCTGCTGGATCAACACCAGACAGCTTGACGGCTTGGGCGAGCGCAACACTCTGGAACGGAGCATGTGGCCGAGAAATGAAATGAGGGCTGGCCATGCTCCTAATGCAAAGGCCGCGAATGACGCCATGAATTCTATCGCCCTCGCGAACGGCATCTGACAAGCGTTTCATCACCACAAGCCCGCAACCTTCCGAGCGAGAGTAGCCTGAGCCATCCTCGAGGAATGGCTTGCATTGACCTGTTCGGTCAAGGAACCCCGCACGCTTGATTGAATAAAAAGAAATGGGTCCCGAAACCGGTGTGACAACATGAACGCCACCGGCAATAGCTGCACGACATTCTCCTGTCGCCAATGCTCGGCACGCATCGTTAAAGGCGGTCATGGAACCGGAGCACACAGTATCGATAGAAGATGATGGGCCACGAAGTCCAAAATGCCAGCAAATCTGGCCAGAGAGAAAAGCACGTTCGGTACGAGTAAGGTGATATATGTCCGTATCGAAATCTCTCATGTCCTAAATTGCAAATATATATATATTCATCATTGAAACGAAGTGTAATGGAGAAAGAGGACGAACCTGAATGACTTCATCGGTTGCTGCAGCGACATAAACGCCAAAGGTGGAAGGGTCGAAAGCGGAGCCATCCTCTACCCCACTGTACCCCGCATCTGCCAAGGCCTCATGTGCCACATGTAAGAGCAATTTCATTTGCACATCCATTCCAGCAGCTTCACGTTCTGAGAGTGAAAAATAGGTGCGATCGAGCCCCGGAGTCTCGTCGAAGAGGTTGGCATGCAAAACATTTTCTCCATCAGGAATCCCGTCGAAAAGGGCCTTGAAATCCTCAGGATTGAAGCGACGGTGGAAACGAGGATCTTTTGCAAGAGGCAAGCAATGAGACTTGCGCTCGACTAGAGTATCCCAGAGGGTGGTAAGGCTGTCTATACCACCGGGGCCACGGACACCTATCCCGACGATGGCGATAGGTTCGAAAGGAGGAATTTCTGCAGCTTTGTTGGTAGTATCCGATGGCATTGTCCAAGTGGATTGATGTGGGACTTAGGGATTAAGATTCTATATATCGCATCGAATTGATATCGACGACTTGTGCCGAACAAGTGCATGCACGAGGATGTCGGTGAAAAGCTGTCCCAGAACTCCTTTAGGCTAGCCTCGATAGTGTCTGGCAGTGGAACGGTGAGATCATAATCGAAGGATCGACATAAAGATTAAGTTCTGTCAATCCTGACGGGAGGAATTGTTGGTCACCGTTGCACGCAAGTTAGATAAGAACGCGTAAAGCGGATACGACTCTATGGAGTTCAAATTGAGTCTGGCAATACCAAATCTCAGAACGGTGTAGCAGAAAGGTCAACAACATCAGACTCGCGAACGTGGCTGTTCTTCACTGGGCATTCTATGAGGCAGCCACGACTCCTGACTAGGTAGAACGGTTGCCGATGGGGATCAGGTCTTACACGAGGCATCTGAATACAGGTGCCCGTGCTTCTGTTCGGGAGTGTAACGAGCACCGGTACGCTGGATAGGATGACAGAAGACGGCCAGAGAGCATTAGTGCGTGATGGGATGCCTAGGTCAGGCCCTGCTTCTGTTCGGAATAGCATTACGTTTAGGCTGGCGACCCTCAGTGTTTTTGATAGGGCTGTCAACCGTAGACCGTATGAGCCGTATGTACGGCACCGTCATACGGGCACCGTCTGCCGTACCGTTGGACGTTTGTCCAGCCTCATCTAGCACTAACGCGAAGTGTACATATTCGACACCGTCATGTGATGTAACGCAGCCTGTGACAATGTTTGGCCAAAAACGTTGCAAACACCTTTGCTTCGTCTTACATCTGTTTCCTCCCTTTTATTTAGCGTATTTACAATATGTGACATATGAATACACACTTCTATACTATATTAGGTTCATTTAAGTCACGAAATATGCTTTCAGGAAGGACGCGGTGTCCCCTAATTTTTTTTGAAGCCCATACTGCCTACTTCCCATTCAATCCCTTCTCGTATGCATCCATGAAGTGACAGGAGCGGGCCGAGAACCTATTGAGCATGTCAGAGCTGTCAGATATCTTTATATTAGATAATATTACCTTTGCATGCTTTCTAAAGGGACAGATTCAAGTGCCATGAGAACATTTCATTCAAGATCAGCTTCCTTCAAAGATACGCTTCGCGAAGCCCCACCATTGCTCAATAAAATTGAGCTCACAGTGGAACTTGGGAATGAATAAGACAGTAAAGCCTCATGCCTCACATGTTATTTTGAAAAGTGATTTGACTTGCCCAAACATCAGGGAATCGACCAGACTCTGACAAAGCAATATCTAGCATTAAAATTGATATAATTTCAATAATATATCAGAATTGCATATCAACCAAAGCTATCAGACTGGTGAGTCTGACAACCAATACCTGACTGAAGATGTTTTCGGACCTTAAATTGTGGCGGTCTTTCAATTTTTGGTTTTGTTTATTTATATTGTAAATTTTAATTACTTACATATCCATTTTGAATTAGTTACCAAAAATCGATATTATTTGTAACTACAAATGTAAATGTAAACTAATCAATCATGTGATCAATCCAACTGCAGTCACATCGTCAATCGTACCACGACAACCTGCAATATAACTTCACTGCCTCCATCATGCCACGGGATCACGAAAACTAGTAAAGTAGATATTCCTGGCCCCTAAAAGGGACCAGGTCAACACTTCACTAATTATCTGTCACCATCAATCATACCAGAGCATTCGGGGCCACCACATCCAAAAATAGTATTGTTACTGAAATTTTACAGACTGCAAAGCATCTTAATCATCAAACATCCCTATAATGACCTTAGCTGTATTACAAATATAAAGGAAAAAGACAAGGAGTTAATTGACTTAATTGTCAGAATGTACATAGCAGGGCTGCTCATGATCTAAAGCAGGTTAAAGGTACCTGAAGAAAAGCAATTATTTTATATGGAAAGATTTGGACCTCATACTTTGGATCATGATGCTCCAGCTGCAAATTGAAAACTGTAGAGTAAAGGTCCATGTTATTTTTTGTAGCAAACTATGATAAGATTATAAATAGGCATGCCAGGACTGCCTGAAGGGCAATAATATATTAATAATTAATGCATTACCCGTCATCTGACCCAGAAAACTGTTAAAACACATACCATTATTAGAGTCCCCTCCCCCGCAACATGTGTGCAAGTCTCCAAGAATGGGTGGGCAGATAGAGCAGGGCAGTCTATTTGAAGTCCAGTATGTGAAGTCTAGAGGGCACAATAAGTCCAAGGTGAAGAGCAAGCTCAATATAGAGGTAGAAGTCCAAGAGACGATGAACTTGTTGCTTCACAACTGTGTTGTTTTAAATGGCATCTTACATAATGTTTTCCCATCATGCTGCAATCAGATGTATCAATTCTGAGCCTAAGAGCAGAGATTAAAATAGCATGCTGCTGAGAGATGGCTGCGATAAAGGACACCGAAAACACCCCCTTCAATACTGCTGACTACTGGCAATATCAGGTCAAGCTATGTCAGATGTTCCAATTTTTTTATTGGCTGAGCCATTAAATGAAATTCTGGTATTTGTCTGGTATCCTGTGATAATTATCACAATAATTTTGAGATATTATAATGTTATTTTCAGTAATTACCAACATTTACAAGCCATGATAACTACACATCGGCCCAGCAACCATTGATTGACTCCACCCGGTCATACCAGAGCCATGCTGATTTCCTGATGAAGTCAGGTTGGTTATACAAAGTGCATCATTGACAGCAATTTGCTTTCTTGTCCACACATTTGAGATTCCTACACTGCACCAACAATTTAGACTTTCTGAGCATCCCCCGCTCCTCAAGCAATATGGTCATGCCCTTGAATAATCTGTCTCATGGGTGCCCTGGCTCAAAATAGAGCACTTGTTTGGAGCCATCTGCAAATCGGGTGTCTTCCATTCAAATTTTCTCCTTCATGATCTTCCCATCTGGAAAATAGACAAGCTGTCTGGCCTTGTCATGTACATTGACTTCCACTGAGAATTTATCAGATATATTTTTGGTCATCTTTGATGCCGAAAGTGCACCATCTGCCCACTTTGCGTGAGTCATTGCATTATCAAACACTAGAATGTGATTCTCATTTAGAAAATGTTTTACCAATATATCCATGGCATTGTTTGCTTGGCTCAATATGTCCTCGTTGGTAAAGTAACCCTTGCAATTCTTGCCAGCCTTGAACAGAACTTGAGCAGTTTCTGATCCACCAGGTGAGGGCAGCCACCCATAATCAGCAGATACCATATTGGCAACCATCTGTGATGGTCCTTCCCCTTTTGCATATGGCTTTGCTGTCTCATTCACATGCACCCATTGCTTCACCTTTTGGTCATTTGCATAGAATGTTGACTCATCGTGAAACCAAACAACCGTTGTCTGTCTGTGAGGTGGGGGAGGAGGTTGGGCCTGGGATGTGGTCCAGTCTCAAGTTTCAAATTTGATTTTGGACCAAGCAGGCAAGAAGACAAGTTGTTGGTAAGCAACAACATCATCACATTTGTGTCCATCAATATATTGACCTTTTGGGTTGATTGTCCACCTATATTGTAGTTTTTGCATCCAGCGTTGGGCAGCTGAGAGGCTTAATCACTTGGTACAGCCACTTCAGGCTCCCATATCTGGTGTGTCCATGAAATAAACAAGGTCTAATGCTTTCACAAAAGGCTCAATGCCTTACAAATGT
The DNA here is from genome assembly GCA_000827315.1 of Piloderma croceum F 1598. Lineage (NCBI taxonomy): Eukaryota > Fungi > Basidiomycota > Agaricomycetes > Atheliales > Atheliaceae > Piloderma > Piloderma croceum. The sequence goes on from KN832984.1 coordinate 297,393, forward strand.
AGGTGTATATCTTACGCAAGTGTTGCATCCCTGTCAAGAATTGATTCATTCCATTTTCCATAGGGATTAATTGGGATATCTTCATAATTGGCCAAGAATGCATGGCTCCACTTGTGAAGCCTATGAGCAAATGCCATACCCTTCTTGAAGTCATCCATTGCTTTCATTTATGATGCACCCCAAACACCATGTGTAGATGACTGCAAGTTTACATATGCCCACAGAAAGTGCTGCATGCCCTCCGAACAGCCTTGAAGGAGCTCATTTAAGCCAGGGTCTTTATACCCAGGTCCTTTATCTCAAGGTGGGTGTAATATTTTCTTTATGTCATCTAATGCTGATTATGCTTCATGGATTGCAGGTGGGTGATCATATTTTCCGGTTTGTTGATAATCTCGGGCCCATACACCAGCTGCCATTGTGACATATTCTGCTGATGTGTGTTCATTACCTCCATGTGATTTAATTGACACATCATCACCCTCCTCACTCCCATTTTTATATCCCATCGCATGCTCATTCAGGATCAGTTCAGTTGGCTCAGCACCCAACAATGATGTGTCAGGAATTGATGTGTCATGTTCACCTTCCCCTGGCTGGATTTGGTCTTTGACATGTAGAGGCTCATATGGAGGCGTAGGACTAAGGTGAGCTCAGATGGATGATATGGCTGAGCTAATAGCTCTGAAAAGCCTGGGCTGCTTTTTCTTTGGACCCACAAAAGGGGTGGGCTGAATATGACCGCCAGGTAGACATTACATGCATGTATTTTGCTTGTTAGTGAAAAAAGACATAATCTTTGAACTCACATTTTCTTTGTCATCTGGAAGTGAGCCTCTGTAGTTTGACCAGGATCTGAGATTCTTCAAGTTCTCAAACTTGCATTTGGGCATTGTTGGAGGGATTTTCTCAATCATAACATACAATTTAGTCAATTTCAAGCAATTTCAGTCTCACAAAGCTATCTAGTGCTTGCACTTCACTAAATTAAAAATCACATTGGCACAGATCTATTCTAAATGCCACAATCCACCTTTCTGTGCCAAGGAAAATATCATAAATAACAATTAGTGAGTCTAGATAGCTTTGCAGTCCAAAAGTCACGAAAAGTCATGGTTGGTCATGTAATGCCATTGAATGTGAAAGCTGTCTACCTTATGAGCTGTAAGGGTTGGGTGAAAGTGAGTTTTCAACTCAATTTGGTATGTGAAGTAAAGATCCAGCTGCTGGGTGGGTGGGATCTTTTCTCAGTGATTTGCTTGTAGAAAACCTTGATATATTAACTGCAAGTAGGAACTGATGAGGTTTGCAAACACTTGTCACTTGGCTGAACACTGTCATCGGCTTACCCCAGCAGGCTAGGGGTAGCCAGCTCCATGCTCATGAGTTGTGACTATCAAAACTGGTATATAGCTGGTAGTCAACCATATTCAGCTGTACTCTGATGGCCATAAATGGCCATCATATGGGTCTCAATACTTAAAATAATATTGTGTAAATTATTATGTAGAAATACTGTGGACATGTGCTTGATTAATGATGTGTATGAAAGCATTTTTCACTAAAAAATCTTAGTTTATACCATTTTTGTAAGTTTGTGCACAAAATAAAAGTTTTAGTCATTACTTTTGTGACAAATCAAATTTTTACTCACAACTTTATCGGTTTCACAATTTGTAACTTGGAAGTTGGAAGTTTTGGTTTGTGGCAAAACATCCTATGCCTAAAAGAGAAATTTTGGCCATGTACTTCCCATGCAGGAACTGCTTGGTTTTGCCTTGGTTTGCCTATGATTCAGCAATTGGTCACAGCATTACCATTTTTGGAAGCATATTCCATTTCAGAATCAGTGAGTATCTCAGTGAATTCAGCAATTTACCATAATATCCATTTTGCCAACTACCTGTGGCCCTTATATGGAATTAAAATATATTAAATGAAATTTGACAAATAGCTATGTGACTCAATACAAGAAGTGTCCTATGCAGTGGTATATCAGGGTGCCGGGTGGCCATGGGTTCTCAGTTTCCCAATCGGGTATATATTTTCCAAAAATAATCTTAACCAGACCAAGTCCATTTGCCTGAGAAACCAATTATGTGAGAATGAACTAAATTCTGCACCGATTTACGTTGTAAGACTTCAGTGTTAAACTAACGTGTTCATAGCAGAACTTCCAAATTTGGACAAACTTATAAGTTCCGACTTCCATGCATAAGCTCGTTTTTTTGGTGAAGAATACCATCATAGTGTACACTCAACACTAGAGCTAGAATCTGACAGAAATAAACAGAATCACGCTATCAATTGAAGAGTAGTAGTATGAGTACAAGAGAGTCTAGTCTAATATATAACAATTGAGATGCCTTAAATAGTCAGTGTAATATACTAATTGGGAAATGTGTGTCCATATGTGGTAATACTAGGTGGCAATGTCATTACATTTGCCCTTTTTGGTGAAAAACTCTGATATTTTTCTGGCTCAAGGGCAACAGTAAGCCACATGACTCTGTTTATATGCATTTCAAGTTCATTGCAGCTTCAAATGTGACATTGACCAGATGTTTGCAAGTGTCCAGCACAGGTTTACCTTCACACTCTCACTTCGGACCAGTCACTGACATGCTTCATTTCCAGTACACTGTATTTATGATTGGCATGATTAAGGTAAAACTTGATCTTATTTTTGACCTCCACTTGCTCATTGCTCTCACATGCCTCATTTCCAGTACATATTTATGTTTGGCATGATTACAGTAAAAATCAATCTTATTTTTGACCTTGACCACTCACTCATTGCCCTCACTATGTGTTATGGGTACAAACATTTACAGCTACCAGGGAACCATTGGAGCCTTGCTTACCATAGGACCTTTCATGTACATGTAAGTTCCTTTCATAGACATATTTTCACTTGAATTCTAACTTGACACACCATTATTAGCACATTGCAATGCTTGCTGATGGAGACCATGTTTGATCCTTACTGAAAGTCCACAGGGGTTTGGAGTGATGGAGTGTCATGAGGGCTATTCTTCTAGAGCATAAAAAGTGTCTTCAGATCAATGCACACAGAATCCCGATGGCAGTCTCAAAGACCTGAAGGATATTCAGTGGTTCAATGATGTGGAAGATGCTCAGCCCCTCCCTTCTGTTGCTGCTCCTGCCAAGCCTCTAGGTCAAGGTCTTCACAATAAGACCACAAACCAGTTTCCAGATGCTGTTGCTCATGAGCAACTTGATTCTGACTCTGATGATCTCAATACTTTCACTGAACCACCTAAGTGCAAGTGCACTGCTCACACTTCAAATATTTCTGGTGGTGTCACTCCCCCAACTCTCTCTTCAAGTAATTTGTTTGAGACACTCCCAGTGGAGGAGTCTTCAGATGATGACAAAGATGGTTTCAGATCAGAATCTGGCTCTGAATCAAGTGACAATTCTGGTGACAAATCTACACCTGACTTGAAACCAATTTCCAATGATGAGGTACAAGTTCAGCTGTTCTCCTATAATCTTGTGCTTACCCAATATTGTTGCAGCTCACCAATGTTCTGCCAAGGAAGACAGTTGTGAACCTCAGCCATAGTAGCCACAATAAACTTCAAAGAAGGCCTCATACAAATGCAAGGCTGCTAAGGCTTAGTTGTCATGAATCTTTTTATTCTCGCGTCACTAACCACATGACACTTGTTTCTTGTCATCTGACCTTATCTATCTTCATAACTTCACCTCTCTTCTTACTATCTATTCGGAATCCTGTCGGATCTGTATTACTCCACCATGACACCATCCGCAGTTCCGCAGCACTGCTGCACATTATGCTCCCCTTTTGCTATTGGCTAGTTACCTTCCGACATTCCATTTACTTGCTTATCTATTGATCTCGCATTCCGATTGGACGATTACCTATCACCTATCTTAGCTTAGATGATATCTCAGATTGTATTTAGATAGCTCTGAATCGATCGGAGACACCAGTCTTAAGCTGGTCTATCCTCCTAGCCACTTTCCACTCAACT
>KN832984.1:306729-329701 GCA_000827315.1 Piloderma croceum F 1598
ATGAGAGCAGATAGAGACAAAAGAATCAGCCTGTGTAATAAGGAATCATTTTTTCTGTCATTGAGAATGACCCATCAGTCTGATGCAGTCAGATATTCTATTGTATGGAATTGCAATTGAATACCAGAATTGGTGATCCTGCCAAACTTGGCAGAGATTGTGAGATTCACCAACACAAGCATGTCATATATAGCTTTATCATTTGGTATATCAGAATGATAGTTATTGTAGATATTATTTAAATTTTAATGTCTTATAATGCTAGATCATTTTCTCGCCGATTTCCTGATGTGATTGTTACAAATATAATTCAGTCCAACCAAGCACATGACTGAATCATGTGACACACATGCACATGACTCTATAACACCCAGATCAAAGACTTTCCCCATTCAGCAGAATGATTCAGAGTGACGGCCTGCACAGCATGGCATCACACTTCCATTAGAAGTGCTGTGCACTTCTCCCTATCAGACCAATGGGAATAGTTCCAGCTATCAGACAGAACCCTGTCTGCTATTCATCAAGGAGAACATGTGGTAACATGCTTCTTAGAGGCCTGACGATCACAGGCAGCAACCCATTCCGCTACATATCTCTTCAAAGTCTCAGTGTCAAACACCTTTTCCTAGTAATGTAGTCAGTCTAGGATAGCAATGAGGGACTAGATTTTACTCACTGCAGTCTCTTGTGACTGCTTCACAAACATGGATAGCAAGTTTGCAGAAGCCTCCTCCACTCATCCAAGATAGGCATTGGCCACCTTTGTATCCAAGACTTTTTCTGTAAATGCAATTGTAAATTTGTCATCAGTGGGGGGTTGGTATGATTTTTCAGAATAATGTAGAGCCTATACATGGCTGGAAAGTGTGTCTTGAGATGTATGATCAAGCCTACAGTGTTTTTTGAGAAAAAATATTCATAAATAGTAAGTTTAAGAGAAGCTGCTTACCATGCAAGCTATACTTCATAGCATGAGTCACTGTGATAACTTTGTGATTCCCACAGTAACACTTGTAGTGCCTGTCACTGGAGTTACCAACTTGTCCTTGCAAATTCATTAAGACAGACTTGTACAAGTGGTAAATCGGGTTTTGTTTTCCTGCCGGCTGCACACACAAGTCAAATTAATCCAATTAGTTTGCATAAGACACAGTGAATAATGAATATTGCTTACCTTCCAAACCAGAGACTCAATTGACATCATAGATGAGTTGTGGCTGAGACTACCTGCTTGCTCATCAGTGTAAGGAACACAACTCAATACACTAGAACCTAGAGCTACAGAGTCCAGGTCCTCAATTAAGAGGATTGCTCCTGACACTCAGAATCACACATGTTTGGCTCTAGTAGAGAAGGTAAGAACTTATGATAATAATCAATCAGAGTATGTACATGAAACTACTCTATTTATATACCTATTCTACTGGATCTAGATCTAAGTATAAGTATAGTAGTGTGATACTCATCAACCAATCATATACAAGCCACATGAATTCATGGCTGTGTAAGTCCTTCTATCTTTGATAGAAACTACAGCATCAACTGTACATCACATCATGCTGTAGAGTGCTTTATTGTTCTAACAATGAGTGTGAAGTGCTATTGGCTGGCTATAATTAAGAATACTCTTGGCACACAGCACTGGAGTCAGCCATTTGAGGAGGTTGAAAGGCCTGAGTTCCACCACCTTCTGGAGTATACACACACGGGCTCCAAGCCACTTGACATCCCACATTGAGGTGCTTTAAAGAATCATATCACGGAGATGGGTAAGGATACTGTTGAGAGTATCAAAAGATGGTCAATGTATGAATGTCATTCCCATAATAACAGTTATCTCTAATCCCTGTGTTTTAGGAGCTTGATTTGAATGTGAGCCTATTTCTCAATACATGGACTTCAAGCAATGGCTATGCATTTTTGGCTATTGTCATACACTGGATCAATGATGACTGGAAGCTTGGTACACCTTTTTCTTAATACTTGATACCTGTTTGCTCAACAATTTTCATGATTTCAGAAGAACTACTTATTGACTTCCATGAGCTGGTCAGGGAACATTCAGGCAAGAATTTAGCCCATGCAGTCTATGACACTCTCAATCTCTACATGGTCTCAAGGGTCGTGTAATTGCCAGCACATTTTGTTCAATCCTCTGTTGGATTTTGTGCTTCGCAATTTGGAATTTTGCATATTATGGCCATTCTGTGGCTTACCTCCTCCTATTTAATCCCTATTTATACTGACATTTGACATAAGCTGTTTGTAGGCTGTTTGCCTTTTTGTCATGCTTGTATGTATTGCCACTTCCCATCTGTGGGCTCACCTGGCTGACCATTTTGTGTGCTGTGCTAGATCTCAATCCTCAACACCTGTCCCAGCACATCTTTCATTGACTACTCAACAGTCATCACAGTGCTATGGCGCCATGGCAATTCAGTTGGTCTGCAGGTAATTGTTGCATGTCGTCTGTTTATGGAATGGTGTATAAGGTATTTCATCCTTATACCAGTCCTTACAGTATGATCATACTACAATATAAATCATTTTGATGCATCTATTTGACTCTTGTAAGCTGTGCATGGATGTACTGCAAGCACCCGATAAGCCAGGTGCAGCTGGAACAGCTGGAACAGATGGGTCCATCCATGTGGATGCACTGAACCATGGGTTAATAGCAGACTGACCATCACTGAACCAGGCCCTGATCAACTATTGTTGAAGCAGCCCCTTTATCACTCAGGTTTCTATGCCCTTCACTTAGGGTTCAAAATGCCAGGGTGCACTTGGGTTTAGTAGAATCATTTGCTCATGTAAGGTACATGTGGTAGTTGGCAACCTGCATAACATGACTATGAGTGATAAAAAAGGAATTTGGCAATTTGGTGGCTAAAAACATGGCAAATCCCATTCATGACTAACTATGGCCGCAAAACATTCACAATACATACATTATATATATGTTTATAACTCACAAATAGTCTCAGAAGCCTCTGTGAAAAAGAATTTTGATTTATTTCAAAGTTTGAGCCATCCATATTGTTTTCAGCTGCACTGAAAAGGGAAAGCAGCCACATTGTGGCTGAAACCATAGCACATCACTTCAGCACTGATTACTAGCCACACCACTTTAACAATTAAGTAATTCAAGTATGGGTTCTCATGATGAATACAAAACACATGTAAACTGTAAATCCCATATCTTGAGCTACAAACCACTTAAAATATTGTTTATCAACATTCTAAATAGATTGTTCAAGGCAGAAATTTTTGTAATGACCTGAATCTTGAGCTATGCTAGATTTTGTGGTTTTTGAGAAATTAAGCCAAATTTAAAAAAAATTCTACTCCAAAAAATCTCTTCTAAATACATGAAAACATATGACTGCATCTAAATTTTGAAGAAAACTGATTTGTGGAAGGTGCTATATAGGTTGGCAGCTGTTTTTTCAGTTGCCCCACCAAACTGACTTGACATGGCTGCACAGCTTTTGCCCATTTTTGGCAGGGGGTTGCTGGCCACTGGTACATGAACTGGTGACCTATCCTTGAATGAGTTTAACATGATATGCAGTGCGAGAGCAATGGATAAACACGATTTCCAATCACAAAATATGAAAAGTGATCAAACACAATCAGCTTTTAACTAAGATGCAAGACTGAGGTCAAGAGGTGAAGACTAAGATGCGGTATGAGTTGCAGATGAGATCTAAACTGTTGAGAGTGAGGGAGAACTATTTTCTTACTACTGTTCTGCTATGTACAGGAGAGTATTTATACTAAGTGAAATTTCAAAATGAAAGAGAAAACAGCATGTAAGATATACCAGGCAGATGAATCACTGGAGACCCACATGTAAAGTCCAACAAAAATATTACCATTTTCAGGCTCAACCTTCAATCACATGACCTCTTAGTACTCTAGATCACCAATGCCGCCATGATGCCAAAGGAGTTTTGTTGACATGTCCTCACTGTTGTGATGTGCTGGTGGGCCAATGAGCTTGGTAATGAAAGATTCAATTGATAAAATTTGCAAGGGGGTGCCATGGCTTTTAGATTTGGTGACAGTGGGGTGACGGTGAGATGATAATGTGTGGTAAAATCAGAAAAAGGCTAGGCCAAGTGTAATCTTCATTGGAAATGGTCAGATAAGTTCAGAATGAGTTGGGAATGGTCAAGTGATGTCCATAACATGTGACGTCTTTACATGATGGTCTGTCTGCCTTCGAATGCATGTGGTAAAATGTAAAAATACATGGTTAGCCAGTGAGCAGTCTCATCACCATTTGGAGGTATCCACAAGTGTTTTGTGTCATTGTAAGCCAAAAACATCAAGTTGTTGTTGTTGTTGCAATACATTACATACTATGTTGACTCAGCATAAATCCAAAAGTGCTATGTGAGAAAATGCCAAGACTGTAGCCAGCTGGGATTTTGAACACATCATCCCTTGTCATGGTGTAAGTCTTCACAATCAGCATTGAATTATAGCTAGTCTTGACTGAGTCTCATCTGTTTTTCTAGGATGTTATCAAAGGCAAGAGACATGAAGCCTGGGTAGCAGCCTATAGCAAATATCTAGAAAAGACATAAAGTGACTTGCAGTTACTATCTGTCACATTTCTTTGGTTTCATGATTTAGGGTGGATAATATAGGGTTCTATCCTAATGGCCTTTTACTATTGTTTGCCTGGCCTTAAGATCTTCAACAATTCTGTCCCACAGTTGGCTGATGGTGGCCATCTCCAGAGTTTGCCTCAAGTCACACTAGACTTTCTAAGAGATGGTCTGGTTCCTCTTCCTGATATTCTGCATGAAATAATACAGTGGCTTGTTTGCTTTGCATATATATGTGTTATGTGTCCACTGTCTATGACATGTTTGTAAGTGTATTAATGGCATCTTCTATAAACCCTAATTTAATTTTGGACCTGCAGGTGGCATGGCATGAAAACAATAATGGTTTGCATCTAACCTGATGGCTAACTATATATCCAATCATGAAAATCACAACTATGGCTGACAAAAAATTAAGCACTTCTTTCTAAGTATAATAAAGTTTCAATAGGTCAATGGCTTGTACAGTGATTAAGAATAATCCACTCATCTATGTCTCTTAGTATCCCATCCTGCTGTTTCTAACACCTCATTCTTAGGGATTTACATAAAGGTCTATATTATTTATTTATTCAATACCTTTTGAATTGTCTATCCCTACCAGCTGGCATTCCATTCCATCTTTGATTCACAGCTTCTCAGCAATTGAAATTGGCCAAGCTTAGAGAGGCTGCAACAAGCTGAAAGTGTTTACAATCTTATCAATTTTATCATTCCAGACTTGCTATATATCCAATGTATGTATATCACAAGTATGGCTGACAAGAATTTGGGCGCTTCTTTCTAAGTATACTTGAGTTTCAGTCTGTTTCAACAGCTCAATGACTTGCATGGAGATTAAGATCTAGAATAATCCACTCATCTAGTAGTTAATAGCATCTCATTCTGCTGTTTCTAAAACCTCCTTCTCAGGCATTTACATAAGGCCTATATTATTTGGGAAGAGCTGTATTCACAAGCAGAACCCTTGCTCACCACAACATATTCAAAATACACATAATAACTTATATGTTTTCCTTGCAGAACTATCTGAATACAGAATGTTTTTTTGGTATTATTTCCTCAACCATAATCCTAAAATCCTTCTCTCCTGTATGCAAAGTTGTATCCTGCATTCTTCTGACCAGCATGGCAGACCACAGTGAATATATAATCACCACATATCCTTTGGCAATTCTTTGTCGCATTTAGAATATTTAAACAGATAGAGATTTCCTGCATATTCATTACCATATACAGAATACTTCAATAAATTTGTCCAGATCTCATATTCAAACCAAATGCTGAACAATACAAAGGCTTGGCATATTCATGAGTTGGCAGGTAAGCATCCAGATAACTATTTTAAATATGCCTTTCCATATGAAGTAGTCTTGCCACAGTCATGACCAATGTTTTTTGAAAAATTAATATAGCATGGAAAATAAAATATTGATAATTATGAAAATATTTGAGAAATTAGAATACCTCAAAAACCAAGGGGTCATATTTTGGTCAGAAGCAAAGTGGCTCTTGGTTGTCCAGGTATTTAATCATTTACAAAATGCAGTGAAATGACTGGGTATCAGTCATTCCTAAATAACTTGAAAATAATTAGGTAAAATGGCTTAAGCCATTAAGTGTCTGTCTGGGCTTGAGATGGCTCAGAATATCCAGTGTCTTTCATGGACACCCGCTGAAGTGGATGTAAAACTGAAAGGGATTTGCTCACAGTCTCAGGGCCAATCTCATTTGCATCTCTGGTTTCCACATCCCAGTCACAATGTCTTCATTTAAGGATCTCTGACATCTCCGCATCACTGGAATCCAGCAACTCAACAGCTCACTCACTCTACCTCATATCTTAAATCATTGTTTTGAAAAACATTGGTCATGATTGTGGCAACACTGATATGAAGGCTGTGCAAATGTATTAGAAAATTCTAAATATGGAGATGAATTTGTGAAGATGTGGTGATTTTATTTTCACCACAGTCTGCCATGCAGATCTTGAGATTTAGTTCCTAAAGGGTTATGCTGCGCTGTTTCACCTGAAGTAAATTGAACAAATATTCAATATTTTGCAAGCAAGTGAACCCATTTCACACCCTTCATTTCATGGTCCCATTTCATCTTGTAACATTGAAGGCTTTGCAGAGTTGAAGGGGAAGATGTTGGTTTGCCAAGCACTAACAATGGATCTGACACTGAGTCCAATAAGGTTGAAGCCAATAGTTCTTTCTGGGTGTAAAATATTGTTGCTAAATGTATGTATTTAATATCATAAAACTGTATCTTGTAAAATAAAATTGGGAGTCAGGGACTGGTGCCTGTGCTGCAACAATCTATCTTACTTGATTTTTTTTGAGCATCATGGAACTAATGTGGTCTTTAAGTTCATTTACACTGCTCCATATGAGTTCATTTGAACATAGCAAAATTATATGGTTGTAGTATTGTGGTCTTAGCTTACTGTACTTGGTGAACCTGTTTTATGATAAAATAATTATAATTGTGCACAGGCATGAGGGCCACTCACACCAACCTGCAGTTGGCAGCTTGTAACCACTTATGTAACATTGACATGACAGCAATAATGCAACATTTTCAACTGCTTAGAAATAATAAATTTTCATATATTTGTGGACTAATTTAGAATTTTGCAATGCATTTGTGTAGATTGCATATGTTTAGCAACAGGCTAGATTATTTCACCGATGTGCTAAGCCTTTTTATTGTTTTATTATTTGACATTTGGTTTAAATACAAAATCTTTGCAAGAAAATTTTTGTGGGCTAAATGAGAGCTTATAAATATGCAAAAGGATTGCTATATATGTCTTGATTTTATATTCATGTGCCGCGTGGACATTTGATAAACGCAAGGTGGTTTTAGTGGTGCCACAATGTACAAATATGACACGCGGAGATGGCGCAGAGATGCTGGTGAGTTCGGCATTGGCAGCAATCAAAGGGGGCGAGAAACCCGTGGCAAGCAAGGGGATGGCAAGAAGGGGATTTCTTTATTCAATATCTTTTCTTCTGAGTCGTCTATCTAACCGTTCCGTCTTTGATTCACAGCTTCCTCGGCAATTGGAATTAGAGAAGCTGTGACAACCCGAAAGTGTGTACAATCTTATCAATCTTATCATTCCAGACTTTCGGCGTGAGAATGGCCAAGAGCTATTCATAACGCTGTTACTTGCACGAAGTTCCAACAAATTACAGCAAGTTACCGGTTATATTTTTATGCACGGCCGTGCCCTCATTTAACTACTATAGTCGCAGCCAAACACGGGAGTAAGTACTCTGAAACTTAGGGGAATATTTAGTTCATCACTTCGGAAGTTCAGTTTTGTTATCCGTCATTTCATTGGCAGCCGCTTGTGTTTCACGCCGTCGCACACCCGCCGCTGATTCGCGACCGAGGAGTTTCGTGCGGCCCTGTGCGGAAGGGGAAGTAAGACACGGAAGAGAGAGAGATGAACAGGAGCGAAACTTACCTCTTTGAATTTCATGTACACCAAGACAGCGATGACGGCAATCCAGTAAAATACATACGCCAACACACTACCGACTATTTGTTGAAAAGTGTGAACATGTCTGCAGATGAACGGCAAATGATGATGCGTACCCGTTGCATTATTGGTCCATCCAAAAAGTGCGTTGAATATCGTCCAACCCTGACCATCGAATGTGCTTTCGGGACTGCAGCAATCCAAATGCCACACGTTCCCTCGGACGTCATACGATCCTGGGCCAGTTCCACCAGAGTCGTCGGCATCTGCACCAAGCAGGACGGTGAATCTAGAAAATACCGCCTGAGCGAATTGGGTTGATGTGGGACAAGGGAAAGAGACGCACGCATGTTCTTGGTAAGCATTGACGGCTTTGGTAAACAATCCGGCGCCAATGAGCAGAATGAAATTGGTCATAACCACCAAGAAGATCGTCAACGCTGCAATTAGTTGGATTAAAAATGGTTATGTGACGTGTCAAACAAAAGCACTCACTTGTGCGACTGGCGAAAGCATAAATCAACACTCCGCATACGACTCCACATACCAGGCCGACAATTGTAGCTATGGGGATAGACGTAGCTGGCTGTCCGAGAGAGACGCCGCCTACAAAGATAACCGCTTCCATTCCTATTTGCAGCAAACAACGTAAGAATTGGTGGAGAAAATCAAGCATGCGATGTACCTTCACGCAGGACTGTAACCAGTGGTAAAATAAAAAGAGCCCATTTGCCACCTCTGGTACGCCCATCAACATCTGTCCGCATCAGCAAGCAAGACAGTCAAAAATTTCATCACGGAGAAACCGAAAGATCATGAGACCCACTTTGTCCATCAAATGCTTTCTGCAGTTTGACCCTCCATTTAGCTTTAGCGCGATCCATTTTGAGCATTGTGATGCCCATTACAAATATCATGAGTGCAGCAATGAGCTCAAATATGCCTGCATTGAAAACGTGAATAAAGTCGTTGAGGGTGTACACGATGAGAGCCACAGACCTTCCCAAAGGTCTTCAGATTTAGCCCACAGGTCGGACGCTTTGGTAAACCAGATTGCAATGAACGCCGCGCCGATTGCGACAGCAATGAAGAAGCCAGCCCCTGCTCCGAGGAAAACCTGTGGTTACAATTTTAAGTCATGTCAAGTGATTCATAAACGTTTGACGGTCGCACTTGGAGCCTAAGCTTTCGAATAAGCCTTCGCTTTTGCACTGTTTGATCACCACCATCAACTGTGTTTGGATTAGGGGAGGCCTTGTCGTCCGAAACATCGCTGATCTGCGTCGTGGTGCTTACACCAGACAACTTCCCTGGATCGTCATGTACAATTTGCTCGACGAGACTCAAGAGAACAGATACAATGATAGCAGCCTCGAGCGTCTCGCGGAAGACGATGAAGAAGATGGGGACGGAGAACAGGTTGCGCGCCATGGTGTCAAAGAGAAAGCGCCAAGACGAGAGGCCGCTATTTGAGAGGTGCACATTCGGAAACAGGGTTCACGGCGTTCGCTATTTTTGCCGGCGTTTATAGGTCGGCCGAGGTACCGCGATCTTATCAGTCTTATCAGTTTTATCTATCGCACGACCAGGGGCGATTGCGCCATCTGATATACCTTATATGAATTAAGGTTTATGAGTGCTATTTCTGTCCCCTGCTGAATATCGATCTGAAGTGCCCACTATACAAAACGAGGGTTTTTAACTAAGTATGCAATTAATTCAGAAGAGTTTGATCATCAAACAACTGTCGCACAGCGCCATTACAGCAGTCCTTCCATGTCGAGGATCGAGATCGCCCTTCGGATCTGTCCGGACTTGTGCACACCCGGTTATCTGATTACACCCGATCGTTCGTGTGGATATCAGATAAAAATTTCCGTTACAGCCGCACCCTCCTTGATCCCATTTGCCACCCTCACCATTCTAACCTTTCCGAGGTTGAGTGCTCCCACCTGTACCTGTCCTTGTACATGTCTTAAAGCGCTCTAACGGTTTTGAGAAGTTTCCCCACCCCGAAGCTGCACTTTCATTCCAATTAACCGCGTAGTTATTTTCCTGATGTGGTTTCGAAGAGCAGCACTATTCCTCTTACTCCCTGTGGTATCACCGGTGCTTGCGGGTGTCAAGGAAGTCTGGTACAATATCACCTACGTCCAGGACGCCAATCCTGACGGTTTATCCGCACGACGAGTTATTGGCGTTAACGGAACATGGCCGTATGTATTATTTCGTGATTTAGTACCGTCCTCCAAGTCAAATGCTGCCCGAGTCTCTATGGAGTCAGGTGTCAGCTAGATGCATTTCCAGCCGATCCACCTCCACTCATCCCAACTTAATTGAACTGACGCCCTTCCTTGCACCACCTGCAGACCGCCTCCGATTTCAATCAACAGCACAGACTCCCTTGTGGTACACGCAACGAACTCAATCGACCAGCCTTCAACTCTACACCACCATGGCATGTTCTTCAACTCTATGAGTTGGATGGATGGTGCTCTCGCTGTCAGCCAATGGTACGTAACATATATTGATGGTTAAGTCGTTCCCCACTTGAAAGTGCTAACCTTCTCTTTCTCACAGCGGTATTCCCCCTGGTCAAACCTTCACATACGAAGTCCCAATAAACACGTCAGGCCAATGGGGAACCTATTGGTACCATGCCCATTCTCTTGTGAGCAAAACACCTTCGTGTGTTCTCAAACTTGTATACTAACACTACTTCATTTTTGGCTGCTGCAGGGCCAGTACGTCGACGGACTTCGCGCGCCCTTAGTCTTGCACCCACCTAAAGAAGCCTATTCATATGACGAAGAGTTCACCGTTATCCTTGGCGACTGGTATCATCAAGAACACCAGGTTCTCTTATCTGAGTTTCTTAGCATCGCTAATCCGGGCGGCGCCGAACCTGTTCCTGGTAGGCTTACTGCTTATCTCTAATTTCCTGGTACTGAAATAATCAATAGACTCTGGCTTGATATATTTTGCGCAAAACGCGTCTTACCTCCCCCCGATACCGGGAACCAATCCTGCCTCCGTGACCTCGGCCGTGGGCTTCAACGAAAATGCTACTTTACCATTCGTCCCAGGAAAGACCTATCGTCTGCGTGTGATTAACACATCTGCGTTCAGTGCATTTTTCTTTTGGATTGAAGGTCATGATATGACAATCATCGAGGCTGATGGGGTGAGCGCGCCAGCTGCCATCGACTAAATTCAGCTAGATACTGATGCGATGATATCGTAGACTGACGTCCAAAAATCGCCGATTGACTTGCTTAGTGTCACGGTTGCCCAGCGGTATTCTTTGCTCGTCACAGCGCGGAATGACACTTCGTTCAATTGGGTCATACATGCAAACATGGACACAGATATGTTTGATACCGTTCCTGACACTCTCAACCCGAGTTCGTCCTTTCTACTCTTGTTCCACAAGACCCATTTTTCTGATACTGCCTCCTAGATATCACTGCTTCCATCACCTACAACTCTTCTGCACCTCTCGCAACGCCGGGAACTGTCGACGAGTATCACGATGTAGATGATATTGCTCTCGTCCCACTCGAAGTTATCGCTCAACCACTCGTCACCAAAACAATCGAGCTCGAAGTCACCTTTGACACAATGGACGATGGTACAAATCGTGCTATGTTCAATTTAATCACATATAATCCACCCTCAGTGCCCGCTGTGGTTTCTGCACTTACTCTTGGGTCCAATGCTACTACAGCCGAACCGTATGGTCCACTTAGCTTCGTCATCGATCAGTCTGATGTTGTGGACATCGTCATCAAGAACGGAGATGCCGGCAAACATCCTTTGTAAGATTTACATTATTACTGTGTTCATGATTGACTTAATGAGTTTTATCCTAGCCATTTGCACGGCCATAAGCCTATGCTCGTCGGGCGCGCAGAAAACTATACCTCGGACGATCCCACTATGAATCCACCTCTGGTTGAGGGGCAGGCTAATCCTATGCGCCGTGACACCGTCCAGGTTCCATCCATGAACTCGGTTACATTGCGAATCACACCTGATAATCCCGGTGTCTGGATGCTGCATTGTAATTTCACGCCACTGTTGACTTCTTGCAGCCATTCTAATTATTCTTACAGGTCACATCGAATGGCATCTCCAAGCCGGTCTGGCCATTCAGTTGGTCGAATCACCGCTCACTATGCAACAACGAAACTCCGTGCCTCAATACCTCTACGATCAATGTCAAGATCTTGGCAAACCTATCTCGGGTAATGCGGCTGGGCATGCATCAGTCACTGATCTCTCTGGACTCGTTCTTGGGCCGTACCCTCAAGTTTTGGGCTGGCATCCAAAGGGAATTGGAGCAATGGCTGGGTGCGTTGTATCCTCATGCTGATTTGTTTATTTGCTTATGATCGACATATTTGACAGATGCGTGCTGACAGCTGTCATTGGAATGGCTACTGTCATATGGTACTCACTCGGGGGACATATTTCGGAGGAGGAGATGGAACATGAGGTTCGAGAGCATCTTGCTGCTAAAGAGCGTCGGGGACGGTTCTTCGGGCTCTTAGCAAGGAAGTGAGCTTGATAACCGAAGAACGCTTGAATGTCAACTTAAAATTAACGATTGAGGCTCAATTTTTTGTAATTGTAAGGTGCTGCAGTCCTTGACATTGCGCGTGGTACTGAACGAAGGAAGCCACGTAACGGTAAAGCGAAAATAGTCACGGTCAACCGCCATCTGTCCCCAAAATAGATCAATAGACACAATGAGTGAATCGTGAGGTGTCTGCGTTCAGAGAAAACACACCGTGTATGCTAGCCAGACCGTTACTTTGCAGGTCGTCGCTCTTTTCGGGCGAGGTGTATCGCGTGGCCTATTTGAGTCAAAATCGTGATATCTTCATCATTATACCAGTCTTTTACGAAGACAGTGAACAAAATAGGTCAAGTAGAACCGGTAATTGCCCAAGATTTTGCATGGACTCAACGTCCAAATGGTGATGGGATAGGTGGGGAAAGCTTGAAGTACTTGGAAGGTTGGTATCTTCAAACTTCACATGGAGTCCGAAGTTTGGGGCAAAGGCGGGCGAGTGGCACAAGACAATGGATAGTTGGCACATGTGGCCCGAGATCAGGTATTTCATTGGCAGACGCCCAGATGTCCAATTTGAGATACCGAATATCAGACGCGGTGGCCATAGCGGTGATGTCATCAACGGACAGAACTAGTGGACCGGAGGTCTGAAAGTTTTCCAGGTGATTAATTTGGAGAAGAGGTTTCAAAACCTCAAATGTCCATTTATTTCCACGACTAGTGGGACTAGCCGGGCCGACGTGAAAGATATGCAGCGCAAGGATGTGCCGCACTGAGCTCGAAACTTGCTCTCCATTCCTGTGAAATATGAGTCGAAGATATGTTGAGAGCATGAATGATGACGGTTTGTGTGGCTGTCGTTGATAATCCGCTGACAACTTTATGGAAAAATAATGGATTTCCGGAGATGTCGGTTACGAAAAACTACTCCATCTGGAATGTTGTTCACTACCAATGAACGCGGGAGGATGAGTTTTAGCAACGATTACATTCCAATTATGCCTCGAAAACCATCTTGAATGATGGTGGGTGACGTGGGTGAAAAAATGACATATTGCAAGTCCAAACAGCGAAGACTTGAACGATGCTACGTATACCAAGATCATCGGATGCACCGAGTCACAGAGAAGGAGGTTTTCTAAGGAAGTAGTCTGCGAGATTGCGGAGAGAATGTACAAGCCTCCATTGAATGATGTCTTTTCGGTAGAGCGAAAATGGACGTGGAGGGTTCGTAAGAACCGAGGAAATCGCATGGATAAGGAAAACGGGTATTCGCCACTAATGTCGAGCATGTGCAATAACGGAAATATACCGTGACCCGGTCGATACGTCGACACTGTATGATGCCAGCGTGATAAGCCAGTCAAAGTACAGATCCGTACACGCCTGGCGTAAAAATCAAATCGCCTCCAATCATCATTGGGTGCTTCTTTAGACTGCGAAGGTATATCAATCATAATGATAATACGGAACACTTACAATTCCATCACAAATGACTTTCGGGATGAGGTATCGTACGGCACGACCATCATGCACTCGTTTCCATAACATGTTCAAAGCGGGTTCGAGAAACAACTTGGATGTCCATGCGGAGAGTGCCAATGACTTCTCATCATCATGAAGTCGTTCGAATATCAGCTCAAGGATTTTCGGTACGCTTATGAGGTGCCATCTGCACTAGTTGAACGAGGGAAGTCCAAGAAGAAACGGATGGAAAAACGCACCAGTGTACGGCAAGCAATTTCTTCGTTAAAACATCGAACAGCAGAGTCCGGAGGAAGCTGAGAGGTCGCGAACCTGCAGACGTTCACGGTTTATTGCCAGACAAATATCCTACTAGCGAAGGTTGGTTCAACGACTTATCATCTGGTGGCTAAGTAAGTTTAGTAATTTGTGGCTCTTGAAGCTTGAACTCTGGCCGCGGCATGATCATTGCCTCCTATCATAGTTCATCATGTTGTTTCTTCCTCCTGAACTGATTTCAATCATTACAGCTTTTCTGCCGCATAAGGGTCTGCTGGCTTTCTCTCTTGTTTCATCAAACGCGCGTCAGCATGCCCTCCCCTCCCTTTTTGGCGATTTTAGGATGGGAAAATACGGTGTAGATATACGGGACGCTTATGATGGACTGAAGATCGCAAGACAAGAAATAAAAAATATCATCAGGTAAGCCACTACTTGCATTCTATAAGCAAGCCATCACTTCAATGGAAATTGACCAACAGGCGGATGACGATACGTGGTTTGCTGTACTCGTCAAATCACAGACCCGCCCAGATTTTCCGACTTCTTGAAGAATTGCCAAACCTTTCTGATCTCGTTCTCCATAAGTACCATGCGTCAATACGACTGTCAGATCTGGCCTTGCTTGTCCAAGTAACACAAAGAACTTCGCTACGTCACCTCACCTTTACAGTCGAACGCGGTTCTATCGCCAGTGGCTTGCCGATATCCGGTCCCGGGTGTCTCAGCACTCTCTGCGTCTCTTGGCGCGTCCACGATGAGCCTGGTACGCGAGGCAAATCGCTGGCCCATTTATCCGAGTTCCTGCGACCTTCGCTCGCCACTCTCACCCGTCTTAAAATCACGGACTTCGATGTGTATCGGAAGCCGACCGACCTTGAACATATTGACTTTCGCCTTTGGTCTGTATGTCCGTCTGTGCGTAATTTTCGTTACAAAACCCGCAGCCGCGACACCAAGGTGCTCGACGCCGTATCCGAAACGTTTCCGAATCTCACCCACCTGGCAATAGTATTCGACAGCTATGGTTATAACGATTGGGGAGTTTGGACAGTGTGTATTTATTTTGATGTACAATACGAGACTATACTGATGTTGGGTTCAACTGCAGGACGAATGTCTAACTTCATTATCAACATTTTCTCATCTCACACATCTGCACTTATGCCTGGATTTTGAGCTCGCCGCTCATGATAAAGTACGCAGAAATTTTGACTTTGCGTGGTACAGACGTTGCTTCCTGCGACGTTTCAGTGCGTCCAAAGATATTGCCAAAGTTTGCCCACAACTTCAGCGGTGCGAATGGCTACAGCTAGGTACGGATGATTCTTGGGATGGTACTTCCAGTACATTTGTTGTGCTGGAGGAAGCGGGAGAGAGAGTCGTGAGGCCTGTCATAGCTTGGTGGATGGTGGACGAACTTGGATATGATTTTGGAGGGCCTCTGCCGGAGAACATGATTGTAGACAGGAGGGATTTGTGGTGTATGTCAGCTGCTGCTAATATGACATCTTCGCTTAAATCTCTCCAAATTGTTCCTTGATGAATGATATTGACCATCGGCTATTACATATTGGGGCTACCTTTGAAACTTTTAGAAATTACGAGACATCTTCGGATTATATTCCGTATTGTCAACTCACTCAAAAAGAAATTTCAAGAAAGATTTCATTTTTATCACTTTCCCTTACGTAACACGTACGTACACATACGTATGAGCAAAGAAACTACTACTTGATTAAATATCAAGACACGGACACCATGAGAGTGGGGGGAGGGAGAACAAGAAAGATATTATATAGCGGCGGATATGCACACCGAGATCTGTAAGCAAGCAAGGGACGTTTCAGGCCTAGGGAGAGCCTAGCTTCCCAGCCTCCTGCCAAGAGGGGGATGCATATGTATACACACATATATACGAGGGCGCACGGGTCCCCCCTGGAGAAAAAGCCAGCGATGCGGAATTGGGATGTAGGGATGTAGAGTAACATGTACGTATACGGAGATGAGGACGAGAACCGGGATTGCGATATTGTCGATGGCTTGAGAGCGGTGGATTGGACTATATGGAAAAGCGAAACGGAAGGGAATGGCGGAAGGAGAGAGGGTAGGCAAGAAAACCGAAGACCAAGGACAGGCATATGTAGAAACTGAACGCGAAAACAATCTGTACGCGCCAACCCAAAAAAAAAAAACAATAAGTGTCGATCCCGCACCGCACCGCAGCCAAACTCACCTTATCAACTCTTAACGGTTTTTATATATATAAAAAAACTCGCTGCTCATTTCTTTCCCAAACTCAAACTCCTCATACTCTCCTCCAAAATATCCGTCATGATACACTTCTCCTTCTCACTTTTATCTCCCGCTCTCGGTAGCTTCGCCAACGACGAAGACGATCCAGCAACGGGAAGTTTAGCAGCAGTGGAGGTTTTGGTAGTCGGATTACTCTCAACGACATCCACAACACGCACAACAGCTTTGCCTTCAAGCACTTTACGAACTTTATCCGCGTCCCATTGTCGGTTCGCTCCAGCCGCCGCCGTATTCGAACCGAATGACGAAGCAGAGGAGGTAGAGCCCCCCGAAAAAGCATCCCAGAACGCACTCCCCAGCTTCCCCAACAAAGTCTGGCTCGCAAGCGCAGCGTACATCGCATCCCTCTGCACCTCTTTCTCTTTCTCTTTGTCCGCGGCGCGTCCTGCAAACCCGGCAGCGAATGATTTGTGTAGCGCTGGCGGCGAGTTGGGGGGTGTTGGATATGATGAGGCGGGTGATGATGATGATGAGGAGGAGAGGACGGAGGATTTGCCGGATAACAATGATCCTGATAAACCATGTGCGTCTCTGAAGAACTGGGGACGTAAACCCGACGCGAGGCCCGATAGCTGATGCTGCTGCTGCTGCTGTTGGTGCTGTTGGGCTTGTTGCTGCTGATAAACCTGCCCCTGCGCCGCCATCTTCCCCCACAGCTGCATCCGATACGCATCGAGCGTCTTCAGCGTAAACGGGTTCATATCAGTAAACGCATCAAACCCACCGACACCACCAGCACCAAGACTCGAATTGGTGATTTTAGTAGTGGAGGTAGTAAACGGTGATGGGTTCGTGATAGGCGGGGAAGGGACCCGAGCGGGAAGAGGGAGAGCGTTCAAGGATGGGTTTATATTCTCTTGTTGCTGTCCCTGTCCCTGGTGGACGCCCTTCCTAGCAAGCACAGCACTGCTGATACCAACTCCAACACCAACCATAGAAAGCGGAGGCACGAAAGTAGTATGCACAGGTGTGTATCCACCTCCACCGGTTGCTGCGCCTCCCCAGAAACCGTGGCGCGCCGCCGCTGCACCCAGTCTCGGACTTGTAGGGAGGTCTTTTTGGGTGTTGGGTGTTATGAGTGGGCTTGGGGCTCTCACACTCGTACCCGCCGAAGGGGAAGAAAAGGAGGAGGTAAGAGAAACAGGAGACAGAGGCGCAGGAGGGGGCAACACCAACCCCGTTTCCTCCCCTTCCATACCTCTCCCAGCAAGTAAAGATCGTTTGAGAGCTGCGATTTCTTGGCGGAGGGCTATGTTTTCTGATTGGGAGGAACCGAGTTCGGAGCGGATGGCGGAGATTAGGGAGTCGCGCTCTGAGATGTCTGCTTCGAGGGTTGATATATATTCTGTTTTAAGGGAGAGGTTAGTCTTTGTTTTGAGGGAGTAGGGGAGGGAGGGAGGGACGGGGTGAAGTGAGGTTGAGTGCTGTGATTTGATATCACATATGGATATCAAAAATCACAGCACAGCGCCTCATCTACCTCTTGCGTCTCTTGCCGACCCCCGAATGCAAAAAGGTAGCAAAGAATGAAGCGAAGAAAAAGATAACAGAAAGAAAGGAACCGCAACTCACCCTTCCTCCGAACCCTAAAATTCCTGGCACTAATCTTATTCCTCAACTGTCTCTTCTCTTTACTGCTCATTTTCTTATACTCCTCCGGACTAGGTCTCCAATCATCACTTTCCCTATCTTCCACTGTCGTACCGCCACTCCCGGCATCTTTATTCACATTCTCTTTCCCAGACGACGTAGAAGAGGCAGGAGTTAGTTTCTTGATCCCACCAGAAGCGACGGTACCTTTGCGGCCCTTCCCTTTCCCACCGACTTTGATGGGCGCAATGATTTCAGAGACGGTATCATCCTCTTCATCGTGATCATCATGCTCATCGTCAAACCCATCCACAGGGCTCCCAATACCCACAAGCGAAGGGTCTATACCCATCTGCGGGGACTCGCCGGCGGTTGACGAGAAGGCCTCATGTGGACTGGAATGGGAGGGGGAGGTAGCAGCAGAGGGAGACGAGGTAGCGGAAGAAGAGGAACCGGTGATGGAGCTGAAAGCGCCTAGGAAGTCGTATGGCGCCCCAGAGGAAGGAGGAGGCATCATGGGCTTGGAGTAGTCGTCGTCGAGATACATATTTAAGAACTCGCTTGGGTCGCCCATGCCGGTTGCTTGTGTGTCGTACGGGCTTGAAAAGGAAAGGATAGAGGGTTGTTGGGGTGGGGTGAGCGGGAAGGAGGACAAGCCCAGTGGGGAGTGTGGAGACGAGGATGACGAGGACGACGAGGAGACGAGGTCCATGTTGAAGAAGTCCTCGAAGGAGGAGGGGAAGGCGAAGGACGGGGGCTGCTGGAGTGGCGAGTCGACTAGCATGGTGGTTGCAGAGATAGGACGTTGGTGTGCTGCGAAAACGATGTTGGCTTAGCTCAGCTAATCCCCGCAGCCACATCTTCCTCTATTAGGCAACCTGGGCCGCGTAAGGCGTCCGGCATCTCTTCTTCCGACTGTTCCCGTCCATTCCGTTACCTTCGCATCATTCTCGTTCTGCCTCACAACCCGCTCTCCCTTTCTAATATTCTTTAAGAAACACCTTGAGTGTACATTGCCCCTAACAGTCTCTGGGAAGATACAGGCGTGTCATCATGAAACTTTTGTCCGGTGGCTATGCTACAAAATGTTTAATTATGTAGTCTACTTAGAAACCCCCGTGAGAAAAAAAGACCCCTGTAATAATTTGCTTGTTCAGAAACCCTGTAGGTGTTCTCTAATACTGGTCAAAACAACAAATGACTTCTATATTATGCTAGTGAGTGGAATACACAATGATCCTCAGAACTGTCTATGATGGCATCTGTGGGATGAAAACATATATTCTGACCTCGTACTTCAACATGTTTCCCATATTTAGATCATTTTTTGACAAAATCATTATTTGACCCTGTGCAATGATTTTGTCATCAAGAAATAATCTAAATACGGAAAACACTTTTGTTGACCTGACAGAATAATTGGCAAAATCATATTCTGACAATAGTTACATCCCTTAAACAAATATATTATCTAGATTTAGATTATATCCTCTGGATAAATTCTGAATATGGCTTATTATTTTGTCTGCCTGAAATGGATAATTCCAAAATCTAATTCTCCCTTGGGTTATTTCCAGTAGCCAAAAGTGCAACAATAATATATTGATTTTTTGTGGTAGTATTCTAATTCTGTTAGCAGGAAATATCCTGTTATGTCCTAGGTGATGGCTTATTCTTTTGTCTGCCTTGAATAAATAGTTCTGGAATCTAATTCTGACTTTGGTTATCTCTGGTGACCAAAGGTATAACATTTATTTATTTATTTTTATAGTATTTTGATTCTGGCAAAAGCAAATATGCTGTTATATCTCAGATGTCACATTGCACACAGCCCACTATGTACAAGTTCTTCTATTTTAAAATTGAAATAAAAACCAAAGTTGACTCTACATGCTATGCAAAGCAATGGCCCACTCCACCAAGTACATTACCAAAATTACCAAAAAAAAAAAAAAGGTTAGTCTAATCACTCAACAGACATTATAATTGAATTTGCAATTGAAAAATGGTGCAGAATGCATATACATATTTGTTAATTCCCAAAACAGGTTAGTCCAATTACCAAATAGACATCACAGTTGAATTCACATCAAAAAACAGATCTTGGTCATATATAATAATCATCCATGTGGTGCAATAGCTATTGAGATATACTCAAAACAATGTGAATTTGTTATATCAGCCATAGAAGGCAATAGATGAGAGACCATAGTTGTAGCTGATTATAAGCAGATGTAAATAATATTGCATAACATATTTGGACCTGAAGAGTATAAATTGCAAGATTCCTGCTACCTCTAGGTAGTGGGTCTTACAAACCAACTGGGTAACAGTTTTGGCAGTAAAATGTAAAATTTTGCAAGTCCAGCTATAAAGGTTGCCGGAGCCAGTCTTTTGTGCGTTTTGCATCAATCTGATTCTCCTGCATGGAAAATAATTATGATGTTACACCAAACAATAAACTAAGATGCAAGAGAAAATTCAATTCATCAACCCCACGTTACTTGATTATGTGAATTCACTAACCAAATATATTATTATTTCCCCTTAGGGTTAGGTGTGTCACTATCCACTTAGGTGACCAAAATTATATTGTAGTATCATCCTATGATGCTATAGATGAATGACATCAAACTGGATAGTTTATGTCATAGAAGGCAAAGGTAGCGGGCATTGTCATGAAGCTGGCCTTACAGTACTTATTAAAAAACAATGAGCAAGCAGTTTTTGGCATTTTGAATATTTTAACTTTTGTAAATAGGCAAGTTCCACCACAATGACAATCAAAACAAATGTCTCATAACAAATTTAAACCTTGAGTGTATATATTATAAGAACACAAAACAACAAACAAGCAGTTATTTGGTATTTTCACTATTTTGAATTGTTTAGATGCAATATCCTAATTAGGCAAGTGCCACCACAATGACAAATCAAAACAGACATTGGTGAGCATTTGCGAAAATTTGCATTCAAAATTCTTTTTCCACAGTAACAAAATCATTGACAAAAATTTTCTCACAGTGCTCAAGAGCAATTTTATAGACCAGGTTTTGCCTTAAAAGCATGATCAAAGAATGAGCCATAAATTTTTAAAAATTTAAGGACTCATAACTCTGGCCATGCCTGACATGCCAAACTCCTGAAGCACTAATCCTATTATGCTGATGGCACATTCTTCATGCTTAGTGACAACATTTTGTGATGTTGCAGCATAAATAGCTTTGAGAAAAGCTCAAGACTTATATTTGTACCAACAACACTCAAGTTTTTGACATAACATGGGTGGAGATACAAGCATTTACACCAGTTGACTTTCTTGAATACCTCACAGAATTCTGGATGCCCCCAAAGTACATGGCCATGTGGTCAGTGGTCTACTGCCAGGGCTGAAGCATTTTTGAGATCAGTGACAAAAATATCCTGTTTAAAGTGTGAGTATTCCTTTCTTGTTACCATGCTATCACATTGACAGGAAATCCATAGCTGATATCATGTCACAAAGGGAAAGTTTTTAAGGGCCAATCATTTGGACTACCTTGTCTTCATCCTAATTGAGAAAGTGGTCTATGTACAAAAGCAACAATAGCAAGAGCTCAGTTTTGAAGGCATTGATATTGAGGTGTGAAAATGTCAGGATATTATTTTTTGCAGTGCAATTATCAAAGCAAATGATATTGAGGTATCTCCACATATATCTTATAGTCTCACCTTGATTTACATGTTTGTTTAGCAAGTTGATGATGATGGCCATTACTTTGTACATTTGAAAACAAAAGTGGACTTGGGGGAAGTGGGCCATTGCTATGCATGGCAGGTATACCATATGAGTCCCCTATTTTATTCATTTTATTTACATACATATACTAGATATGCTCCGTGATATTTTAATATTTTTCTACAATTTACTTTACTATGTGCTGATATGAAAAGGTTCACCTTAGCACTAAATCCTCCCCACAGCCTGAACAAGGTTTTTGCATCCATAACAGATTTGTAAAATGCCATTGACCTGTTACCATGAGGCCAAGTTAGTCTAAATCCCAAATTGACATCACAGTTGAATTCACATCAAAAAACAAGTCCTGAACATAATATAACACATCCATGTAGTGCAATAGTTATTGAGATACCCAAACAATATTGAATGTGTTATATCAACTATAGAAGGCAATATACAAAAACCATAGCTCCATATTAGTAAATTACCAAAGTTATCAAAACAGATTAGTCCAATCACCACACAGACATTAAAATTGAATTCACATTGAAAAATGATGCAGAATGCATATATATAGCTGTAAATTCTCAACATTACCAAAATAGGTTAGTCTAATTAATACATAGATTATCACAGTTGAATTTGAATTGAAAAATGGGCCCAGGACATATATGATACATTTGTGCAATGCAATAACTATTGAGATACACCCAAAATGATGAAAATGTGTCATATTAGCCATAAAAGGTAATAGACAAGAGACCATACACGGCAGACTGCGGTGGATATAACTTGTCCGCATATGCATTAGCAATCCTTGTACATATTTATAATAGTTTAATTAATATGGGATGCTTACATATCCTTCTGCATATTTAAATTTTGCAAAACAATAGTTGATGTCC
>KN832984.1:398827-517539 GCA_000827315.1 Piloderma croceum F 1598
TAAAATTTTGAGAAACTGGCCAATCACAGGGCAGCATTTTTCAATATATTTCATGGCTGAACCACTCTATTACCTCTCTTCGTCTTCGACTGTCGCTGATATCACATGGCCGACCTTAACACTCTTCCAATACATGCCCATCTTCTTCTCCGACAACACAGCGGCATAATTATGGGCTTTTATCCAAGAGACTGATGTCAGCGACTAACTCAAACTAATTAAACGTTCGAAATTGTGGGGCATACAAACGGTGCGATGTAGTCCAAACTGAATATTGAAGCATTGATCAGATATGGACAAAGAACAGCTGACGAATGCGGAAGGTCAAGTCCAATGTATGATATCTATGTATATCAGCCCATATAATCGACTCACAACGAGTACATCAATAGCTGTCTACCCAAGTCGTTTAACCTACACGGCAGAACTTTTGACTGCCACCTATTCGTGCCACTCTCCACTGTTCTCGCAAATTTACAAACTAAGATTTGACATCATTTGCGTACAAAAGCTCAATCCTATCGACTACCACATCATACCGAGAGGTCGATGCGAAACAAAGAATATAGCAGAGTGGGTGCCTTGCAGACCGGACATCG
The DNA here is from genome assembly GCA_000827315.1 of Piloderma croceum F 1598. Lineage (NCBI taxonomy): Eukaryota > Fungi > Basidiomycota > Agaricomycetes > Atheliales > Atheliaceae > Piloderma > Piloderma croceum. Next base: position 399,427 of record KN832984.1, read on the forward strand.
TGGGTTGGCGACGACTGATTTCGTGATGCAGCTGAATAAGCGAAGGAAAGTAAATATCCATCGACCAGACAATAATTCGAATCAGCACCTGTTGCAGAAGATATGTCCGCACATGGTCGCTGTCAGGTCATCGCAAGACTCTCTCAAACACAACCTGCAATGCAAGAGCTGAATCGGGTTGCACACTGGAGCATTGCATAGTAATGGCGTCTTGGGTAGGGAAAACGGTTCAATCATCCAGCCTTGACCGTATATCAGGATATTACTCACCGGACCGTTCTCACTATCCCAAGTGGCATCCACCTCCGTCCCATCATCAGATAATGTCTGGTCGAAGATACTGTCCGAAAATTGAAATGGGATACTTTGCTCTTGTGGAGAAAGAGCGGAAGCTAAGATACTCGACGATGCGACATTCGGAGCTTTCGAAGCATGAGATGCGCCAAGAGGTGAATGGCGTGGATGGTGAGCCGGTACTACTTCGGAAGCACCCGGTGGGTCAGGATACGACCACCCACTGCTAATCAGCGAACTCGGGCTGGATGGAAGCTCAGGATACTCCTCAAAGTGCGGTGAACCAACTGATGATGCCATCCCGGAACTAGACCCTTCATCTGGCGTTCTGGTTGTTTAAGTCAATGACAGGCTTGATTCCGGTCCGTTGCATTCTGGTCTCACCTGGTGCCGGTGGGTGGGTCAGAGGTATCGCCGTCAAATTCATTTGCCTCAACTTGAGGTACCGAATAGCTCGCGCAAGGATGTACGTCTAGCATTGGATATTCTTGTGCTGACAGAATACACGAGCTGTCGGAAGTCTCTAGACTATTTTGCGATGATGCTTTCGGCGATATGACGCTGTTATTAAAAACAATCGGAAGAGACTGATTGCATTCAGCTCATGACATCGTCCACATGCCAATAATTGCCAATGTGAGCTACTCACATCCGAATTTATTGTATGAAGAATCATGGTCACCACTTCTGGACTATCTGGTAAAGGAAACAAGGCGGCCCATGCCGGGCTATCCGTGTGCAAACGGTATTCACTGAATTCCAGGTATTGTTCGCTGTCGTCTTCCTCTGTAGCTGACTCGTATTCAGATTGCAATTCGACGTCCGTGCTGCTTTGACCGTCCTTTCCACGTTGAATCATCTTCAACAGTTGCACGCAATAAATAAAAATAAGAAGCTCACAAAATCACTCCACTGCATTTTCTCCGATCGATCCGTGAGTTCAATACTTGACAGCATATTGCGAATAAATGGTCGATGCTGTCGGATAGTTTAAAGAAATTGACGCCATCACGATGAACGTTACTTCTCACCACATCCTCGCCCACGTCTCCCGATCCACGGTCACACTCCATGTCGTTCGAACCATCGCCCCGATAATCTGACGAGCCCATGTAAAGGTATTCGGGTGTCACTACGCCACGGTCAGCGAGAGAGCACGTCTGTAGCCCCGAATGCACGGAGTCAATATGCTGATAAATGAATGTCAAATGATCTGGAGTTCGTCCTATAGACATCCGTGACAAAAAAAGACTGCTTACTTCTTCGCAAGAGAACCTGTCCTCAAATGCCACCAGGCAATAAGAGCAGGTCAGATAATTCGGGGATTCAAGATAATGTCCATCTAGCCCATCGACGTAAACCGATTGACCGCTAGGTGGGGGACAAGCCAGTTGAGAATGGGTGTCTCTCTCATGCTGCAGTTCGGAAATAGGAACTATAATGAGCAAATGACCAACATTGACTCCAGTTTGTCGTTGATATACCTTTCTGAGCGATTCGCAATCCTCGCAACCGCAACCGCATTTGGAGCACGTTGGATGGGCTGAAGAGTCGCGGTAGTGACGATTGCGGCCAATCTCTGTCTCAAAGCCACTGTCGCAGACCTCGCATCGAAAGCGAGCATGTTTCGCGAGCACGTGCTGCTCCATTGCGCCTTCAGACCCAAACCTTAAACTACAGTAGAAACAGGTGTATGGGTTATGGTTGGCCAACAAATGCTGCAGAGTTAGAGCATTGAGCATCCGTCCTGATTGATATATGAGATAAACTGACCTTATCAAACCGTTCTGCATCGTCAAAATCAACATCGCATTTCCAGCAGTAAGGATGCCATTGACTCGAAGTCTTGTAGTGGGTAGCTAGATCTTCTCGGGTTGTGAAGGAACTTCCAGGACACTGTGCGCAGTAGAGCATAGTGAGATTGGAGACACGCTGAGAATAGTCGTTGCACTGTAACGAAGGTGCTGGAGAACACACCTATTATGCTATGAACCAAGAACATGAGGCCACACCGTGATGCAGGCGATATTACAACACGACGATACCACGTGTTGGTCACCTTGTTCCCTCATGCAGCCTAGTATCTTCTATTCCATTTAATTTACAAGAATATGGAATGTTGAAAACCAATGCTTAGTATGTAAAACCATAGCTATGTAGTCGTTGGGCGTCAAATTACTTTATTTGATCATCAGCAAGGCTCATCTGCAACTGCATGACCAGTCTCGATATCTACAGGAAATTGTCAGTACTCATAAAATCCAGAATATCTGATATATGCTTACATTGTAATCCGCCAGTTCAGCCTTGAGTGAAACCAGACTTAGCGGTAGTGGTATTAGAGCAGCACGCTCCGGGGTCCAGGGGTTTTCTGTACAGATCGTTCTCATAACTATCCCCCGTCGCTTCATGTTAAGAGCGACACAAATCAAAAGGATCATCAGTTTGGTGGAGGTTTTCAGTCCGCTCGTCCAGCAATGTCTGCTATTAACAGCTTTAGAAATAGATACCGATATAGATTGTGACTCACATTCGAGACAGGTAGCGAGGGTTCAGTTTGAACGGATGAGAGGTGATAGACAGGCCTGACATGCTATCATCAAAACACCTTTGGTTAATAACTGAAACATAATTTGTCGAGACTTACCTTGCGATAATGTTCAGTTCGATCTCTCTCTGTGCTAAACCGTCGGTGGCAAGGCCTGCACCTAAACTGACCGTGCTTGGCGGCTCTATGTTGCTCCATAGCAGCTTGCGATCCGAAAGATTCCCAACATGTCGCGCACCGAGACTGGTGCTTTGCATGCATATGCTATAGCATAAGTCAATACAACGGTCAAGAACATCAGTAGCGACAGAGTGGCACTGATATGTCGTAACTGACGTTGCCCCGTGACAATGCGTCTACGAAAACACGCTCGCAAGTATCGCAGCGAGGATGATAAATCTTCCTTGAGTCTCTTGCATGCAGATATAAGGATCTCTGGCTGTTAAATTGTTTGTTTGGACACAGAGGACAGAAATGCATGGTAATCGAGCGGTACAACAGCGAAGACAAACGAGTAGCACTGGACGGATCTTCACTGAACACGAAGAAAGGTTATCTGCTTAGCGCGTGGCTTCATCGTGGGGATCGGATGGAAGTTCTTGCCACGTTTTAGAACAATTACATATCTAAAATACTAAAGGAAGGTCTTAGCAGTGTAGCACCCAGAATAATTAGATTCAACGTGCCTTCAAACTTGAAGTAAAACGCGATGAAACCTTGATCAAGAAACAATAGACTCGAACCCAGTCTACGTCATATGTTCAGTGCTATAGGCGGGACGGAAGGGACGAGATGGGACAGGTGTTTGCGTGGAATAGTACCTATAGAAACAACGTGAAGTTTGTTTTGTGAATCAATCTTTATGCATGTACACCAAGAGTGACAGCCTGCAGAGGTTGAGAAAAGGAATACGAGGGTGCGAAAAGACCAAGATAAAAGATGGAATAGAATTTAAAAGCTGGTTAGGATCTCGCGCGGGATTTATTAACGGTAGTCCAAAGAAACGGAAGAGGAGCGTCAGCTGATTTCGCAGATCAACAGCAGGTCATGCGATGAAAGCCTTGTAAACCTCTCTCCAAACTTTATTGCCATCCGTTTCGACGACGTCCTGCCCAGAAGGTCAGTTCCACACAAACAGATGCATGCAATTTTCTTACACCGTGGCACGGAATGATTCTCTGAAAGTCCCAGTTCGCAACAGTAGTAGCGTCCCGCTTCATCGCTCTGGAACAGATAAAACCGTCATCAAGTGGACTAACTCATTGCGAGAGTGATACATACGCTGTGTTGGTACTGAGATTACTAACTATTCTCTGCTGAAACCACAGTGAAGGTTTCAAATTTCCGAGTACTGGCATCTTCGAATTAGAATACTGAATGGGGTCTAGATTGGGGACTGAAAACATGATCATATGAGAAGGGACGCCAACCTGTTCGTAGCATGGAAGATTGAACAGAAGGTCGGCCTGAATCAGTGTTTTTGACTGGGGATGGAAAAATGCAACGTCTTTGTTCTTGAAGCCGGAGAAAAAGCTGAGTAGAAAATTAGATGTAGGAGAGATGAAGATCAGGTGTACCACACCAATGCTGAACCTGTGCATTCCAGTCAATTCTGGATAGACAACTATTAAATATCACGCGTACATCATCTTCGAAGCCATATTTCGTGTTCGGCGCATCCTTTCCCCAAACTACGCAATTGTTGAAATTAAAAAGTCTCAAGAACCGGAGGACAAATTCTCACCGCCATCAAACTCGAGGCCCTTGTCCCCTATTCTACTTGAAGTGCCATCGACACCGAGTAGTTTCGCTTCCGGGTATGCCTTCTTGAACTCTGACAAGTAGAGATGATGGACAATATCTGCTTTGTCTTGCCTGAGAATACGGCAGGTCATAAGAGACGACGTAGTGGTACATACCCGGGCTCACAATGTATCTGTAATGTTCGGGAATTTTCAAAGCGGGCTCTTATTCTTTGTGAGTCTGTTGCTTACTTGACTTTCCCAAGCTCATCTAGCTTAGCTTTCGTTTCCGTATCCAATGGCGTTGACGCCAACACCCACAAGCCGCCACTTCTTAGCCGTATTGCTGTTGAACGTCCTCCGACTGGGAAGAGTCCATAGCGCGCGAATGGTCTGAAATTGAGATATCAATCATTAAGAGACTTAGATTCGCATTGCATAGATGGCTACCGAGAGAAGATCCAGACGTCTCTTGCTACCTAAAACGAGGTCAGAAGTTCTCGAGAAGACGTCAAGCGGCCTCGTACCTCTCGAATAATTGTGTCACCCATCAGAAGTAATACTTGGTACGAAGTAGAAGGTCGAGCTTGCAATCTCTATCACCGTGACGTAGAGGCGGCCCGACTTGAAATCTTTCCATATAAAGAAGGAACGACTATCATATCTTCATTCTATTGGGCTGACTACTTACGGGAGACTATGTAAAATCTTTCGGTCACACTCAGCCGGAACTTTTCTCGACCGTTGGCATTAAGAACTCGAGAAAGCTACAAGGGAACTCAAATTTTTGAGGAGCCTCGATTTTAACTTAAGACAGTAAATACTTGACAGCTGTTTTTACAAGCTAATCATGATGTAGTAATAATAATTGTAATATTAAATCTCATTCTCATGGACAAGTGAGTGAAACGACCTTGAAACATATATGCATCCTCCCACGAATGGGTTACTTGGGTGCATCTACATGGCTATACATATGCGATTACAATTGCTGGGATATCGTATAGTGGCAAAATAATATCAAGAGTCCGATTCAATACAACAAACCTCGTCAATATTCACCAGTTGACGCTTTCTTCAGAGTATCCTGCCAGTCCATAGCTAATTTCGTCAGAGTTTTACTTCGAACTGTAATGGAGGTCATTAGCGAGTGGAACAGCGCCGGCTATAGATGGAACTCACTAAAGATAGACAGTACATCCTTTAGCAACTCTCTTTTGGACATCCCCAACAACGTTGGCGACCACGTATCTTCTCTTATTGGGCGCCTGTATTGAAACCACTCAGAATTTAATAAAATCACGGAAATTCGGTGAACAGCTTACCAATATACGGGCCCAAAGAGATCCTTTATCAGTTCTTCGGCTTTTGCCCTGAATCCTTCGTCCGCGATCTTCTTCGCGTACACCAAGAGCACCTGCTTATATTCCTGTGGACTGTCCAACACGAGAGCAGCATGCAATTTCGTCTCAAGATGTCCGAGCGTCATCGCGGCGCTCCACCACGTCGGTCTTTGTGTATCCGCTCCACTCTCTTCTCCGCTTGTCGGCAGGGCACTTTCAATGAAGGCGACAATCCCACGAGCCGCTGCGTTGCTACTGCTGCGTTGGCGGCCCTGCCAAGCATCCGAGCCTTCTGCCCACCAGCGTTCACTCAGTTTTATCCATGACGATAATGAGGCTACATATGAATGTGCAACGCCGGTTGAACATTGTACGATGGGGGCTCCATTGGGTCGGACAGTCGCGGAACGTATTGTACAATTCGGAGATGAACTGAAGAGTGTCAATAGTGACACTGGAGGGAAATAAGATGATTGGGTTTTCGTGTTCCTGGGAAGAGGCATCAGACTTGCTCAACTGCTCGGCAATACAAATAGATGATTACCAAGAATAAATTTGACCGGAGCATGTGGCCACCATAAGCGAGTGTTTGCTAGAGTCCATAGCCCAACAAGGAGATCCGAGGCTCAATGTAGGCATCAACCTGATAAATCCACATAATCAAAAGGCAGACAACCGGCGCTTATGGATTGACTGACCTTCTCCCGGTACTTGAATATACATTTACAGAACCATCTTGCATTGCCACGGCAGCAAACGATGCCGTAGCGGTCATGGCCAGAACTCGCGATGGCAGATAATCTAACCACTGGGTCTGCTTGCCACTCACGAGCATAACTTCAGTTGGACCTAAACGGTAAACAGTTAGCATTGAGCTTGGAATCCAACGCACAAAAAGATACACAAAAGATACACACCGTCGTCCTCTGGGTTACGTGCCTCAAGCACATCATCACTTCCCTCTACCCTTACGTTCAGGGAATTGTATAGAGGTGGGACAGGCAATATGAAAGACATAGCGTGCAAGTCGCCCCCTACTCTAGCTGCTGGAGCCACACTACTGCCAATCTCACGAACAATGACGGACTCTCGCGGCCGATCTCCCCCCAGCGTTCTTGGTTTAAGTCTGTAATCTTCTGCGCCATCGAAAATGGACGCCTTGCGTTTGCCCTTGAAATTGCTACCATTAGACAGGGAGTCAATAGGAACCTCCATATCCATCGGTGCACTCATGTCAACATCTGCATCATATGCGTGAGGCCAATTATCTGTAATTGGAGAGATAGAATGTGATGGAGGTCGGCTCATGGGGTGCGAGAGTTGCGAAGGCTGCATGTGGGATGAAGTATGAGCATCATAAGCTCGAGACGCCAAACTCGCATTCGAGGGACCGGCAATAGCAGCTGTTTGATTTAACGCAGGAGATGAAGCAGATGGAACGGACCCAATGAATTTAGGCTGAATCCTTTTCTTGTTGCTGCGTTTCGCCACAAGCTTGTTGATAACCTCGCCACCACCATTGATGCCGTTGACGCCGCCGAAACCCGTTTGAGAGGATTGGGGAGCGGGGCCAGCACGTGAAGGGGAAGGAGGTGGCGTGATTCTGGAAGCTGCAGCATCTAGGGGACGAGTTGGTGCGTGTGAGAAACCTTCCGGAAGTGGCGGTGGTACAAAGCCGAATTTCTGCAAGTACTGTTCTTGCACAGAATGAGGGGCGATGCCTTCCAGTTCTTCGGGGTCGAAGTGAAACACGGCCAGTGTGCCATCCGATGACGCAGCATATAAGGTTAGTCCGTCCCAAGACCTTGGCAAGATGCATTAGTGACAAGACTGCAGGCTTGCGTGATATAACATACCAGGCGAGATCCATGATTTGGCGCTCGAAGACCTCTCGAGCAACGATCAAGGGTCGAGCGGATTTGGTTTGCCAAACAGAAACGGATCTGTCATCCGCCCCAAGAGCTACTACTGAGCATATGTTTACAGTTGCCACCGGAGCAGCAGGATTACGTAAAAATATGTGCGGATTGTACGCCTTAGTATCAGGGTTGAGTCAGAAATTCAGCAAAGATAGATGAAGACGATATAATTACTCACAGCGACTTCAACTGTATTTTCGTGTCCAACTAGGCTGATCTCCGAAGTCCACGTATTGCGAGTGATGACAGCAGCAATGAACACGAATCCTTTATTATTGGTAGCATTTGATGCAGTGATGTGTGCACCATCCGGCGACCAGCTAAAATTGCGAAATTGGCAAGTGTGGTAAGATGGTCAAAGTTCCTACACACCTCAGTCGTCTGAAGAACGTGCTTCCCGGGGAGTCTTCAAATGGCTTCTTCACCTCCGCTTCCATACTCCAGTCGGTCGTTCTCCAGATTTTGACGGTCCTATCGTCCGAACAGGTGGCCAGGAATTCCCCAACAGGGTCCCAACATACACCTTTGACAAAACCCTGGTGTTGATCGAGTCTCCGGAGGCGTTCTAGGCCATATAAATCAGATCCCAGTTCAGAAGCGCAGTAAAAAGTGAACCTACCAAGAGTGAAACCACACCACACCATGACTTGAGAATCCAAACCCACTGACGCGAGGTATCGATCACCCGGAGACCAAGCAACGTCCGTTACGTCTAGTGAGGCACATGAGGAATCTCGACTGAGTGAAATGAATTTTGACTCACCGCTTTCGTGCCCTGGGAGACGTTTCAGTGGTTTCCAACCTTCCACGTTGACTTCATCCGAGCCCCATACTTTGCCTTTGGCCATTCTGTCAAGTGATGCGTCACGTTTGGGGCAAGTTGGTGGAGTGAAATATACGTACGGATCAAGGTCCCAGATCATGACAATCTGATCGTCACTCCCACTAGCCAACCATCTTCCAGAGTGAGCCCACCTGACAGCTAGCACAGGGCCCGTGTGCATAGTTAGGGTACATAGCGACTTCGGGGGTTTATTTAACTGTTCGGAGGCAGCATTGAGGATTGGCTTCGTGCTCCAGATACGAATCTTTGAGTCTAAACCTCCTGTTGCGATTCGCGAGCCATCAGGATGAACATGAACTGAAAATATAGATTGCCGTTTGGCATTTTGGTCTTCTTTGCCTGCACTGTCTGCAAGTTATTGTTAATATGACATGATTAATCCTATTCTCTGGGATATACCCTTGTGAATGACCCAAGCTGGCTTCGTAAATCGCATCTTGGCTGACGAGGGGGACGAACGCAGGTTGTGAGGCGCAGTGACCTATTTGAAGAAGGAAATAAATACATAAGCGCCCGTTATGTAAGATAGAAACGTCCGTCTTCCCATTATCTACTACCCTAGCGTCATCCCCATCACATTAGAGGAGTATTACCGTGGTAATTTGTGCTTGTCACCTCCTAACCGCTCTCTCAACCCACGTGGTTAACACCCATTATTCACTGAGATTTACTGGGTCCGTTGAAAAATCGGAAAAACATTGTCTCGATGAAACTTTGGAAGGCGAGACCAGCGCGCTCACCAGCTGTCGCCTTCATCATCTTACCACTGTCATGGCAGGTCGGACTAAAATAATGCATGATACTGGCTTCGTTGCACGCCTTTCTACTACCTAAAAGCACCCAACAATAACCTTCTGCTAGCGCGACACGCACGTTGCTAGGTCTGAGCCTGAGGTTCTTGTCGCGGATCGAACGCATTGGCGTCAAGTCTTCTCATCGCTCGAGAATGATCCGAACAGCGATGGAAATCTACCGCGAAGTATAGGCTCCGTTACCCCGTTGGACGCGCTGTTGTCCGTCGGGCAGTTTGTATGCCTCAGAGTTGCAAGCAGGACTGCAACGGAAGCTTGCGCGACCGGCGGATGAATGTCGAGCTTAGAACCGCCAGCTCCGTGGACTGGCGAATCGGCTGGGCGTACCTAATAACAGTCAGCCGAGGACAACATATTTGAACGAGTATAACTTTTGTCCCTGCCAGTGTCATCCCCGGCAGCGCACTCCACACGGAGTTATCGCAGAACATTCGACCCGCTGGAGTTCCGATGAAATTGGATTTAAATCAATCTCAAAATTACCACCGATCTCCCAGGGTATCTATGCGATGTCTGTAGCTCCGTCATACTAACGACAATCTATTTGGGCAATGCTACTATGAGGACCCGTTCGTGGATATTCAAATCAAGAGACAGCAAGAGACCCAACAAGTGCGGAAGTTTGACTTGCTACCTTGTTTTCCAGCATGGTGTTTATAAGAAGGCAACCAAGGGTGAACGTTTCATATATCTGTTCTTGGGAGTATCAGCTCTCGAACCACTGGACTTAGTCACATTTATGGTCAGACACGCTATCCGGAGGCCACGGAGGTTCAACCGTTGTATACTCTGCCTTAGGGAGACTACATTTATGCCCCTCCATGGAGGGCGGGAATGGTTGGGCAAGGACTTGGACGAACCAAAGGTACGACAAGATGCAGCGTGCCGCATCAACAAATACCAATATATTATTACATAGGTACAAGCGTGCACTCTGATATATTTTCACCTTGGAGGTCTGGGACCAATGCCCACGTCGACGATAGCATCCTAATGGTCAATGCATATATAGCAACGGCCCAATTCATTATTTACCATTTTCAAAACTGTGTTGTACCACACGAATATTTGAGCTCTTATAATGCCATTTAGTACTTTCCTTATGTCGTTTGGTCAGCTTGACCGTCAGACAAGGGGCCGATATATACATCGTCGGTGGCGGAGTCAGAAATCTCAACACGGACTTTAGAGCCGTAGCCCGTTGAAATCAAACTATATTAAAACCTGCGCCTTTCCATTTTCACTTTTTCCCGCCTCTTCCTCCTTTACATCGCCATCAAGTAGACAAACGGGTGGGTATTCAGCTACCTTAGACCATTTCTTAGTTATAGCACTCTAAAATCAGAATGAATAGGTCTTTTTGGACATAAAATGTCAGACGCAGAAGGCGGCAAAAAATCGGGATACAGGCTCGAATATGCTACGTCAGCGAGGGCCAAGTGCAAAGGTACGCGTCTTTCTTTATGACTGTCAATGTATATACTAAATGTAGACGCGTTGTTTCGACTCAAGGACCAAAACCTTGCGCTGGTGGGTGTAGTCAACCAATGAAGTGGCACACATTTGCTGACGGGCGTTCCCAGGAACTGCCATTACGAAGGGCGAGATGAGGGTCGGTTCACTGGTGGACTTCAAGGGCAATACTAGCTTTGCTTGGAGGCACTGGGGCTGCATTACCCCAAAAATAATCGCGAATATGAAAAAAATGTTCGAAGAACCTTCCGAACTGGACGGGTATGAAGTGCTCAGTCTCGAGGATCAAAAGAAGGTGGATAAAGCATGGGAGGATGGCCAGGTCGCCGATGAGGATATCCCCGAGTCTGCCAGGAAGCCGTCGAAGAACAATAGTGGGGGTGAGACAGACGAGGAGGTAGCCAAGGAGAAAGCTAAGAAAAATAAGAAAGCTCCTGCTGCCAAGAAGAAGAAGGCGGAGAAGGATGCTGCTCCCGAGCTCGAAGACGAGGATGAGGACGAAAAACCCAAGAAGAAGCGGGCCCCACCCAAAAAAAAGGCCCCCGCAGAAAAGAAGGAGAAAGGACCTGCAAAGAAGAAGGCCCCGAAGAAGAAGAAACAGGCGTGTAACCTGACAATTTTATGTTCGCTGCAACTTGACAATATCAAAACCTGTAGGAAACGGACGAAGAATCCGGTGAGGACTTCACAGCCGCCATAGACGATGTTGAAGACGACGAAGACGATGCAGAGGAAACCCCTGACGAAGATGCTGGAGCCAAGAAGCGCAAGGCATGCTCTCCTCTATATGTCTTTTTCGCAACCTGTCCTCACCGTTACCTTTCCAGCGCCCTGCTTCTAAATCCAAGGCGGCCAAGCCAGCTGCTAAGAAGGCTAAGGCTTCCGGATCTCGAGTCAAGAAGAGCAAAGCCACGGTTGACGACGAGGATGACGAAGATTAAAGATGTAACGAAGCTCAAGAATAAGTGACCAATCGACCCAGATATCCGCTGTATAGAGTAACTTTTGCCTGACCATTGATCTGTTCCAGTTCCTAATCATCTTGTTGTCTCTTTTTGTTGACATCCTTGGACTTGACTTGGCCCTCGCATCTTTTTTTATTGCCATAAATTCGCTGCTCGCTGTCAATGCTATTATATTTGTTTATTTATTTATTTGCGTAAGCGGAAGTCTTCAACATCTGACGCCACACGCCAGTGTCTTGGAAATCCTAGCATGCCATTAAAAACACTTCATTTTCCGGAGAACATCGCGACGAGACTCGGATCAATCTGCGAAGGCACGTGCACGACTGATCAGATCGATCGATCATCAGACGACAAATTGTTAATAAGTATAACTGAAAGTATAGATAGCTCGACCAATTCTGATATCATGATGTGAAGCAAGCTAATCGCTAATCTCCTACCTCATAAGCTTATTCCTAAATTCTAATAAGCAACCTGAAAGCGAAATGGCGATTTACTGGTAGTATTATCCGCTCCTATATTGTAAAAAATTGGCACAGCAAGAACGCGACGAATAGACGCAAGGTACCTCAGATGTCAGAGGTATATGTAAACCTTATGCGATTATAGGATATTATTCGATGAATACAAACAGCCATGAGATTTCTAACTATTTAAACGCCAAAAACCAGATGAGATATAATGAATGCGGCAAAGATCAGTTGTGTCCATTTCTCGTAAGATAATTAGCAAGTTTGTCTAATACTAATAGCTCGAATCGGCAGAGGACGTGGTAGGAGTACTGGAGGCGGACGTAGTATTGGAGGCAGACGTAGTACTAGTAGGGGATACGGGAGAATCGGTGAGTAGAATAGGACTCTGGGAGGCATTGCCCGAAGGTGTCGACGCGGACGAGCTCGGTACGCTGGAAGTGGCTATCGAAACGGTAGAGCCTGTACCACCCGCGGAGAGATTTGATACGAGACTTGAAGCATCAGCGGGATTGATGGTTGCAGTTGTAGGTGGCAGGCTTGCGGTAGAACCCGGCGTGAGTACAATGGTCAGAGTTACAGCACCACTGCCATTGGCGGAGTCACCACCGTCGGTCGAGGTGGTGTTAGAAGCAAGTCCGCCTTGAACACCAGTGGCTCCGATTAGGGACAGAGCGTTTGCCTCGCTTGTGCATGCGATGAACTACAGGACAAGGAAACGTGGACATTTGAAGTAATGGGGAAAAACTTGACCTTGTACGTACTGTGCCATTGTTTTTTACAGAGGGCAGCGCAAAACATTCCCTGGTTCCACCAGGACACTTTTGAGTCTGCCATGCACCATTCGTACATTGAGCCGTAAGGCCGGAGATGCACGCTGTATCACCAGCTACATGATAGACACATGTCAGCAAGCAACCACAATGTAGTAATACACGCACTGTTACAGGAATCTGTAACTTTTAAATTAAAAAACTCAGCGTTAAGTTGCTGGGCAGCCTGGCCATTCTGCAACAATGTACTGGAGTCAAATGATGTAGGCGCGGATAGTACCAAAAGAGAGAGGGAGATTAAAGAAACCAAGAAGATGGCCGAAAGCATTGAAAATTGTTTTTGAGTTGATTTAGACGGTAGAAACTGTTGCGGCTATCGGCCTATTGTGAATGAAAATGACTCCAGGTCCAGTTGAACAATAAAATGCAAGCGACGAAGGTAACTTGAGCACCTGGCTCAATATCGCGACAAGATTCGATCAAGCAAAAAGGCAGCAAGAGGGTATCAAGGGGCAGTCAGTCATCCTGGTTCCTTTGACGTTTTATATATTGTACAAGGACGGAGTCCAACTTGAAGGGACAATGAGTTCTTTGTTCACGGTGGCAGTGCTTCAGCCGAAAAGACTCCGAATGATCGCACTCCGCCGAGTGCCAGACCAAACTCCTTCAAGTTGGACAACTATAGCTACTCATTCGCAACTAATCGAAAGCCATCCATGATTTTGCGCATTAATCCTCGGTTGGCAATTTTTTGACATGCCGGCTCCGGATGAGATTTACTGCATTGATGTTTGAGAGTCTGGTCGTCAGCTTGTCGTGCGACTGATCTGCACTTTTGCACCACTACCACTCATTGCTACTATTTGGGAGCTATGGAGATGATCTGCCAGATTGAACAAGGGACACTAAGAGGGTATGAGATACGAATGCTCTCGGGTCTTTCAGCTTTCTCAGTAGCGATTGAAGACTCATTCAAAGGTGCGTAAAGTTGCACTGGCATCGTCAGGTCTCCGCTGGTCTGAGTCTCTACGACGTATGGTATCGGGTCTCCCCATCCAATCCTGTCATATCCCCGAACACTCGTGACTTGATCAGATGTTGATTGAATTTGCATCGTAACAGCTCCATGGTAGAATTTAGTCAAGCCGCTGGGTTCTGTTCTTGCCAAGATAACCTCAGCGATATCACAGGCTTATTTCATGGCAACACTTATGCCCAATACGCGTACCAGTCTATGCCAGCATGACACGGCATCTCGATTGTGTAATGATGCTAAAAGCAACGTCGTTGTGGTTGCAAGTATCCCCAGATGTGTAATGCCTCGTGGACCCGTACACGATTTTTTTTCGACTCCCGAAATACAAGAAAAATACAGCGCCATAGTTACAAGAGAGTGTGACGTGGCCATCGAATTGCTATCCGGTAATATGGCATGCCCTCTCGCGCGTCCTCTTATGACCACCTTCGATCAGCCCAGTCCCTGAATACGGTACAAGCAAACTTACTTGACCCGGCTACCAGATAGCCAGCTAGTTTGACGGCTCACCTTTGTTGGCAAAGAAAGCTGCAGTGTTTCACGCGTTTGTATCTGGAGCATTGTTGCAAGGCTTCGTCGCTGCAATCCTTGCTCCCGCCCCAATAGACATTTCCAATATCTCAATATTCAATGTATGGGCAAGAATCAGCCATGCCTGCAACAAATTTGCATTCTCTGTGGGAACCCGGAATTCTCGTATCGTGGACGGATTGTACTCGTGGACAGCTTCGTGAGTTGCTGCGCGATACTCGGATCGACCGTCGATGACTTCGAAACATGCGATATGATGGTCAAGAAAACTTTACGGAGCGTATTAATCAGTATCACCATGCAGCCAGGACGAACCACTGTCAGCGGCCCCGAGCTGAAGATCGCTGCACAAATTGGCCGTTGATAATCAACAATGCTTGGGAGGCCACTTGAGACATAGCGATAAGCAACATAATGCAGCCCGTGAAATGGCCTTTCATGCGACCTGGGTGACTGCATACAAAAGCCCAGCTAGGAATTCACCCATAGGGGCCATTTCCATCTCCCTTCAAACCTCGCGGTATCTCCAAACATGAGCACTGATCTTGTCCATGTCACAAACCAATAAGCTCACGATCTTTCATTCTATGGACAATAGTTGGACGCGGTCACCGTAAGATGGGTGAAAATATAACAGAATAGAAGAACTCGAAACATAATCGGTTCGCACCTTATTCGTCCATTTTATACCGTCTAGTAAAAGGTCTAATAGTGACTGCGGCACTGGTTGAACGTACATGAGCCTGAGAACCCCAGTGATCATTATATCTGCCACTCGGCGATAGGTGTATTCTAATGCCGACAGCCAATAAATTATTTTCCCGCATTCCTTTTGTCTCACTCGCGCCGTCACCTTATCACTCCTCTCCTTCACTATTATCTATTGGAGAGGGGCCATTACAATATTCGGCGCAGAGGGAACTAAAGCTTCGCTTTCGCTAGCAGCTCTATGCCTTTTGCTCTACGCAAAACGCTAGGATGGTTTTCTAGATAGTGGTGTAAGCTATAACGTTAGTTTATTTAGTTGTCCAAGGGACTTTAGTCATATGCTTGTCAAGATAGATCTTCACACATCAATTACTCATTCTTCAGCTGAATTATGTGAAGTTTTCTAGTCTATACCGTGCGGCTCATCGACATTGACTACCATCTTAGCATAATATCTAGCTTTGACTTTATTTAAATACTGATATGATTAACGTTGATATCCACTGACAATCCACTTGGAAGGTGCTGCGCGTCTCACCCCACCACTTTACGCAACTTATGGCCGATGAGAATATAGAAGGAGCTCGAGCAGAGGGTGGGGTAGTAGATGCGACGGCATATCTCATGGTGATCAGTTTATGCAAGTGGTACATAGCTGCATGCGTATAACGTATAGCCAAAATGCAGAAGGCGTGTACACGAGTCTATGCCTTTCCAGCAGCAGCAGCTGCCACTTTCGCGTCCTCTGCTGCAGCCACTGCGGGGTTGACCTTTTTGCCATCCTTCCATCGGACACGAGGAGGGGGTGCACGGTTGCGGCGACCCTCACGCGAACGAACACGGACGACTAATCGACGAAACAAGTTGATAAACCGCCGAGTATATGAGATGAAAGAAGAGACGCACCATGTGAGTGGATCGCGCAAGACACACAGTAGGCGATTTTAATGTAAAGCTTGGGAATAACATACTCTACATTCCATGACATTAATCAGCACATCAACCACACTACAAAAAGATAGAGGAAACGCACCAGGGTAGACGCTACTCTCGCTGATATCTCGGACCGCGGCACTCTCCACCATGTTCCTTACAGTGTAGCGCTTGATAGCTTTGTCTTTGCCAACGCAACGCGAGCAGTTAGAGCAGCGCATGAATGCGACGTGTCCACGGCCCTTCTTGTTGCGGCCGCCATTTCTTCTTTTCTTTGTCTAGGGAGAAGAATGTATGAGCATCAAGCAAACGGGGATTTGAACGTCATCCAGTGTCCATGTTTGCCATCCACCCCATTCTGATGCGAAATCGATAGCCCAAGCGGGTGGTGTAACATAGGATGAAGATACGTAGGCTGCTACGAAGACTCACCATGTTGAAAACTGTCGAGGTGTCTTGACGATGGGTCGAACGACGAGTAGGAATCTACTTGTGGCGTCGGAAACGTGATCAGGACCGGCCCTAAACGGATTGCCTGATTTATCCAGATTCCAGCCATTCTTGAGCCATTCTCTTCTAGAGCCATTCTCCTCTGGTTGTCTTTCAATATACATCTTCTGGGATTCTATGTGAAATTCCCAAAAAATTGCCGCAGCAAATGCCGATCATACTGTCTTGTCTCTGATTTTAGTTTATGTTTCAGCCATTTCGTATCATCGGCACCCATATGACCTTCGATAGAGCTCATTCCGAACACCCAGGATTGTAACGCATTGAGCGCATGTATGCTGAACCTTGAAGAGCTTTGTCGAAGCTTGGTCGAAGCCAATTTCTATCTGTCGGTGTGACCGTTACTTCCTCCGAACTTCTTGCTAGCGCTTACTTGGGCGCCTACGTAACATGACCAGAGTTATTGTCTTCGCTCTACGTGCCAATTCATTGACCCACAATGGTCAAACCTAGCAGCAATCCATTCAAAAAACTGCTATCATTTTCAAGCAAGAAACCAACTTCCACTGACGATACAGCTCAGATATCGCCTCCAGTCGTTGATCGCACAGAGGCCCTGCCACTGTCTGGAGATCTCGCGCGCGCATTTCCATATGCTCCCATTACGAGCAGGAACACAGGCCCTTTGCCATCTACATCATCGACTGACTCAGAATGGGCCGAGAGCCATTCGATGTCGCTTCGGTCGCGGTTGGACAAAGTTCTGAATATGGGGAGGGGTACGGTTGAGAGGGAATATATCAAACGTGCAAGGAGGACCTGGGATGGAAATGATGAATTTAAGAAGGTAATGCCAGAAGACGGTTTGTCAGGAGAGGAAGAGGATGGAAGTAGACAGCCAATTCATTCGCGTTCTCCAAGCGAAATGGCATCTATGTCGCCGTTTTTGCCTTCGGCGAAAAACCGTATGCCTCTTGATGCCCCAGTACCCTCTTCATCGGACACACGGTCCATCGACAGCTTCCCATCAGTACCGCCATCGCCAACGCTCTCAACACAGTCTTCGGTTCACTTCGCGACAACCGTGGCGCTCCGGGATAATCAGCCAGGCGATGGTTTGGCCCGTTTGGGTCTTATAAATATCGAACAATTAGCAACACAGCACCGTCGGAAACCAAGCCGGGCCAGCCTTAGGGAAGACCACAGCGGAGGCAACCAGTTCGGCACTGGGACAACCCGTAGACGTTCTTCTATACTGCTGTCGCCCTCACCAACCCTCTCCAGAGAATCCTCGGTGCAATTTATGACAGGCGCTGCAGTTCGTAAAAAGACATCAACGGAAGCTTTTTCTCGCAGAAATTCTTTGGGGTGGATGTCCGCATCACCAGCACGTTCCATCCAGTCTTTGGTCCATTTTTCCCCTTCTGTTGAACGTCGCAGAAACAGTGCACTCGAAGACGATCTGTAAGTCAGCATTCGGCATGAAATCACAGTCAAATTCTGATCATAAGTAACGTCTGGTTTGTAATCATCTCAGAATGCCTCAAGATGCTGCTGAAAGTAGTAATTCGCATGCACGGTCTCGGGCACCGTCAAAGTCACGGTCGGAGTCCTCATATGCACACCACCCTAAATCAGCGCTTCCTTGGTCAGTGCATCGCTTACAACTACCACCGCCAATAGGTTTAGGGATAGCATCAGTCAATTTTCCATCACCATCACCTTTCCCGCGATATCGTTATGCAGTTCCAGCTACAGCTACACAATCTGGCGATTTTTTTTTGTTTGGAGGTCTCGTTGATGACAAGCCACACAAAGATCTGTATCGTTTCTCCACGCGTGATCGGTCAGCGACCCTGTTGCAGACTGCGGGTGACATTCCAAGCCGTCGGATTGGACATGCCAGTGCGCTTGTAAGCAATATGCTCTTCGTATGGGGAGGTCATACCTACAAGAATAACATTGGGGGGAAAAATGTTGAGGGCCATGACAATGGTTTGTACAAGCTCAATCTTGGTGTGTACGACTTAACAATATCTTAGCTTGGTCTGACGTCCCTTTACTTTTAAGGTTCTCGTGAGTGGATACGAGTGGATGTGCAAGGGCAGTGCCCGGTAGGTAGATACAATCACACAATCACACCAGTGGGCTCCAAACTTTTCTTGTTTGGAGGTCAAGTTGATGCGCGGTATTTGAATGACCTGTGGTCATTTGATTTAGATTCTCGTGAGCATTGGCCTACTGGTGTGTGTGAACACATGTATAATGATGTGATTTATTATCAGTTGGATCGACACCCAGCTGGCAGCTTCATGAACCTCCACTTGGTTCAGAAATGCCACCTGCCCGTGTCGGGCACGTATCCGTATCATACGGGGACAAGCTGTTCATGTTTGTCCCCCCCATCATCATCATGCCAAAGCGACTATACTAAAAATAGCTTTGCTTAGCTTCGGTGGGATTAGCACAACATCTTGCTATAATGACGTATGGTCATTCGACACGTTCACCCAAAATTGGTCTAGGCTTGAATGTACCGGATCCGCCCCCAGCCCTCGAGAGGGTCACGCAGCTGCCTTAGTCGGCGACGTAATCTACGTCTTTGGGGGCAAACGTGCAGACGGACGCCGTTTGTCTGGCCTTTTCGCGTTGGTTATCACGAGTAAGTTATTGTATCAACCGCCGAACTCGTTACCTCCGCTCAATGTATAACATAAGGTCAGCGATGGTACTCTTTTGATGAAATAGGTCCAGAACCTGGTGGAAGAGCTGGACACACAATGGTCTCGGTTGGACCAAAGATCTTCGTGCTTGGTGGAGCATCCACCCTATCAAAGACAGAGGATCACGAGTCGATCCATATCCTGGACACAAGTGGGTCCAGCTTCTTTCCCTAATGCCAAATCGGCTCTTCATATTTGTCATTTGCAGCGCACCTGAGATATACTGAATCAAGCAGACCTCCCACTCCCATATTCAATGCTCCTAGTTTCGAAGTTGTTGCAGCGAGATCACGTCAAGGTGGACAATTTCAAACAGACGCTGAAGTTCCGGAACCCGACCCGGGCAATGCAGAAACTGAATCATATTCTGGCTCAGATCAAAGTGAGCTCCCGTGGTTCGACCCTGATATTGCAGGGGCCAATATATTGGGGGCTCTCGAAAAAAAATTATATGCTGAAAATGACTATACCAAACCATTGTTTTCGGGCTCTGGGTCGAAAGGCGGTGTCGGATCGTCACCTAAGATCGTCCCTTCTTCACCGAAGGAAACTGATCCGGGGCTTGTGCCAAGTCCAGTCACGATTCCCTCTACAGAAGGCCACAAGATCGTGGTTACCAGCAGTACTTCTGAGTTGGGGACGGCCAGCGACAGCGATTCATGGATTTCTGAAGAGATCAGTGCGGATGACGATATGACACTAGAGGAGGCATCAGAGGTGCAGCGTCAGCGATCGTCGCTCGCAAAAGTTCCCAAACGGTCTCCCGCTGACATCAGGGTGACAAACGACGGTACTGGTGTTGAATTGCACACGAATCTCCCGAAGATTTACAGGGTACACACATTATTTACGTGTACAAATTGAGATAGGAAACTGACCACGTTAATTCTCTAGAATCTGGTGTCTTTGCTCAGCAGGAAGGTCTCGGAACTCGAGCTCAGTTCTCAAAGCGCACGGTGAATATTTATTTCACCTTCCGCCCTTTATCATGTGTCTGATACAAGCAGCTTCTCCAATATTCTACGTGCCCACGTAGAAAAAATGCAAGTAGATAGCACGGTCTCGGGGCTAGTGCGAAGCTTCCAATACAGGATGCGACTGATGGCAGTAAGTTCTTGAATTTCAATCATTTTCTTCCCGGAACTAGACAGATCCCCAGTTGTCATCCGCTTTAGGTTGCCACGATGACCAGGAATTTCGTAATACTCTGGACGAAGACGAAGCAGACATTGTTCAAATGCTTCAGGCTGTGTTAAGATGTGACGCAGACAGGAAGGCTGTCCTACGACTGCGAGATGATGATGCTGAACGCTTTCTTACTCTCATACACAATGTGAGTATCCTCGAAGTATTGACGAGTGCGTTGGTATTTAATGTAAAGTTCTTAGGCCATTGATAAGCAAGCCTTCCCGTTTAATGATGACGGTCAAAGATTGCGATACAGCGCCCACCGACTCCTTGCCAAATTGTCTGAAAATTGTGGAATTCTTCCGTCCATCCTCAGCATCGCTGGTATCGAAAATTGTAGCAAGGAACCCGTAGCGGGGGGAGGCTTTGCAGATATTTTTCGGGCTTCATATAGGGGAGAGGATGTCGCGCTCAAGCGCCTACGAGACTTTCAAGTACATCAACAACGCGAAATAGTCCACCGAGTAGGTGGATGTAACGCTAAATTCTGCTATTGCTAATGTTTACTTGCCTTAGAGGTTTTGTAGAGAGGCAATTCTATGGCAAGATCTTAAACATCCTAATGTTCTACCATTTTATGGCATAGACCTGCAGACATTTCTTCCAAGGTTGTCTATGGTGTCGCCCTGGATGCAGCATGGCACCATCTTAAAGCACATCACAGATATTGGTGGTCCTTTGACCGCTAATTTGGACAGATATGTGTGTTTCTTTCCCAATACACATCCCATTCTTATTCATATACTAGAACAGTTGTTTGAAATCGCTAAAGGTTTGCATTATTTACATTCACGGAACATCGTCCATGGCGACCTCAGGGGTGTAAGTTTGTATACGCATTCATTTAGGAGCATCAGTCATTGACCTTCGTTAGACAAACATCTTCATTGATGACCAGTGGCATATCCGCTTGGCAGACTTTGGTCTGGCGGGATTCGCTGACGCGACATTGGGGACCAACACGTCGAATAATGCCGGTTCCATCAGGTGGATGGCCCCGGAGTTGCACAATCCCGAAATATTTGATTTGAAGGAGCTAAGAAGGACGATGGAAAGTGATGTATATGCTCTAGCTTGCGTAGCCTTGGAGGTGGGTGATGGGTTTATCCATCTGTGTTTTCTCAATACTGACGGAACCACTTCGGCTCTCAGATTTACACTGGAAACTATCCATTTGCGGACATACTTCGTGATGGTACCGTCATCCTGAAAGTCATGCAAGGCGAACGACCCGTTCGACCCTCATCTGCGACGGGGAGACCTATCTCAGACGAACTTTGGTGCATCATTGAGCTCTGTTGGCAACAAGCACCTTCGGATCGGCCCAACATGCCGCATGTGTTCGAGAGTCTGGAAACATATCAATCGGGATGTAGCCATCCACACGGCATCTCTGTGTGAAAAGCTACTTGCTGTACACTACCTTTCAAGAACCTGTTTGTTAAACATACATCGAACTTTTAGCCCTGTTGCCTGTATTCAACGTCTGGCTATTCCATTCTACAACCTTCGGAGATAACTCCTACCCCCAGATTCATATTGAAAATATACGGCTGTCATCCTACTTCTTGATTCTTTGATCATTGTGAAGGAATCACGTTCTGTTTGATAATTAGTCGTGAAGTTTCGAGCTTGCTGCAGAACTTTCTCAGACACTCGCCGCATTCTGTGGCGAGGGAAGGCGCCCACAAATCGAAAATTCACGGAATCTCAAATGCGACATTCCTATGCGAGGGCATTTCCGTGCTTCGGGATACTTCAGAAAGGATGTGATATTATCAAATTCGCTATAATTCGTTTTCAGTATACCAAGAGTCCATATTGGTCAAACTTTCGTAATGCTTCAGAATGCGGGCGACTTCCGAGCCCGTCAAGAACCGGTTTACGACAAACATCTTGCAATGATTTAACACTCCACATCAATTTGAAACGATGTTGCCACTTACCAAGAGCCAAGCTCTCAAAGCAGCCCACCCTGCTGCTCGATGTATCATACGCCAGTACTCGTCGATAAATGCCACAGTGCCTTGACAATAGTTGGCTATAAACTTCCGGCTACAATCATATGATCAACCATGGTTCAGATCATCAGAAAAACAAACTCACTGATTCAGCAAGATCCACCTTCCCCATAACGCCTGCATGACTTTATCCTCGTCCAGGACATCATCAAGCTGGAACATTTCCTCCTCTCTATCGACAATAAACCAAGAAAGTACGCCGAAGGGAGCTAGTGGAAGGCTGTTGAGTAGGTCATAGATCCGAGGGCCACCCGGCCTGCACGTAAAGTGCAACTCCCCATCCTCAGAACTTTCCGGAAGATAAGGATATTGGGCGGCAGGCCCAAGTGGATCTTCCATTGGAGGCTGATATGACGGCTCACGGGTTTGTGGACGTGAGCTTGTCAGTGTAACTGAACGAGAGCAAGACCTGGATGACGTTTGTGACGTAAAGCGGGTGATAGAACGAGGGGGAGACGGGGGTTGTCTTTTCAGTTTGGAATGCACAGGCGATTCTTGCATAGAAAGTGCACCAGGTTGGGTGGTTGAAAGCACTGGCGAGGCCACGGGAGAAGGAGTTAGTCCAGAATGAGGTGGAATGCTATCATCCCGAATCGGTACTCTAAAGGGGGTATCAGTCTATGAGTGGGAAGGACAGTACATTCAAATGTTGGCTCGCCTTCCAAGTTCCTGAACAAAGTGGGGCGTTGGAATATACAGTATTATTGTCCACATGGACTTCCGAAAGAAGTGTCAGTTGAGCAATAATACGGACATTATTGATAATCGAATACAAACTCTGCTATTGTGCAACCATTTCGTTTTGATTTCAGAGTGATCCCATTCGATGTGCTTCTGGAGCATAGCTTGAGTTCCGAAACGACCGTGCAAGTCACAAAGTGGGCAGTTCCATGAAGTCATACGAGTTGTGTACTCGTCTGAATAGTCCTCGGTGCCCTCAAAGACCGGGATGTTGGTCTGAAGGCGAAATGAAAGCTGGACTTGCAATAGCTCATCAGAATGAATGCTTGATTTGGTAGGCACGTCAAGCAGACGGCAACGATCCACAAAACCTCGCCGCATATTACGCAGAAGGAATGGAAGCTGACCGGTCTTTTGCATGCGTAGTGAAGATAAGGTGAGCGCCTCCAAAGCGGCAACCAAGTTGTTTGAAGGACTGGCTGGGCGTTGGGCTGGGCGTTGGGCAACTTCAGCATCCGATTCAGACTCAGAACTCATCTCCTCGTCTTCCGATGGCTCACTAGACTCTTCTGGTGATTCTTCGCTGGAATCCGAACTGCTGCTTACTCGGGAGGCCTTGCCTTGCCTTCCAGCCTTTCGTCCAATTTGCATCGTCGGCAAGGTCTTGCTCATCAGTTTAGCTCCAGAAATTCTGGGGAAAGGGGAAGAGGGCGGCTAATAAATTTCCTAACACAAGGAGCCCTCAAGTTATTCGAATACTTACCCTCCTCGTTTCGCAAAATCACCAGAGATTTCTTCTACATCCGAATCAGTCGCCATGTTATTCCCGTAGAGAGTCATGTTTCTGCCCAGAAAAATGGTTGAATCTACGTCCTCAGGGCCCAATTGATCTTTGACAGAAGTTCTTGTAGAAGCCCGTCGAGGAGCAGACATGGATGGAGCTATCATCCTGGGTGCTAGATTGATTTCTGAGTACGTGGCGGAACTTTTACGCGGGGAGAAGCCTTTCCGCCATGTTGCGTCTTCGACGGCTTCTAAAGTAGGCAGAGGTTGCGATTTTGATGGAAATGGGATGTGGCGAGTGCCTGGGAAGCAGGAGGGGAAATGTGAGTATCTTGATGTTATAACGGGATGTTCGATAAACCTTTTGAGAAAGAAGGTCGTGATGCAGACGAAATGCTTTCTCCAGCTATAAAAATCAGACGTGAATTTTGTAGTGATTATGGTATTATATTTACCTGGCGAGTTTGGGAAACGAGATGAGTAAGAATGCGGGTGCGTCGAGTGCACTGAGGATCTCTTTTGTGAAACACACAATGTTCATATCAGATCGAACAAAGGTCGAGACGTTATAATTACCGGACTCGAGATACCAGAGCCATATGCTGGACGAGGGGGGGACACAATTTGTGGCTGAGCTAGACGAATGGGCGCCGTGTTCCTGCCAGGCGGGCCACCAAAAAAGGTGTCCCGACGAGAAAACGTTTGATTAGCCGACTTGGAAACGAATGGAGAATGCGTCTGAGATCGCATTGAGGGACTTCGGCCAAACACTCTGGCAGGAACAGAACTCCCTTCGAACTCAGAGGCAGATGTGCGCTCTTGGGTGTCAGGTGTGAACGTTACCTTTCTAAAGGCTTTCGATGTGGGTTGATTAGAATTCGTTCCACGAGAAGCGGCCG
Source organism: Piloderma croceum F 1598 (assembly GCA_000827315.1). Taxonomy (NCBI): domain Eukaryota; kingdom Fungi; phylum Basidiomycota; class Agaricomycetes; order Atheliales; family Atheliaceae; genus Piloderma; species Piloderma croceum. Next base: position 424,566 of record KN832984.1, read on the forward strand.
ACACGGTATGACCAGTTTTTGTGGCAAATACAGAGCGATTATCTGGTAGCGCTAAAGTTAAGCATCATGATTATAATGTAGGTGCGGCGATACCGAGCCTACCTGCACGCGAATCGAGTCGCATAGACCCATCAGATTGGTCATATTCAGGTGAATCAAAGTCACTTGGAGGCTGCGCATATGTTTTCCGTGCTGCCTTTGTAGCGACTCCAAGTCGTGGATGGACGAGATCAGCGCTCTTCCTGGCGATGCCGCCGCGTCTCCCGTGTTGAACGTTCGAAAAACGATCGTTGGGATCGCGACTGCTACCACCCTCTTGGTTTACGTTTTGCTGATCGGACATGAGCCGACGATTCCTGGCGATTCGTCTAAGTACCTTCGCAGCGTCGCGCCTTCGCTTCGCCGCTGCGAGGTTGCCGTAACTCGGAGGAACAATTCACCCAAGACCGTGACGTTTTTGGTAATAGATCACCAACCACATACTGCAAGTGCTCGTACATGTTTTTTTTTCGGATTTAAGAGACGCGACGAGTATTGGTAGAATCCTTGATCAACTCAGCCCACTATAAGAAACGTGTTCAATATGACATCATCTCATCGAGGAGAATTGCTCCAGATCGTTGTCATCGGCGCCGGTGGGTGTCGGCGTGTTTCGTGGATGCAGGCATGAATGATTATACTGATTTCTTTTGTTCTTAATACAGGTGTTGTGGGACTCACGACTGCTTTGAAACTTCAAGAACAGGGCGGCTATCGAGTCACCATCATCGCGGAGACCCTTCCGAGTGACCCAAAGAATATCAGGTACACCAGTCCCTGGGCAGGTGCTCATCATGTCAGTTCTGCAGGACATGACAAAAGGCTCCAAAGTGCGTGGCCCCAATTAAGATTAAATTTAATGACAATGTACATTGTAGAGTTGGACATGGACACATTCAAAGTGATGTGGGACTTGTCCGCTCCTGGAGGAGGAGCGGAAGGCTGTTTCCTTCGTCTCAATCAGACTGAATACTATCGCGAGGAGTATACGCAACCCGACCCATTGGAAGTTATGCCTGATGTCAGCTATTCGTTCCCATTTTCAAATAGGACTTGATTGACAAAATTGCCTATTTTTTGCATAGGCTAAGTATATCTCCAAAGACGCTTTAATACCTGGAGCAGCGTACGGCATAACTTTCACTACGCTGACAATTGACACTCCTAAGTATTTGAATTACCTGCTCTCCCGCTTCTTGGCCAGCGGTGGATCCATCACACGGGGCATAGTACAACACATTAACCAAGTCATCGAGGGTGGAGCAACCGCTCTCTCCGGTGGCGGACCATCGCACGTGGACGCAGTGGTTGTCTGCACCGGACTTGGGGCTCGAATGTTGGGAGGGGTCGAGGATAAAGCTATGTATCCTATCAGAGGTCAAACTGTGCTCCTCAAGGCACCTTGGGTCAAGTATGGGAGGACGATGGTTGAGAGAGACGGGCTCCGAACGTACACAATTCCAAGAAGATGTGGAGATGCGCGTCTTAACCTATTTCAGACTGACGGCCTGAGTATGCTGATTTTTAAACGATAGGTCATCGTGGGGGGGACAATAGATAAGGACGACTGGTAGAAATTCCCAAACGCTCGCGTATCGGATTCACTAACCCTTGGTCTGTTAGGTACCCAACTCCTCGACCAGAAATAACCAAGGACATCCTCAATCGTGTCTTAACACTCTGCCCAGAACTTGCACCGCCAGAAATACGTGCAGCACGCGAGCCAAAAGTTGAAGACCTGCTTCCCCTCATTCTAGAGGAGGGATGTGGCCTTCGGCCTGCTAGAGCTGGCGGTGTCAGGATCGAGGTTGAGTGGTTTGAAGATGTCAGAGGAAAGAGGGAGGTCCCTGTCGTTCATAACTACGGACATGGCGGCTTTGGCTACCAATCATCGATTGGATCTGCAGCCGTGGCTTTGGATTTATTGGAAGCTGCGTTCAAAGAAGAGCGGCAAGTGCTTCTGTGAAGGCGAGAAATATATTGCCGCTGGGATAATCTGCTGCATGGGGAATTCTGTACCAATGTACAGGTTTATAATCAAGGATCGGGAAAGGACAACTGTATCGTCCATAACTCAATATTTAAACCCGTGTGGCTTCTGCCCCGATCCACCATTTCTGTAGGACATCACTATCACCTTGCCGGATGAAATCTGTGCGCGCAACGAAGTGTCGCTTCTCTATTACCAATGGTAACCAAAGGTGATCTGACTCCCACAACTTATCGTAGGGTATTGGTGGCAAATCGTGATGGTTTTGGCTGCCATCAAGCTTGAACCACTGTGGTCGCATTTCATCGGTTCTGCGTAGGTTCGAGACGTAAGGTCGCCGGATACTTAGCTGATGCGACTTACTCGGTTGGAACACCTGTGTAGGTATCTGCTCGATATATTTCAATCTGGAATGCCCATTGAACATTGTCGATGTGGAAGAGAAAGGTTCCGGCATGCTCTAATGGAGCCTCGATGCAAGCCTCTTCCTGCGATGAACCGATAATAATATTTAGAAGCACTTCAAACGAGATATAAGATTAAGATGCATGCACCTGGAGCTCTCTTGCAGCTGCCTGGGCTGGGGTCTCGCCCGCTTCGACTTTGCCTCCAAAGCCATTATACCTGCGAAAACGGCTTCAAACCAAAACTACAGCTGGAGACAGAAGTTGAAGCACTTATGAACTCCGAAGCCTCTCTTCTTGTGACCTAGCAGAATCTGCCAATATATTAGAAGGCAATCTTATGATGAAAAGATTTAGCCGCAGAGAATACTGTACAAACCTTGCCGTCGTATACAATAAACGCGTTGGTGTATAATTTCCGCTGATCAAAAGTTATCCACTCAAAAGCTTCCCCACCGCTCGATATCTCAGTGACATTGTTATCCAGGCCCTCGAGGCCAGGGACCCTCACTGGAGCCATGGCTTCAAAATAAAAGGAACGAATCACGATACTAGACTAAAACAAAAAGGGTCCGCCACAACTTCCACAGCAATTTCTCTTGTTTTGTCTTCCCCCCATGTCTGGTCATTTCTGATGCTCCAGACACCCTCAAAGCGAACCGCATCTCACTCACCTGACAATGCGAGACCGTACAAGAGAATTGCTACGTCTTCTCCCGAGGAAGGAGAGGTAAATGACGACGAGACGCCTGTGGCACACGCGCTGCTCCGAACACCACCACGACCTCTCTCACCACCTAGACCACCTCAGAAATTCGAGACTAAGGTCAAATATCCGTTCAAGAAGAAGAATGGAGTAGAATCGGGTACGCAACTTCCGCCAAAACCGGGGCTGAAAGAGAAAGAGAGCCATGCAGTGATATATGAGAGGTCAGAGGAGGACGAAAGGAGGATTCGTGAGAAGGAGCAGCAAAGGAAGCAATGGTCATCATACTCGGAATTGTCTAGACGAGTATCCCACAACACCAAGCCTAACTCAGTCGATCACTGGGAGCCTTCGCTAGACTATGCAAGCAGAGACAAGGAGAGAAACCGGCTACCGGGCTCCGGTTGGCAATATGATCAACATACTGCTTCAAGAAATAGACGAGGTACTGCTACTTCTGACTGGGATTCATACCCTGCACGTAGTCGTGGCAGATCATCGCCGTCGCCTTCGCGCTCTATTACGCCTTCCTCGACCCCAACTCGCAGGGGCAAACATAGACTGCCTTCGCACCGTGACCGTTCACCTGTATGTAACTTCAGTCCACCACAGAGAGACTACGGTGTCGATCGTATACGGGACAAGCAGCGAGAGAAGGAAGACGCGTGGGACAGAGACCGCGACCTTGACCGACACTACGACGGCGACTATGGACGAAGAGATGTTCGACACCATTCTACTAGGGATGATAGAGGTAATGGAGACTATGACGATCGATATTGGAGACCGGGAGGGAGCCCATCACGGCAAGACTATGGTAACCGCGATGATTATGGCGCCCGCCGACGTGGTATGGACAGCTATCGCCCAGCTTCACCTGGCCCATCCGCTCGCACTATTTCTACTTCTGCATATCCCCCTCATTCGCCTTCCCCACAGCACACATCAGACGGGCCACGAACGCCACCCCCACCTTCTGAACCTCCGCCTCCGCCACCACCTCTCTCTCCCAAGGATGAAACTCTTCCTACGTCTCACCCTGCTGTTTCTATTCCGTTGCCGATGCGACGGCCTGGTGCACCGCTGGACGTGCACTCCCCGACACCGCTGCCCTTACCTCCCGCCAAAGAGTCTGTAGTGATGCGGGAGCATGAGCGCAAGGAATCAGAAGGGGAAGTAAAGGAGTTGCGGGAGGTCAAGAAACGAGCACCTGTGCGTCGATCGCGGAAAGAAGAGTGCGAAGCATATGGGAGACCGTTCGAAGGCTGTGGTATGCAGAGCGACTATGACGTGACGACTAAGTTGGGTGAGGGTACTTTTGGGTAAGTTTTAGTTCTTACATCTTTGCGCAATGCAGACATCTGACTTCATTGTAACAGGGAAGTACACAAAGCGATCCACAGATCCAGTCGGCGTGTTGTTGCACTGAAACGCATCCTGATGCATAATGAGAAGGAAGGCATGCCCGTGACAGCCTTGCGTGAGATCAAGATCCTCAAAGCGCTCCAACACCCATGTATTGTCGAGATCTTGGATATGTTTGTCGTTAGGAGTAAGCATCGTTGTTTCTTGCGGCCCTTCTCCGACTGACATGATCGTTATGGAGGCAATGGAAAGGATTCGCCGTTGTCTGTGTATATGGTCTTCCCTTACATGGACCACGACCTTGCAGGTCTATTGGAGAACGAGCGGGTCAAATTACAGCCGAGTCATATCAAATTGTATATGAAGCAGCTGCTGGAAGGAACAGAATACATGCATCGAGTGGGTGGCCGCTGCTTATCCATTGAATCGTAAGTTGTTTAACCTCTTCTTACAGAACCACATTCTGCACCGTGACATGAAAGCCGCCAATCTGCTCATATCTAATGATGGTTCATTACGCATCGCTGACTTTGGTCTGGCTCGTGCTTTTGATCCCGCCGGGGGACGAGGACATGATCGTGGCAAAGAACGCAAATATACAAACTGTGTCGTGACGAGATGGTATCGGCCTCCTGAACTGCTGTTAGGCGCCAGACAATACGGCGGCGAGGTCGATATATGGGGTATTGGGTACGTGCCATAATGTCTCGGGCAGGGGAAGATCGCTGATTGTCTACAGATGTGTTCTAGGCGAGATGTTTATGCGGAGACCGATTTTGCCCGGGACCACGGATGTCGACCAGCTAGAGAAGATCTGGGCTCTTTGTGGAACTCCGAATCAACATACGTGGCCAAATTATGACGATCTACCAGGGTGCGAGGGTGTTAAGAGGTTTGACACTACTTACAGTCGGAGACTCAGACAGGCCTATGATTCGTTTGTGCACCTTTCTTTTTTTTCATGTTACATCACTGATTTCATTGTGCGCAGCATCGGAGCAGAGACTTGCGACTTGTTAGACAAGTTGTTGACTTGTAATCCAAGCGACCGGATCACCGCTACCGACGCTCTTGACCACGACTACTTCTGGACGGATCCCTTACCAGCGGATCCAAAAACGTGAGCCAAAAGTGATTCTGTCAGATGATTGATTCCTAGTTGACGTCGGTGTCACCCCAACCCAGTCTACCGTCTTATGAAGCGTCGCATGAATTCGACAGACGTGGTCGTCGAAATCAACCTCCAGCAGGTCCGCATATGCAGCCTGATGGACAATATCGGCCTCCACAAGCACAACCCCCTCCGTTATACTTTGGCCAGCCACCTCCTCATAGGGACACTTTTCACAACGGTCCTCCCCGTGGTCAAATGCAGGTGGGGTACTCTCAACGTCCCCCCCATGGGCATCCACCTTTCCCGCCTGGGCCGCCATATGGCCACCCACTCAATGGGCCGTATCCGCCTGCTGGGCAACCTCCAGGGCCCCCGCTGTATCGTCAGGGCGACAGATGGGAGCCTCCTAAAGATCGTCCTGGGCATTTACCACCTAGACCACCTCCGCCCTTGGGTAGAGGTGGTGGTGGGTATCATAATCGAGATCAGCGGCGTGGAGGGTACGCGGGTGGTGGACGAGGAGGCGGTGGACTCAATTACGGATAACAATTTGGTGTTCAACTGCCAGTAATAGATATATTATAATGACTGGTACGATCCACCTTGACCTTGCAAACGGAATTAAATAAGTTCCCGTACCTACATATTTCCACGTGCCATGGCCTCCTCGCCAGCCAGTCACTAGTCACTAGTCAGTCGCTGGCCTCGCATCTGGCCACAGATCAACCCAACCGTCCGACAAGCAAAAAACCACACACATAATTATTATGACTTGCACAAAAATAAAAGTAATTTATGTTCGTCAAACACATCTAAGTATCAGGCAGTACGATCCTGCTGCCAGCAACTTTGGACCCAGCCTGCATGGCCGTAGGCCTTGTGAGGCACAAGGTAAAGGTGTTAATTTAAATGTACGGCCGAGGGATAAAGACCGGCCAGTAAGTAGAGCATGATTTGGTTTACGTTTTTGAAAGGGTATCGAATAATAAGGGCATTGAGGCTGCATCGACGAAGGAAATTCTGCTTAGAAGGGAGCATTCGAAATGTAAGTGGGCCATAAGTCCGATCCGACTTACAGTACATGCAAAAAATGTAAGCATTCGAAATCGTCAACAGACATGATGCAAAATTTAGCAGCAAAAATGATCTACGGTCACATTGTCATGTGTTCCGAAGGGCTTGTACTTGGCTTGTACAGTCTTCTTCACAATGTCGCCAAGGTGTCCACGATGCGGACGGCGATCTCGAAGTTGGTTTTGAATGGATCCACCAGTCTTTACGTCTCCTGCTATTGTTTTATATTTGGACATAACTTGCGAGAACAGGCTTGACCAAACGTAGTCCCGCAATCAAATATTCTGAGGCATTTGAATTTTGGGCGGCGGATGAAAGGACTTAATACCGGGTAAAAACAATCGGGCAAGTTGTTACGTAATCATGCACCGCCACTTCTTTCTCGACGCAGATCTGAATCATTTGAATAGTCTCAGATAGTCTCCACGCGCTGGAGATTAGGCAAAGCTAACTCCAAGCTTCATTCACTGCGTCACTTCATAAAACCCAACAGCAATTATCTCTTCTGCTTCCAAAAGACATACTCAAGACCTCAACCCAACATACGAATTTTATGGCAAGCAATGAAAGCACTCAGGGATATTGTTCGTCACATTTTATCCGGACTAGACGTGAAGTAGTCGAACGTTTCACCAGTCCCTCGGGCAATTTAACAGCCTCATTGGAGGTCTTTATTTTACCTTCACTGCGAATGCCGAAGACTGGCCAGCTTCCTTTCCTTCTGCGCCATTTACAGCAAGGTTTACAAACAGATGCCTTCTGCTTGGCATACCCATCATATCAAGCATACATTCTGACGCGTCATCGGAGGTACAGCTCACATTTCGCCTCCAGACCTGTCGAGGAACTTCCGAAGATCCAGAGGACTATTCAGATGAGTACATAACTCGCACGACTTCATGGAACTGTCCACTCTGCGACTTGCATGGTCGTTTCGGAACTCAAAGCTATGTTCCAGAAACATATTGAGTAGGACCACTCCGAAATAAAAACGAGATGGATCCACGATAGTATTAGAGTCCGTATCCAGCTGTCACAGATATTCGTGTTATTGTCTTACTGACGCTTCATTCAGAAGTCGAAGTGGATAATTATATTTTATATTCCAGAGCCCCGTAACAATCTAGAGCTTGAAGCGCGAGCCCGCATTTGGATCTCAATTCACCTTACAGTCTTTCTATCTCGCTAGGACAACCATCGACAACAAGATCGAATGTGGAACTACGAAGTGTGTTTCTCCACCTCTGGTACCAATTTTCTCCTGTGGTTGCACCAGAGTTTCCAGTCATGCTACCTGACATCCTACTACTAGTGCAGAAATCACCGTCCAGCTCGGAACTAGCAACACGACACCCACCACCACTTCCTTCTGTCCCCTGGCATGCCTCACAAACACTGCCAAGGTCACAGTCTTTCTCAACCACAGCGACAACCTTTCGCCCAGAAGTGCTTGAGCCATCGTCTCAGCCGCCAGCGGGAGTTCCGTTTGGGCCGTCAGTATCTTCCGGAAAACTCTGAGGATGGTCAAATGTACTTTTCATGCCGGCAAGGTGGACCGCGGGTTTATGACCTACTCAACGCACTCCCATTGGCTCCTTTTGGCCTACTTTCCTGGTTCGTTGTTGACAGAGAGGAAGAAATGTTTGAACTGAATGATATCTTGGATGAGGACAAAGTCATGCAGGCGTTATGGGGACGATGGATATTACTGAAGCGGTATGTCTATTAACATCTTTGCTGTGCCTTTGAAGAAGATGGACGGTATATGTCTTTCTATGAAAGCCAAGAATTTCTAGCCGATTATTATCAAGGCATTGTGACCTTCATCGATGAGAACTGGCGCATCTTTGCGAACTTTACTCCTCGTAAGCGTCATCTCTGGACGACATGGCTTCGACACTGATGCATTTTTGACAAGATGTTTGTGGTAAACAGATTTTTGACGGGCTCAGAGGTTGCTCAACTGTTGCGTCATTATGAAGGTTTAACCAAGATGAGCTTCGAGAATACAAACTAGAGCACCAATTTCCTTCGCAGGGCTCATCGGTCGCAAAATATGCTTCGCTTTTTATTTTGGTAGAGATCCAGTGCACCTTCATCCATATAATTCTGCATATCTGCGAATGTCATCAGGATATCCAACTTGACATCTTATGATTTGCCGTTTCTTCTATCATCCACAGGGCCGCGTCCACATTGGACCAACCAGAGAAGCTTTGGGCCGTGCTAGTGGATCTAAATGACCTTCATCGAACGTCTACCACAAGCTCTGAGTACGCCCCTAAGCTCCAACTTCTCATCCGAGAGATTTTTATATTGGTAGCTAATTTCTGGCTGAATTGAATGCTATATGATAATTCTTGATGTAACGATAATAGTGGGCTATGGCCATTGCAATTTGCGCCGAGGTCTCAACCGAATGATCAACGCAGATATGTACAGAGAAAGCAATGGCAAACTAGTCAAATCGCTTGTACAAAGTTACAGTAAAAATAAATAAATAAATCAGCCCTACACACCTCCATACTCAACCGTAAATTCTTGTGGGTATCCAAAGGCTCCTTAAGCCCGTGCAGCCGGCACACGCCTTGCATATAGCTCCTCTAACACTAGCTGTTGTCTCTTCTCCGCCGGGTCTTCCCCAAATGGACGTTCCGAGCGGCTCTGGACGGCGGACTGAAGCTCGAGCATAATCTCCTCACGTGCGAATGCCTCGCGGTATGCAGCAATTTTAGCCGCATCATCGGGAGACCCTTGCAAACGGATGAAGATCTTAGAAATGCCGTTAAGTGACGGAAAAGAATTGGGCATACTTTTGAGACTGGCTTCGCGCTGTTTGCGCCACGCGCGAACATCACGAAGGACTTCGTCCTTGTCGGGGGAGTTAGCGGCCTTTTCCAATTCCTCCAGCTTAAGGCTCCGCTCTCGCTGCTTCCTCTCCTTCTCCGCCGCCTGTATCCTTTCTTGCTCCTTTCGTTTCTTCTCCCGAGATCGAACAGAGGCCTGCAGTTCGTCCATAACTTCCTTGTCCTTCGTAGTCTGTCCTTCAGAAGTAACTCTCTTCCTTGGAGTTGTGGGGGGCGTCAGAACTGAAGTGGACAATAGAGGGCATCAGCGAATGAAGTAAAAAATACAGACTGCACTTGGATGATGTACCTTTGGGACTAGAAACTGAGCGCAAAGTCTGAGGAGGAAAGTTTTGAATGGAAATGGATTTGTGCACGCTCTCGTTGTTCGCGGTGACAATTTTAAGCTGCTGGGTGGATTTCTCCTCAACTGGTGATTCCGTGAGTGGAGTCTCCTCTGGTGGAGTCTCAACCTTTTCGACCACGGGTTCTGACGCCTTGGTCGAAGTTTCGACGCTTACTACGCAGTCATCGGGTGTGATTATCGGGTCTTTCGCAGCGTTCTCATTCATGCTGGCCGAAGTCAAATCGGCCTTGGGTATTTCTGCCTTTTCGATGACCTGTGTTAGCTCTTTGACCGGTTGGGGCTCCACGGACGAGGCTGAAGTCGCTTCAGGTTCTTCGACCGTGACTTCTTCCTGGCTCGGAAGAGGAGGGCTCTCCACCTCAACAACAGGATTGTGGCTCTTGGACTCGTTGTCCTGAAGCACATTTTTTGCAGGTGCGGCCTGCACATTGACAGCACTAACTATCGCCTCCTCTTTGGCTTTAACCTCAACATCCGTTGCCACTGCCATTGGACGCATTTCGGTAGGCTCCACATCATTAATAACAATGGGATCTGGCAGGGGCTTTTCTTTGGAGTTAACGATCTCTGCAAATTTATCTGCTGTGACGTCTTTCTCTTCGGACAGAATGATAGTGTTTATGCCGGACTGTGCGGTGGAGTCAAATCCACCGTCGTCCACAATCTCTGGGAGTGGGCGCTCAAACGCAGGCGTGCGCGAAGTAGGCCCAGATTCGGAAGACAGAGATTTGGGGGTGGGTGGGAAGAAGACACCAGAGTCAGAGGGCGCTGTGACGGCGTTCGACGTGGATGGGATTTTGACATCGAGTGTTGGCGCAGCAGCAGCCTGAGAGTCCAGTCAATATCCAGCTGAGGTACAGAAAGCTAAGCACTTACATCCTGCACAGACTTCTCTTCGATGGCAGACTTGTGGTGGGTATCAATTTGTCTGGACGCTTGCCGCTTGTGGGCGCCCTTGCGTTGTTTCTTGGAGAGTTTCTTAAAGAATGTGAAAGGCGACCGAATACGGCGCCCGAATTTTTTGAAGGAGAGTGAGGTGAACATCCTACGAAGTTCAGTTTGGAATAATCAGCAAAGTGGAATGCTAAGTTGGCAGCCTGCCGTGTTAATTACATATCCAAAAGAGGAAACGTCGCCAAGACAACGACTCCGAGTCTACCAGCAAGCGCTTACAACTTGAACTTTACTAATGAATTCGGTCAAACATGACATGTAAGCATCAGTCAAGTCTTAGCATACTCGGTTCCCTCACATCTTAGTCCTCTACCATCATCTGCAATGTCTTCCATTACACAGATCATTTCTTTCGTGGCGAAGAGCACAGTAGACTTTGAATACCTCAGCAATGCTGCAAAGGCTGGCACCAAGGGACTCCAGCGTCAGTTCCTGGGCATTGGCCTAGAACCGAACGCGAGAGCGTGGCTTTTGGGTGAGCTCAGCATGTCGAATTATAACTCGATGCTGATCGTAATATACCAATCGCACTAAACAGAGTGGGACGCAGAAACGAAATCTGGAATCGTTGATTTCGAGAAAATTCTCGAACCAGTGACATCCGAGCCGATCAAGAACGTTCACGTTGCGTTCAGCGAGTCTCTGGCACCATCTCTCGCAGCTCCTGTGACGGAGATTCTGTTTTCCAAGATGAAACCAGAGCAGGACCTCGTCGCTTTCGGCAAGATAGCCAGCGTCTCGCTGCAGGATACCATCATACAACCTGGTTCTCTCGGGACTTCGTGGGGCTATACCAGCGAGATCCCTAAATCTGTAGTTCTTGTCGTAGGTTGGGAAAATGTCGAAGTGAAATTGTTTGCTGCCTTGTAACGTTTGGACCATTGTTGATCGCTACTTTCTGACAGGCCCACAAGAACTTTGCGAAGACGGAGTTCTTTAGAATCTCCTGCATGCCATATCTCGAAGGAGTCACAGAATCGAGTGTCTCTTACTACAAGTTCCAGTAGGTGTACAAGGTGGAGGCTACAAGTTGAACATAGTGATTGATACATTCGATGCGACTTCCAGTTTGTGGCGTCGTTTTTGGAGTTATTTACTTATAAGCCATGATATTCCACTGGCCACATTGGCGATAGCTTTCAGCCGCGTAAGCGGTAGGAGACATGTGTTTGGCTAAGTATAGCGAGCTCGGAAAGTAGGTTGTTCGGCGAACAGAATGGCCTGATCGAGGTCATCCTGTCCATGACGAAGCTCGAGCATAACCTCTTCGCGGTTCCGTGTTGTGTCTTTGGCTTTCAATTGACTTAGGAACAATAAAATGTTGAAATAAATTTCATTGCAAGTCTAAGATCGACATCTTGCGCGAGTAAGCTAAGATGAAGCAAGACAAGGTCCGTTCGCCGACTCTAACATAAAGAATAACACGAACTCAACCACTTCGCATGTCCGCTCTAACTACTCTTGTCCACCTTCGCCTCCTCCACCTCTTCTTTCTTGATCCCTTTCCCAACCCTCTTAGCTCTGGCGAACATCCCCACTTCACGATCCCGAATGAAGTTGACGATAACCATCGGCCAACTGGGATGTGAAGGGATCGTGTCATAGAATTCCGGCGCTAGTGCTCGTAGAGCCGGAAGACGGGTCCATGGCACCGAAGGAAAGTCATGGTGTTCGTTATGATAACCAACCTACAGATAAACATCGTTAGATGCGAATTAAAAACGAGTAAACAAAGATGACGCACATTATAGGCTAACACATTAAGCGGCCCATAATAACTGTATGTCTCCTGCTCCAACCCATCCCACAAATAATGCTCCGCAATAAAGTGACCCGCACAGGGATGTAAACTCCCTGCGAAGAAGCTGCTCAAGACGAGATACATAAGTGAGCTGATGCCGAATATTTTCGCGAAGAGAACATTGAAAGTGAGTTCGACAACGATATTGATGAGGTGCCATATTGTGGGCGTTTGGGTACGCACGAACCCTGGACGGATGGCATAGAAAAAAATCTGGAATGACCTGTGATAATTTTTTAGGATCAATGGGTAATAATGAAAAGGGGGACGTTAGAAAACAAACGCGAAAAATGTTTTGCCCAAGACATTGTTCAGGCAAACAAGCTCAAGGCGCGATGGAAGATCAGTATCTATGCCGTCTTCACCCAAATGTTTATGGTGTTCTATATGGTATTTCTGTATTGGCATCGCAGTTGTTATGTGGGCGTTCAACTCGGTGCGAAACTGTGCACACCTTAAACGACGCAGAATACGGCACACCAATGGGTAAATTTGCAAAAATGGCTAGCGCCTTGTTAGCATTAACGCCTCTAAACGCGAGGTTGTGCGTGATCTCATGGATGGCCAAAAAGAGATTGTGGTTCGCTGTGCCTCCGATGGTATAGGCTAAGAATATAAATATTGGAGATAGAGGTCGGGTATGTCGGAGATAGATTGCTACTCCAAGTTGGAGTGCTACGACCGCCAAAACGACATACTTTGTCAGCGGCTCGTGGCCCATGAGCTTTGTGACCTGAGAACCAGCCCATGTCAATTGTACCACATTGATCGAGCGTAACAAAAATACCTCAGGATGTGCCTTCATGATCTCCAACCTTCTGGTTCGATGTGGTTCCTCCGTCATCAACCAGAGAAAATCTGACGGGTCCTGGGGTAATGCTGGGTATGATTGGCCATCGTCTTTGTCGGTGGGCTTTGGTACCTCAGTACGACGCGGTGAGCGCTGCTTGCCCTCTAGTAATGATTCGGCACCGCCAAAGTAGCTGAAATCTAGGAGGTTTTCGGGCACATTTTTGTTCTGAAGGTAAGTGTGTGCCTAAAACAAAATATAATGGGACCACCAACCAACTTGTGACCCTGCACCAGCGGGTCGAAATTGATCAAGCATGCTGGTTGCCTGGTGTAATTTTCAGCCACCGATTATACTTTTGTGGACTACTGCGTCCGACAACTGCGCCCTTGCCAAATCAGCTCATTTGGAAGTGGTACGATCAAACTTATACCCGCCATTGCAAGGATCCCTTTCTTTTCCGAACCACCACAATGGACTTTGCAGACCCGCCCATAATGCACAGCGGTAATTTCGACCCCTTCGAGCAAGAACAAAGAGACAGTGCAATGCCAAGGGACCTCGGATTGGACCCTTCGGATCCACTCAATTTATTACTCAATAATTCCTCTCAGGATTCGTCCATGGAGGACTCGAGTTCCTCCCATGGGAGTCCACCAGATTGGTCTCAGCTCTCATCGTCTCTGTGGCCAAACCAAGGGGAGAATATGAAACCATACCCGGACTTGGGTATGGATTTTTTGCAGATGGACATGGACTTCAATCCATCTATGGCAGTCGACCCGAATTCGCTGCATTACGCCAATGGCGTCTATGATTTAAATCAACATCTATCGAACGAATTCATGTCAGCTTCGTTTCCTTTCACTTTTAATGCCCATCCGTCCCCCGAGGACCCTGTAACGGGAAATGATTTCGTCAAGTCGAGCGACAGCAGCTCGTCAGAGAGTTCATCGTCTAGAGCATCGCTGAGTCCCGTGCCAGAGCCTACCTCTGCCATGGACGAACTGGCGCAGCAAGTAAGGCAGACGGCTGGCGTCATGCTGGCCGTTCCATCAGGATCTCAATACCAACAGCAACGTACGTGCCTTATCTATTTTATTGTGAATTCGTATTGACGTCACTGCAGCTAAACTGCCTATCCCGCGCTTGTCTACCCAGCTCAAGTTGGCTACGAAGCCCAAACGTGCACCGGTTCAACTGGCGACGGGCGCCGCATCATCAACTACATCTTCTCCTGGTCCTGAAGATGGCGTCTCCTCCACAATGGCATCCATGCCCGCAGCCGCTACCTCCGTTATCTCGCGACCAAAGACGAGCCACACCACCATTGAACGTCGATACCGCACAAATTTGAATGCACGTATTCAGAGCTTGAGGCAGGCTGTGCCTGCGCTCAGGGTACTGGAAGAAAAGAACAAGAGGGTAAAACAAGATGGTGAAAGTGACGGTAACGAGAAGGAGAAGCCTGCCGTCGACGTAGTGGACGAGAGGGGGTTCGTGGATGGGGTGAAGGTCGCCAGGAAGGGCAGCAAGGCCAACGTGCTTGGTAAGGCTGTCGAGTATATTCGGTACGTATTTTTCCCCCAGGATGGGAAGCCGATGTTGATGCTCGATATAGTGTCTTGAAAAAGCGCGAGGCACGGCTCAAGCGTGAGCAGAATGGACTCAAATCACTCATAGGAGGACTTGTCGGCGGACCTGCGTTACTGAAAGAATGGGAGCATGAGTGGAGAGCGAAGTTCGGCGGAGAGGAAAAAGATGAGATTGAAGGCGAGGAAGCGGAGCCCATGAGCGATGATGAAGATGGGGATGAAGAAGGGGATGGTGACGAGGATGAAGGCAGGGCAAAGAAGAAGGCGAAAGTCGTCAAGGTGCCTAAGAAGGAGACTTTGAAGAAAGCTCCGGCACCGGTTTTGGGCGATTCGACCATGGTACCAGAGAAGCGCAAGCGAGGCCGTCCACGAAAAGTCCAGGTTCCGACCCCAACAACTACATCGCCTGAAGACAACTCGTCTTTAATCCCCTCTGGCGAGTTTGTGGTGCAACCGCTTGTGACTCAGGATACCCAAGGGCCGCCAGCGCCAGCACAACAATACCTCCTCGCTACGTTTGCTTTGTTCTCATTCTTTAACTCTCCTCTCACATCCTCGTCCACCTTCCAAACGTACCCGCACTCTCATTCTGGGTCGGTTCTGGGTCATCTCCCGATGGCTCACTCAGAAACATCAGTGATTGCGTATTCGTACGGATGGCGGGAGCTCATCCAGGCATTCCACTTGATCGTTTCCGCCCTTGTGTTCTTCTCGATCGTCATCCCATGGTTACCCGAAACGATCAAGCATACCCGCCTAGCATCACTCCTCCTCTCTCCTTTCCCCCAGTTTACTTCCCCCGTTTCACCACCTCAATCATCCAGTGCGCCTTTTTCGCCCAGCCCATCAGATGATCGTGTAACTCTACTCAGCGCCCTCGCACATTCTCAACGTGGAGCATCTGATGAAGCCGATCAATTGCGTTCCGCCTTGGGTGTGCCGTCTGGGATCTTGGGTCTTATCATGGGTTGGAGGAGGAGTGGAGGACAAGGGTTTGAGAGGAAGGGCTTGGAGCAAAGGGCTTGGGTTCGTTTAGGGGAGCTGGTTGCTTTAGATGGTAGGTGTCGTTTTCTTGCTTTAGATTGTGCACTGTCTGATAATACTCCACAAATAGGCTCGACGTCCACTGCAACTCGCCTCCAGACTTACTGGTGCATGCGTTCGCATATCTCATACTTCAAGGCATCTACCTCGGACCTTTCGACTCTTGCTTTAATCCTCAGGTCTTTATCCAGTGCGAAGGCAAATGCATTGTGGAGCAGAGCTGAGAAGACTGAGTTTGTGCGGCCATACGAAAGACTGGTGCTATCGAACCTGACCCTGGAGGATGCTGTGGAACGGCTTGCTGCTATTCAACACGAGCATGAGTCAGCACAACACGCCCCGATAAGATTACTTGCCACTACTCTCGTCCGTCAACGCCTTCTCAATCACATCTCCCTCCTGTTCGTACGCACTGTTCTTCCAGCCCACAACCAAAACGGCACCGATGACAACTGGGTGTATACCGAGCAAGATCATTTGGAAGAGAAGAAGCTCAAGGAGACAATTGATGCTGGCAAGAGTCTTGGAGGGAGGACGAGAATGTTTGCGGAAGCTTTGGAGAAGGTCTGGAGCACCGGGATTGATGACGTCGAAGATATCCTGGATGATGACGATACTGAGCTTGATGCAGTCGAAGTAGAGATCCGAGCCCTGCTGAGCGCGTTGATCCTCTATCGGCGGATATTTCCTTCGTCGATCCTGTCATGTGGCAACGCTACTGGAGTCGAGCCAGTCTCGTTTATATTGTCACCGCCACCGTCCCCGTCCAGAAAGAACGCGGACTTACATCTTGCGTTGCGGAGGGCTTTGGCATCGGATGTGTTCGACTTTAAGGGGGACGATGCAGAGGATGAGATACTGACTAAGGAGCAGAGGCTAGGTATTACTCTCGAAGACGCTAGAGATCGCGTTGTGGATATGTTGGTTGAAGGCGAGAGAGCTGGGAGAACCAGAGCCTCAAACAGTTGTTGAATATTGAGATGTAGTGTTCTATCAGATTTGTTTTGTAATGTCTTGATTAATTATTTTGCTTTCATATTGGACTTCATATATCAGTACCCAAAATAATATTGGATCTTCTCGAGTCTAGATACAAATACGAAAGTCGTCGGATATGAACGAGCTAATCTATCATGTCGACCAACGTTCGTCCCTGATGAGGCCGAACCCATCCCACTCTTGCGAATGATTACGTAGCGCGTGGTTGACTCTGACTTCTACCAGCATCGGAAAAATTCTGTCCAACAGACGTGCCAAATGCACGTTGTCGTGGATGTATGGTGTGTGAAGTCGCAGATCTGCAAGACCATGGGAGAGCAGTGGAAACTCTGACACGGTTGGCAGATCATGATCCCCAATGCCTATGTAGAGAGCGGTAAGCTTCGGGCAGTGGCGGGCGACCAATGTGAGACAGTGAAAAGCATAAGGCTGACAATCGTTGACATTCTGGCTAGAGTCCGCGAGGATGGGTGGTATATCCAACATAAAACGCCTAAGATGCGGCCACGAAGATGTCATCGCTGAGACGACTTGGGGGGAGAGCGTAATTAGTTCAGAAAGCCGGAATTCCTCCAGTTGGTGAAGGCCCATCAGAGGCTCAAACAACTTCATCACCGACAATCCATCCTCTCTCGCAACGGCCTCCATGTCGAACGAGCGCAGAGATGATTCAAATTTCTGTTCTAGTGTTTTGAAGCATTGTTGCCAGTCCGTAAGACTGCTGGGTGACATGTCAAGGACAGAGTTGTGGATGGTGATCGCACGAAGATTTGTCGTGGTCAGCGATTGGAGGAGCTGGACTATTTGTGATGCGTTCCCTGAGAGCGTAAGAGATTCTAGACTTCGGAAGCCTGTACGCGGGGCGTCTGTCCAACTGGTCTTCGGCAGTCTAAGTCGTGTCAGTGCCGGTAAGGACGATAATATAGCCATGGCACCATAAGGAAGCTCGGCGTCACCCAGCTCAAGGATGCGAAGATGTCTGAGTTCCGGAAGGCGTGCAAAAGGTTTTAGAGGGACGGGTCCACATAAAGTCAGCTGCTCCAAGAAATGTGCTTGATCTACCGCGGCAAATAGGTACTGCTCGTCCTGTTGTGAATCCTTACGTCGCCAAAACGAGAAATTGATATGAAGTCGGTGAAGTGAAAGGGGAAGGAGAAACACGGCTGGTAGCTCGTTGCGTGTGTTGAGTTGCAGTTCAAGCAAGGAGGAAAAGGACATGATTCCAGGACGACCCTCTAAGTGTTGCAAATAGAGAGGAAACTGCGCGTCGTGTGCATGCACCCAGGTCCGGACACGGTGCGCATACAAGTCAAATCTCTCCCATATTTCATCATGGCCGGGTTCCTGTAAAAACTGTGAGCACGAGAAACTTTTTTTTACAAAGAGGTCAGTACTCACGATCATCCGGTCTTTCATCGGGGGTAGAAGATTCCACAGAGGAAAGACAGATGGCAGATCTCTCCATAACCTATCCAAAGAGGGTTTGTGGAATGCTTTGCAGCATCGGGCTGAACGAGCCAAAGTTGGCTTATCCTCGCCAACCTGATCAAAAACCAGATACACGATGTCTGGAATTGATAGCGCACGATGAGCCATCGCCTGCTGGCTGAAGATCGTGACTGAGATATGAAAAGTGTTATCAGATACGTCACCGTAACGGTGTCTGTGGGTGTTGATTTCTGTTTCAGCTAGGATACGAACGCGTCGTGCAGACTCTGAGATGCCGACTGTACAGAAATCTGGGGTCCGGCACGTCGATGTTCCAGTTTTCAGTGACTTTTACCCGCTCCAGCGGGGAAATGTTGAAAACACGAGTCCAACGTCAGGAGTCTGCTGGTGCCAAGCTGCCGTGTTTGGCTAGTCAGTAGCGTTATCGTAACCCTATTCGCTTGTGTTCTCTCGCTGTGACACTGTCTATAGACAACATCTTGCCAACTACACCAACTATTGCCGCAGATATCTAGACATTCGCGAGACACTCGGCGTCTCCCATTTATTGATAAGATAATGGTGGGCCTTACCCTTCGATCAGCATATAAACCCCACCTCTTGATCAGTCAAATAGTCCCGAGCTTGTACCATCGTCGTGCGTTGAAGGCAGCAAAAACTTCGACAGATTGGGCACTGTGTCGCTGTTTCTCATTAATGGGCGTCAATCATTTCGCCACTCTAATAGCGATGAGTTGCTGTTAAGTGTCGGATGCAATATAATTATGACAATGATCCATTATATTAGAATTTATGTTAGTGCTACCGTCCAGTGTCTTGTTACCAATCTTCGGACACTCACTTGCCACCACTGATCACTACAAATTGTCATGCGCCCACTGCCTGGCACTGACAACTGGAATATTGTGCTCCCTGTTGAATGTCTGCTCCAGGTCCCATGAAACTCCCCTTCCTTTTGCAAAGACAACCCAGTACTTTTTAAGAGCATCATTAGGGTCATTCTTCAACTGCTCCTGCAACATAGGAACTTCCCACACAAGACGTTGAACCTTGCGGCCTTTTGATTCAAGGACTGAATCAACGATGTCTGCTAGTTGGGAGTAGGATAATGTATCGCCACCGGTGTATAGAACTGCGTTGCGAATTCTGGGTTTCGAATGGACGATCTCGGCCGTCAAGCGGCCAATGTCCTCCACCGTTGTCACTGTGATGCGATTGTCCCAGCTACCCAGTGCATGAACGGCACCATTTTCGACATCAACGACGCCGAAGAAAGGGGAGAAGAGGAAGCTGGTGAAAACACCAGTGGAGATGATGACCCATTCTGTGCGTTCTTGGCCGCGGAGGAGGGCACGAACGTCTAGTTGATCGTCAAATAGGTCCTGGGCAGATCCTTTGCCAATAACATCATAGTCAACTCCAAATTGCCAAGGGAAGTAGCGCGGAATACCGGCTTCCAAGACAGCCTGGGCGAGCTTAATTTGAATGCCACGGCCTGCGACAAAACCAGTACAGCCGATGACTGTATGGAACCCCGTAATGAGTTTGGCGAGCTCCGAAACGGAACTCGCGACGAGGTCGCCGGGGAGCAAGTGAATGCCCAAGTTGCGAATTTCGGTCACCTCTGCCTGTCTGTCAGGATTGGAGGTGGTTATGGTGGCTGGTCGGAGGAGGACGGTGACGTCGCTGAGACCCCAGTGGGGTTTGGACAACTCGCGCAAGATTGGCATGCCCAACTCGCCCGCACCGAGAACGAGGATGCCTTTATTGGAGGTCGACATGGGGAGATTGGATAGGATGTAGGATGGGATGGGACAGAGCTTGGGATGGTGATGCACACGGGAATGTGGACTCCGTGCCTTGGGCAAGGTGCAAGCCCCTTAAGCTTGGTACTTATAGAGTACTACTTAACTAGTTATTTTATCCGACGCGGCATTATCAACCAGCACGGACGATTAGCAATCCAAGGAGCCTTCAATGTATGACAAGTAGTAGCAGCAGTGTCAATCGGACTCATGTGGATCGGACTGAACTGCAGAATACGGCTGGCCCGTCCGGCCCGCCCATCATTTTTAACTCTAAGGTTGCCTGCCAAATTTTGCTGAGCAGATCTCATGTCCTGGTCCACTCCAGCACGCTTCATCAGGACCTAGCGGCGCTAGAAGAGCGGGTGATGCCATTCGCGATAGTCGCCATCGGCCAAACACACTGAAGCAGCTTTTTCTTTGCTTTGTCACTTGTGAACTCCTTCATTTTCTAGTACCGCACCAGTCGGGTACTCGGCTGAAAACAGACCGTGAAGACATAGGGCTTGGTGTCTGTCCGCTGCATTATGGAATATCCCGGTCCGCTCGATAGTCGACCATCGTAGAAGTCGTTCACGAAAGAGTGGATAAATCTATCGGATGTATGGATGCGAGTGACAGCGGTCAACCGTTATCGAATTATTTGCTCCGGGCACTATGCTTACTGTCCTTCCATCACATTGGAGGTGGTGAACGGTTGCCGCAGCCCGTTACGAGGATGGGCACGAGCGACGGGGAGACAGTTCAAAGTAAGTGAAAACCAAGTTGGATTGCTCAAAACAAGAGGCATCACGAGCAGGAATGATGCATGCTAATTTAGGTATGTATGATTTAGGAATAGTCGATTGTGCTCCTTACAACCAGATGGACATACCAAAGAAATACACTAGGATTCAAGTCAACAATATTGAATCCTGATATCCCAAGTAGCAGCACTACCAATCAGTCAGCTCCTTGTAGCGCAATCTTTGCTTCCTGACGCAAACGGAGCGATTCGAGCACCGCAGGAATTAGACGTGGCTGCGGCCTCTGATTGTTGCCGCCGTCGATCTTTCTGTTCTTCGTCTTTGCACGATAAATCTGAGTAGATGGGGTGCTGGAGGACTCAGCATGCTATCGGAAAGTTGCAGGCGCGCTTTTACATGATATGGCTAAGAAGCATGCACATGAAACTTCCATATCTTCCCCAACATCCTGATGACTCGGAGCCCCATGTGGTCCAATGACCTTCCCCATTATAGATTATCGAGCGCTCTGGATGTACATATAGGCGCCCGCAGCCGCTGTGGAAAGCGTGTGATCCACGATGCGTCGGCGTTAAAGCTTCCTTTTGATGGAGTTATTCTATACTCCCATCATCCTCCCTGCTGACGATCAGAATGAAAACATCTACTGAACATATCACTCTCTCACCAGGTCTTGACGATACCAAACTTTCAACCGAGTGCTTATCCACTCTAATTGACACGTGGCTAGAGCTTCAAACAAGCGCCGTCGAAGCTGTACAAGCACCAACGGTGAATCTATTTTCATTTGCCGAGAGTTGCTTTTTCTTTGCCGTCATCCTCTTGAACGACCCGTCTGACAGCGGTCGTGAGGGAGAAAATGATCTGCTAGAAAAAAATGAGGAGGAGTTCAATAGAGCTGTGAACAGAAGTGTACTTGACGCTCGCGCCCAGTCTCAAGGTGGCGCTTCATCCAGCACAGTAGTACATGCTGATGAAGCCACTGACATTCGTGGACGTATGTTCATGGATGTTGGCACCGAAGGAGCTGGCCGTCCCTTCGAACAAGATGAACGCAACCCGGAAAGTTATAATTGGCGAGAAATGTCGCCCTATCGTGTCGCTCACACAGATTACACGGGTGCATCTGATCAAGCCTTGCGATCGCCTGGTTACAATATATGGGAGTCCCCCGTGCCCAATCCTCAGCCCAACATATCTCAAGGGCAAGTACGTCCCGGCGTATTGCAGGGTACGAGAGGAAATTCCCTTCTTCCTTCGTTCTCCAGACAGATCGAATCATCCTCGTATCCATTGATTGCCCATGACAGTTCCAGCAATCGTGCCTCTTCTGTTCCTTATACGACTGGACAGAAAAAGGCCATTGGCATCGTGTATCTGACATGCACGCCACATGATAACGTCCCGGCTGGAGAAGCGAACATTGGTATTATCCTCACGCCCGAAGCACGGGGGAAAGGCTTTGCGAGGCAGGCCACTGACCTTGTCTTATCATGGGTGTTTGATGAAATTGGGTTCCATCGCGTTCAAGCTTGCATTTTGGATAACGACAATAAAGACCGAGCCATTTCTGTATTCACACAATTGTAAGTGCTTATGTGTTTATTCTTACATATTACTCTGTTTACTGAATTGATCCCATCTAGGGGTTTCGTTCATGAAGGTATCCGTCGGCGATCTGTATACTGTCCAAACGAAGGTGTGAGAGGTACATGGAAAGATGTGACTTATCTTGCGCTTTTGGAGACCGAATGGCTCATGCGTTCGTACCTTAAGCTCGCTCCCAAAAACCTATGGGACGAAATGTTTGCGAGACACACGAGGGAGCGCGAAGAATTGCTCAGGTGGGATGAAAAGCAGCAGAAACTGAAGAAGACGTCAAGTATGGAGACCTTGCGCTTTACCATTCACGTTCCAGACACTTCACCCGAAAGCGCTTCCACAACCGATGACGAAAGCGACCATCCTGCTACCGCTCCCGCATCAGACATTGAGACTTTTTCTTCGATGCACAAAGGGAAACGAAGAAAGCTCGACACAGACGTATCGGACCGCCTGTCACGGGCTTCCTCACCTCCGTCGTCCGACTCCGAACAGAGCAATGCCTCTTGGGACATGGCGGGCTGGGAATCTGATGAGGCCAGCGGGCATATTCAATTAGCGTCTTACGCCCATATCTCGAGGACTCTTGGAGACGCGCATTATTTGTCTGATTCCGGCTCCAGTCGGGGCAGTTTACCTCCCCCCTCTGCTGCGCGGAGTAGCAGCTCATCAAGCTCGAATTGGGATCTGTTGGAGACGTCTTCCGTTTCTTCTTCTAACTTCGAAAGTCTGATAGATGATGATCATGAGTAAACGGCGGTATATCACAGAAGATCAGGCCCGCACAACTTGTGTACGATTGTAGTTGTATCCGAAAACATGTATCTTTGTAACATTTAAATTTAGGAGTTGGATCCAACTTGTATTAGCAAATGCAGTAATCGTCATCGCCTCGTCTGAGTGAAAGACATAAAAGGAGCTAAGAAGTTCAGTCTGACTATGTCCTCATGTTTATAAGTAGTCGAGCATGTATAATTAGTAGAGCACTAAATCATAAGAAACGAAGTTGCCGATGCCTTCCATTTCACTTCGCCCAACGAGTCCTCCCTCGAGCAGCTGGGCATTTGTGGTTCTCCAACGTGTTCTTCGACGAGAAGAATCGCCTGCAGTGGTCACAAACAAACTCGCAGACCTTGCCATGCTGCGTGACCTCATGTCTGAGCCGGTCATGACTTCTGGAGAAACATTCGGAGCAACCAAAAGTGCAAGGGAGACGTACGCGAGGCTTTGCCTTGTGCGATCTCATGTGTAATTTAAGCGTGTATTTGTTTGTGAAGTAACGGTTGCATCCGGTCTCTAAACAACGGACGCGACGGGGTCGACTATGGTCAGAGTAAGCCTTCTCGGACGGCGCTCCATCAGCTGTAAGGTTTGAAGGGATCGAGTCCACGAATAAGAGTGGCGATGTTGATGAGGAAAGCGTGTGTGGATTGCTGGGACCATCACCGGTGCATAACGGTGAGGTGGAAGGGACAGGACTATCTGTGAATACTCCAATTGAACTCCGATTATCGAGGTTCAAAAAGCACGGGAAATCAAAAAGATTAGACTTGTTTGGCGACGAAGAGCAACGTAAGGCTAGACAGGCCATTGTCAGAAAATCCTGGCGACCTCAAAACAACGCGGAGAACATACCATCAACAGCTCCGAATGAAGAATCGTCGGTAGGAATACCTAACATGGTTGACTGAAGTGATGAGTCGATGACTGTGCCAGACGATATGGAAAAGGGGCTTTCGCAACAGAGGGCCCCATACATTTCTTCGTAAGTCCAGTTTGACAATGCATCGGAACCAACAATCGTATTGTCAATTCGAGCAAATGGGGAGTGGTTGTAATCAATGAGGTTTGAAACTATAAGGCACTGTCAACATTGATAATCACAGAATTATGCTAACCATTACCTGCACTAGATGAACCACCGGAAACCCATAAGTCGCGCTGAAGATCAACCGTCTGGCTAGCCATTATTTGGGGCGAGCTCGCGGGGCATGCGGGCTGCCAATAAAGCTCGGCTTTACCAGGTAAACAAAATGAACTGGGGTTGATACAGTTGTCTGTATCGGGACCAACAGTGTACATAGAGAATACGTTGTGCGAGTGTGAGTTCAAATTCAGTATTTGATCCAGAATTAATGAAGGTCAACTTTAGGTAAGCGATAATTATAGTCTTTTAGTCATTGGTTAAAGAGCGAATCCCGCGGCACTGCAGGCTTTAAAATAGGCGGGGAAGAAAGAGCTGCGGCAGAACGCTAAAAGTTTGCCCACTTGTAGCTGGGGGCCGATGTAGACTAGTGAAATCAGCATAGGGTGAAGCAGCAAGGTAGAAGCCGAATTGTCGGTGTACTATTTAACACAACGTCGCACAAGCACAAACGAATAACTGAATGACTCACATCCAGCATTCAGAAACGAGAATGCTGTACAAGATATTCTCCGAGACAGCGGATATTTGTGAGTCGTGGTCCATTGTACCGGGAAGCAAATGCCAGTGGTAAGGTAATAGACATGTCCATGATGTCCTAAGTTTGAATAGTTTTCAGGGTGTTCTCGAAAGCAGCTCCGATTGGTGGCCGGACGCAACCTCTAATGAATTCACCTAGCGGCATTTCGTTCAAGTTCAACTTGGCAAGCTGTGCATCAACTGTTCCGGTCCGGCGATGGAACCAGAGAATGCTACCAAGTAACTCATATGGTCAGTCGGAAATACTTGATGGAGATCTTAGATCGGATGAAATTTTTGCTTGCCTTTGTAGAAACTGCGATGTCCGTGGATCATCAAGTATAAGAGGCGCCTGCAGGGATCATCGGGGGCTGAAATGAAGGTACTTACCTAAACTGGCGAATGAGTTGAATTGCCACAAAGTCCGCGGTGGCTGCTTCTCAGAGGGTTCTCGGGATCATCTAACCGAACTCGAATTTCAAGTATCCAAAAAATGGAATCGGGAGAACAGCATGAAATTTGAAAAAAATTAATGTTCGTGAAAACTGTTCAGACAAGTCAAGTACCCTCGGCGAGCGAGTCGGCATCACCGAGGTGATCAATCAGCAGGCCGTGCAGGTCGCAGTGAATAGGAGATTCACACGTATGTGTGCTGTTGTTCCTAACTGCTTTCACCTCCGGCGTATAGAATATGCCGGCTATTCAGTGTCAGGACGCGAGGAAGCGCTGGAAAATGAGTGAGTCACAGGTAAGAACGATAAGTTATCGGGGTTGCAGTTGAGCGGTAGAAGCGGCGAGCCGTGCGTTGGTGCCGAATCGATGGTTGCATTGATGAGAGGGCTATCATAAATCAACTCTATGGCAAAGCCCGAATCTTCCAGGGTCAGCATTTGACTATAAGCCAGACGTACCAAGATCTTGATACGCAATTCATTAATAGTCTATTTGTATTTAGTTCCATGAGCTCCAGATCATAGAGCTATTTGCCATGGGGCTGCTCCAACTCGGTTTGGCCGGACGACATGGGTTGTGCAACAGACCCTGGATTACAGCGATACCCATTGATCCCGAAGACCGCGGCAATTGGGGGGTGATTTGGGACCTTTGGTTGGGTGGTCCCATCTCAGTCTGCCCGACAAAGACATAGACGCTGATAGATTTCTATCCACATGCTTTAGTTCCATACGGTGGTGGCACAGTGTAGATGCGGTAGACGCCAGTCAGGTTAAGGGACGACTCGGAGAAGCCGCTACAGACATGGCTGTTCAAGGTTCTTGGTAATGAATGGGACGCGAGACATCGCGTCGTAGGCGACGATCCAGGACACTCCACTCTGAGAGATAAGTTCAAGAGTTGTATTGCTTCAGCTTCAGCGCGAGAGTTGTCTGCATAGAAAAGCAGAACAAACGTTCGAAACATGGCGTTATTCAAATTATAAGGCTGTCAAATGAGCACTTAACATGAGAATATGTCAGAGCTGTCATACACTGCTGTCTAGACATATTGCCGTAAGTTGTCGCCTTTGCCACGTGAAGGTCTATTAATGGCAGCAAAGCGGGAGACGCCGAGACCCCGAAAAGCAGTACGCGAATTGCCCAAAGTAGTAAAGGTGATAATACTATAAGTTGAAAATTAATCGTACCACCGTCACTCCGCTCATTATTTCCCACCGAATCACCTCTCTTTCTCCATCATCCATCAACCACCCGCTGTTGCTGCAGCCCTCCATATTCTCATCTTAGATCATTAAATTTGCGTGGAACTAAAGCTAACTTGTTGGATAGGTGAGGGCATGGCTTTTGGTTATCTGCACGTCATGTTAATCTTTGGATGTTTTGCTTTGGTATATATCAAGAAGAACAGGGTTCATCCCCTACCGTTACCCCCTAGTGTACCCTTCGTAGACCCTCAACGGCCTGCCAGCAATGCGCGCGTTACTACGACCCGTGGCTCTTCATGCCGCCTTTTCACCCATAGAAAGTATCGTGGCGTTCTCCATCCTCGGGACCCTCGCATACTTCCACGTATTGTCCGCTATCAAGCATTCGTCCTTTTTTGCGCCAACATATCCTTCCACTCTGCGCCCAGCGCATGCCCTGCTACGTCACAACGAGTGGGTCGGCATCAGCGAAAGCAAATGGTCTGAAGTGACCGCAATGTCAACGAATAGCATTGTTCCGCTGGAACTGCAGCAAATAATTTTCACTCTGGATCCAGCCCCTGCCTACAAGATAGGTGCAGTTAGTATATTTCCTTGTTATCTGAGCAACCTGACCTGATCTGATATATACATGTCCAGATACCTGCCGATTCTGTTACCTTGATCCACGAATCGGTGGATAACATCACAGACCACCTCGTCCTTGGCTTTAAGGCGCTATCCGGAAACAAGTACACTTCGATATGCCACCGTCCTCCGAATACGTCAATGCCAGGAGCACCTTGTTTCACCGATATCACTTCTTCGACGACACGCTCGTCAATATTGACGTTATCTTTCATTCCTGGTTCGACTGACGACTTTATCGATGCCGTGAAGCAGCATGCACATTTCGCCGAGGACGAATTCGGGGTCAAATACCACGTCGAAGGGCGCCAGGTGGAAACAATCGGCGAAATGAGGAGTGGCAAATGGGTCGCATACGCTGCCCGTGCTCTTGTCGTCCGCTTCTGGGATTTAACAAAGGTTTCCTTTTTCCGTAATCAACTCAGGAATATGAAATTGACGATATGTCCATTTGTAGAAAGCCGACTCACTCGATATCCTGCTCGTCCTCGCAGGCTACATTCTGATGCATATGACATTCATTCGGCTCTTCCTGTCTTCTCGTGCACTCGGCTCCAATTTTTGGCTAACGACAGCGATCGTGTCATCGTCGATCTTAGCATTCATGCTTGCTCTCCCGATATCTCTATATGTCGATATCCCACTTGATCCGATAAGCATGACAGAGGCACTTCCGTTTCTTGTATGCACGGTTGGTTTCGACAAACCCTTGCGTTTGGCCCGAGCCGTATTCAACCATCCACACCTTACAACGCCCGTAAAAGACGGAAAATGGCGTGGCCAGATGAAGCCTGCAGGAGAGCTTATTTTGGAAGCCTTCGACCGCGTAGGCAATGTAATACTGCGGGACTACGCATTGGAAGTGGCTGTCCTTGTCATCGGTGCGAACAGCAAAGTCGGCGGATTGAAGGAGTTCTGTGCGCTGGCAGCTACGTGTTTGACAGTGGATTGCATCCTTCTTGGCACTTTTTATGTATCCATCCTGAGCATTATGGTCGAGGTGAGGATCCGTTTATCACGTGATTCCCCAAATCTGTCTGCAATGACCAGTCTAGATCCGGACTCCGATCTTGTCTTTTGTACTCTGAGGCACATACTCAATGCTGACACCTTTATTGTTGTCGTTTCTATAGGTACGACGTATCCAACAATTCCGAGCTCAAATGATGGCCCGCTCTCGCACTAGCACTACCACATCGACCGATAGTGGAACCAAGACGATTACAGGAAACCTCATTCATCCACCAGCACCCGCATCGACGGGACTTCGTCAACGCATTTCAAGCGGTGTATTAGGAGTAAAGGGGTCTATGTTGACACCCAGTCCATCCTCGACGAACTTGCAAGCCCTGTCTAAGCAGGACAGTGAATTCAAGCAGGAAAATCCTGTCGCAAGACTAAAGTTATTACTGGTGCGTCTTTCTGACTCGCCACATTGCTGTATAATCGAGTGGCGGCAAGTCACATAC
Source organism: Piloderma croceum F 1598 (assembly GCA_000827315.1). Taxonomy (NCBI): domain Eukaryota; kingdom Fungi; phylum Basidiomycota; class Agaricomycetes; order Atheliales; family Atheliaceae; genus Piloderma; species Piloderma croceum. Next base: position 453,455 of record KN832984.1, read on the forward strand.
AACTAATGCATGAATCTTTACCCAGATTGTCTCTTTCATGACTCTTCATGTTCTCAATCTCTGCACAACTCTTACTCCTGCCACCGCACTCGCACGATACAATACTCAAACATCTATTCGCACTCTGAATGCCCTCGGGGACTCAGTAGCTGGCTCTAGGAAAGTTGATATCACAAACCCATCAATCGCCAACGTGCTTTCGAATTTGGCGCAAGTCGACATTGGCACTCCTGTTGATGTCGACACTGACCCTGACCTCATCGTCAAAATATCACCTCCCATTTACATGCGTGCCGTACCGCCTACTCCACCAGCAGCAGTACCAACAACATCAACAGAGTCTTCCGAGATGATCGACAACTTCATGTCTAGTTGGACACGGCTCGTCGGTGATCCTGTATTGTCGAAGTGGATCGTGTTAGTTTTGGCGGTAAGCGTCGCTCTGAACGGCTATTTGCTAAAGGGCATCGCGGCTGGTGGAGGCAGTAGTTTCCGGCCGCAGGGGGTCCGCTTCAAATCCATTGGCGGCGGCGGTAATCGGGAACAGAAGCAAAAAGAAGAGGAGGCCGCTCTGATTGAGATACAGAAACCGGCGGCACCAGTTCCAAGGGAACCTGTTGCGGTTGAGGCCCCCAAGCCACTTCTGGCAGAACGACGACATATTCCACAAATGGTCGCACCTATCGCAATCCCAGCCACTCCTTCCCGTGCTTCCTTCATGTTGGAAACAGTCGACGAGAAGCTAAGACAGCAGGCCGCTGCCGATCAAAGTCACAAGATATCTTCTTCCTCTTCAGAGGCATCAGTCATAAAGGAGACTTCCAGCATCGCATCTATTCGGTCGCTGGAGGAGTGTATCGATGTCTTTGAAAATGGGCCACGGCCTGTTTCTGTTGCTCTATCGATGTTGAACGACGAGGAGGTCATCTTACTGGCACAGAATGGCAAGATTGCGGCGTACGCTTTGGAGAAGGTATTGGGCGATCTCGACAGGGCTGTCTTCATTCGTCGTGCTTTGATTTGTGAGTTTTCTTGTTTCGTTCCGTCCATAGTTTGATACCAATGGACTATCTTTGTAGCACGAGCGTCCAGTACCCAAACGCTCGAAAACTCGGATGTGCCCATGGCTCGTTATGATTACTCTCGAGTCTTGGGCGCATGCTGTGAGAATGTTATCGGATACATGCCTATTCCCCTTGGGATCGCTGGCCCTCTCAAGATCGACGGTCAGATGTACCCTATTCCCATGGCCACCGCGGAAGGCACCCTCGTCGCATCCACATCTCGTGGCTGCAAAGCCCTCAACGCTGGCGGGGGTGTTACCACTGTCGTCACCAATGATGGCATGACCCGTGGCCCTGCCATTGACTTCCCGTCTATTACCGTCGCAGCAGCCGCCAAGAAGTGGATTGAGTCTGACAACGGCTACGGCATTCTTAAGGAGGCTTTCGAGTCCACTTCACGGTTCGCCAAGCTGCAGAAATTGAAGACTGCTATGGCTGGACGTACATTATATGTCCGTTTTGCGACGACAACCGGTGACGCCATGGGCATGAATATGATTTCGAAGGGCACAGAGAAGGCCTTGGAGGTCATGGCCAAGCATTTTCCCGATATGGTCGTTCTCGCACTTTCTGGCAATTACTGCACGGACAAGAAGCCTGCCGCCATCAATTGGATCGAAGGTCGCGGCAAGAGCGTCGTGGCTGAGGCCGTCGTTCCGGGAAAGATCGTCAAGAGCGTTTTGAAAACTACTGTCGAGGCGCTGTGCAATCTCAATGTCAAAAAGAACTTGATCGGCAGCGCAATGGCCGGTTCGATTGGAGGGTTCAATGCACACGCGGCGAATATCTTGACTGCCATATTCTTGGCTACCGGTCAGGATCCTGCACAGAACGTCGAGAGTTCCAACTGCATGACTTTGATGGAGCCGTGAGTCTCTCTTGCTTTGTTTCCACTGACCACCGTTTACTTACCCATCACACCAGAACGAACAATGGCGAAGATCTCCTTATCACTATTTCCATGCCATCCATTGAGGTTGGCACAATTGGTGGCGGCACTATCCTTGCCCCTCAGCAAGCTGTCCTGGACATGCTTGGCTTCAAGGGCGCTCATCCGACACATCCTGGTCAGAATTCACAAATGCTCGCCCGTCTCATTGCCGCATCCGTCATGGCAGGCGAACTCTCCCTCATTAGTGCACTCGCCGCCGGCCATCTGGTCCGCGCACACCTTGTGCACAATCGTTCACAGACAAATACGCCTGCGACATCACGACCCGTCACTCCTGGAATCCCAAGCACAACACCCGCAGGTGCTATGTTTTGGGGGCCACCGGCTGCTCACCGAGGTCTGAAAGCTCTCTCCACATCGTCATCAACTTCCTCACTACCACCTTACACCCAGGAGAGCAAGCAATCATCTGAAGTCATATAGCTGGTCTTTATACATACACACAGTTACTAACTACTCAAATACCCTGCATCGAATCTTGTCGTTAATGCGCCTTGATTATTTCTTTTATCGGCGTTACACAAGCAATTCTCTCTTCGCAATTTTTATCGTAATATTTTCCAAACAAAGATTGTCTGTTTTCGTAAACCCATTATTGCATATCTGATTGGCAGGACTAATGTATATTACATACATAAAACATAGAATCACCACAAGATATGTCATGAACTGAGTAGAGAGAAGAGCAGATGAGGGTATTGTGGATCCACGTGAGTCCCCAGATCTGTCTGGTTGCGCAAGGCCATGATTACTTCGGGAGGTGTTGTCGACATAGAGTGTGCGCATTTGAAGCGTGAAACTAGTATATCCCAGTTACGTATACTATTAGTTCTATAGGTTACAGCACGCTCCAAAATCCTATTTATTGCTTGCACCGATTTCGACGAAAATTCCACAGACAGCTTGAGGGCAGCGGTGGTAAATCGTCGCCCATAAGCCCCAGGGCGTGCCAAGAAGGAATGATACAAAGACGTCAATTGAGAAGAGGCTGAAGAAGGGACCGCCACCCAGATCCAAATCCGGCTAATTGAACCTTATTTTGAGAACTGTACAGTTCCATCTCAGCTTTCTCAGCATAGTGTCGATTATTGCAAGCCGTGCGACCAAGACCAAGACCCTCCCCATCGTTCTCGACAACATGGTTAACGTTCCAAAGTACGCCCTTCTTATTATCGATGTCTCTAGCTCTCGGTATTGATCCGTTGCTCGTTATTCCTAGAACTCGCCGGACTTGTGAGTCGCTTTCTATGAAGTCCATGGAAATTTAGTCTCAAACTGTTTGTTGCTAGATTGCAAGGGCAAAACATGCAAAAAGCACACGTATGTCGCCATTCTACATCATGAAGGTTGGATGTCTGATTGGTTACTTGTCTTATTTAGCCCCCATAAAGTAACACAGTATAAGAAGGGCAAGGATTCCCTGTTCGCGCAAGGAAAGCGCCGTTACGATCGCAAGCAATCAGGATACGGTGGTCAGACCAAGCCCGTCTTCCATAAGAAGGTATGTATCGATGTTCTCAGTTTGCTCTAGTAGCCGGTTTACATGCTAACATTTCATCAGGCAAAGACAACGAAGAAGGTTGTGCTGCGGTTGGAGTGCACTGTGTGCAAGTACAAGATGCAGATGTCTCTGAAGCGTTGCAAACAGTGCGTTAACTTCGTTGATTCCGAGTACGTCTGATTCTGACCGTTAAATAGCTTCGAGCTTGGCGGAGAGAAAAAGACAAAGGGTGCCGCACTTACCTTCGTACGTTCATTTACCTATCTTCAAGAACTTATTCTGACTTTTATTACAGTGAGTGTATTTGCATGTCGTTGTCCTGCCCTTTTATACTGCCATTGTCATTATCCAAGCTATATGATATGCAACGCAAGCTATGCATTTCGTGGTCCATTGCAAGTGGTCGATCTTGAGTTGAGTCGCGATGTTTGTGTGTGATAAGCTCCGCATTGCACTGTATGAGCTGAGTCGTTACCAAATTCTTTGTGCTTATATGCCAGATGGAAAGTATAAGTATCTGAGGTATTGTGTGCTACCTGCTTTCTGGACGGCGCGACAACTGAGGCGCTTGACAACTTGTAGATTTTTACATCATTTAAGATGTAAACATTAGACCTTTTTCACAATGTAAGTTTGCGTTTTCCATCCTGCGCCAGGCATTGCAACCAGAGAGAAATTGCTGCATCCATGGCTCGGTTCAAGTCAGGTGATCACCACCTGCAAGCCACATTGAAGCTACATTGACAAGATGACAATACTTGTTGCGCTGATGGCACTCCCATCGTCTTTCTCTGGGGTACAGGCCCTTATATTCGACCTCATGGGTACATGTGCCGATTGGCACACCTCCATCGTTTCTGCTATGAAAGGACATCCGATCCCGCCACCACTCGTAGATTCCGACCTGCCAGCTCTGGCTTTAGAATGGCGAGCTGGATTTTTCCGTGCGATCATAGCATCCTTTGAAGCAGGAGAAGAATCACCTGATATTGACATCGTGCATGCGCGGTTGCTTGATGAGCTTTTAGAAGCTAGAGGAGTCTCGCCCGATTCTGGCTGGGACTCCAAGCGAAGGGCGGATCTGGTCCATGCTTGGCACGACCAAAAGCGTGAGTCCTACCGACACTCTGACTTTTTTAAGCTTAGGGTTATAATATCCATAGCTTGGCCGGATAGTGTTGAAGGTCTAAAGAGGCTCAAAGATCACCTCATGGTGTAAACCGTTTCAGTCCTGGTATTGTCGACTGTCTGAATAATGCTCTTCAGTGTGGTTCTTGCGAATGGAACAACTCGATTACAACTCGACATCATCCGATCTTCCAAATTGCCTTTCGATGCCCTGTTCTCTTCTCAACTACTTCAAGCCACAAAGGTGCGGCGTTAACCCATATATCTGTCCTAGTAATCTTCATGATCTGCGTAGCCAAATAAAAATATCTACCTTAAAGCCCTCGATCTGTTGGCTCTTCAGCCTTCGCAAGCTGCTATGGTAGCAGCCCATGCTTATGATCTTCGCGCGGCTGCTGAGCTGTAAGTTGCGCATAAGTTTAATGTTAACAGGAGCCAACATCTTTTCTGCATTGACCAGGGGAATGAAGACAATATATATACAAAGGACGACGGAGGATCTAGACGAGGACATGGACAAGGTAAAGGCTGACGTGGATTTATTCGTTGACGGGAGAGACGAAAGAGGTGGCTTGCTCAAACTAGCCGAGCTATGGAACACCTAAGATCATTTTGAAGCACAAATACTTTTAGCTTCGCCTTGAACATTCACGACGCACCACCATTGTTTCAGTTGTCTTCGGTTATTAAGTCTGTAATCGGGCAATGGAGCAGTGTTCAGGGGCACACCGACGCCTTTCCACCTACATTTGATCTTTAAAAATTAAGATTCTAGCAACCACACCGAGTAGGCGCCATGACTGACACAGATCCTGCAATGATATGAGTCATCCTGGTTCATATATCCACTCCAAGATTGGAGCAGGTAATTGGTTTTCATAAAGCAGGGTAAATGGTTGCTCAACCAACAACTTCGACCTTGTCCGCCTCCTCTGCAATGTTGCCTTTCGTTGCCTCTTTCCTTAAAACCTCGAGCTCATTCGACGGTTTAAATATGGTCGAGGACTCAAATTTAGAGTCACAAGCTGCGCGAAATTCATCTTGACGAGGTGACTGTATATCACCCAGGAAGGAGATGATCACAAGAGCAGTCTAGACATAAGATGTTAAAGAAGAGTTTTAGAAGGATGAAAAAAACTCCTACTCTAATATCGAGCTGAACATCCGTCCGTAAAGCAGTAAACAGGACAACCTCAACTTCTTCTCTTGATGCATCGAGTTTTCGTAAAACTTTCGCGGCTGCAAGAACGGCTGCCGCTGAAGAGGTATGTTTTTGTAGATACTGGGAGTTGAAGGTTTCCAAAGAAGTTTCATCAGATAGAATGGAGGATACGAATTCGGTCAAGACTTGTCCTATTGGTGCTGGTGGTACTTGGGGAAGGGATGAGACTAGTCACACGACGTGTAAGTTACTGATTATACGATAGAGCATAAGGAACTCATCACCTCTCTGCCGCAAGTCTATAGTCCGTATATGAAGTTCCGGGTGTTCCGGGCTCAACCGTCGTGCATGATCAAGAGCTTGGACGGCTTGCAGATACTTTTCTGTAACGATGAAACAAAATATGTCATCACGGCACGTCGGGCGGTGGATATGGACTCACTGCGTCGAATTGCCACATCGTAGGTTGCTATCCATACATCAAGGTTGTCCTTCACAAGGGCAACCACCGGACTGAGAAACTTAGCAGCCAGCTCAAGAGCGTCTGGTGATGCGAGGAGCTTTGACCCATCAGGGTCCTCATCTTTAACAGGCGGTGGCTCAAGAGCCTTGTCCTCGTTCGAAGTAGGAGGTACTGTGGGCGGCATCAGTGAACAATTTGGCGCACGATGTCAAAGCGTTAAACGTTGAACGCACTCTTTTTGGTGCCTTCTTGCATTTTGATTGCTGCCTTCCTGGCTTTCTTCTTTGCCTTCTTCTCGTCTAAACTACCTGCAGAACAGAATTATTATGAATAATCTAGAAAACGCAAGCTCAAGCGTACTCGAAGACGTCGAAGGAGCGGCGAGAGAAGGATCATCGTGCACAGCAACCCATATCTACGAGTAACATTAAATGTCGAAATGGCAAGATCAGTTAGCGATACATAGTAAGGAAATAAATACGAACCCGAGAAGATGCTAATGCCGCAGAAACATATGCTGGGTGTGATCGCAACTTATTTTCCCAAGCAATAAGACTGTTCGCAAAGACATCAATGTAGTGGGAGGTAAGAGGACACGAGGAAGGAACATACCTGAAGTAGATATTAACAGTGAATTTTCGTAACGAATAACCATGGAAATCATATTGATCATCGTCAATCTCGTCAAAAATCTGGGTGTTGTGATGTCAATGTGATTGCAATTCCAGACACTATGAGGGCTTGTATCTACTAACCTTTTGTACGGCAGTGTACTTTTTTAGCGCCAAACCGAAATGGTGATTGCGATTATGAGCATCGCCCTCTTCAATGAGATAGAGTAATGACTGCATATCCTCCAGGTCGGCCCCCGGGGTGACTGCATCTTTCTACACTCATCATCAAACGCTGAGCAAATGACGCGACGACCGAATGAGAACTGACTTTGGTAAAAAGACCTAGAATTTCACTGGCTTCATCTATTAGACCTGCTCTCAGGCGATATTTTGCACATTTGGTGTTCAAAAAGCGATCCTGGCCGTCAAGCAGGCGTGCAGTCTCAAGGCATCGAGCAGCACCGTAGAGGTCACCAGCGTGTTTAAGGATACGTGCTTTGCAAGTGTGAAGTTCCGGAAGAGTTGGTGTGTGTTGAAAAGCCAAATCGAGAAGAGACAAAGCCCTCGCAGGTCGCGACAGGAATGAATGGTGTTGGGCAAGGAAGTATAGTGTCCAAAGATATGTAGTTGGGGGTTCATCCGCGTTAGCTGGTTGGCTAGAAGCAAGCGATTCTCGCAGTTCTTCAACGATATCTTCTACGACTTGCTGCTTTTCCGGGTCACGGTATAATGCCTTGATGTCGGCGAAAAGCGAAGGAATGCCCTTGGTGATAGCAGAAACCAGGTATGTTTTAACGAGTTCTGTGAAGTCGTCCCCTGATATCTCTTGAGATAGTGTCTACAGATCGATGATGACAACAGAGCCAACCCACCTGTTGCTACAGTGAGAGCCAGACGACGAGGTGCCGCCGCGCGGGGTATCTGAGCGGAGAAATCGCGCAAGACATTAAGAGCTTCCAAGCGGTTATCGTTTGTAAGGCAATCTATCCAATATGAACCCTGTTGCGTTACTGCTACAGCTTATGAGTATACTTACCAAGATTTATCTCTTTATTACGAAGAAATCCTCGGAAGTAGTCATAATTGTCTCCATTTCGCTCAATAAGTGCGCGCCAAGCATGTTCGGCCTCATCTGTCGAGCCAAGCTTGGAGAGCAGACGGGCTATAGTCGGTCAGCGTATTAGGTCAGCGAGTCAAAAAGTCATTTCACCTCTAAATTCCATGATAGCAGTACGATCTACTATAGCTCGAGATTTGGCGTTGGTGTCAAGTAGACTGAGGGCCGCCGCATGTTCGCCCAAATCTTCCAATATACGGACGTGGTAAAGCATAACTTCAGAGTGCTCCACGTCGTAGTCCGTAACATTCTGCATTTTTCTTTCTAGTATCAAAGGAATGCACAAAAGAGTGTCCTACATACCTTTAATATGTATTCGTACTGATCTAATACCTTCTTAGCTTCCGTGAGATTGCCATTGAGGTGATACGCGACTGCTAAAGCTAGCCAATTCTGGCGCAATGACGGGCGAAGCTTCAATATTGTGTGCCGAGTGTCTAAGAGGCCGTCGTATATCCGCAGCTGTGTTTGAAGATGGGCAGCATCTCGTAGGATGTTCAGATTCTCCTGCCGTTATGAACGCGGTTTACATACAAGTTGGGTTGGACATCAAAAGCCCACACACCTTATCAAACCGCAATGCCTGCGTGTACGACTTGAGGGCCTCGTCATAGTTCTTCTCGCCTTTCTGAATGAGGCCGAAGACGTGCCAACAGATATGGGATGTCAAATCGAGGCGCACACCTTTCTTAACCAGCTCGAGTCCTTCCTCGCGTTTGCCCATGTGCGTCAGAATTAGACCTTTCATACACACCGTTTCTAACGCAATATAAATAGGAATGAGCTTGAATTAGATAGATGTAAAATCATACCGCCGTGTTCAGGAAATTTCTTCAGGATCTGATCGGCAGCCTTCAAGCCCTTTTTCAGTTGTTTTGACTCGTATAAATTCAGAACCTCTCTGAACAGAGATGCCTCCTTTGATGGTAGGAGCCTTTTTGGTGGTATAGCGGGGGACGCAGGGGGCATTTCAAGTACAATTAGGTAGTCGTTGAGCACGAAGTAGGTTGAACAAATTTTATTGCCGTTTGCAGAAAGGGGAACGTGATAAACGCGCCCATCGCGTTCTTGCTCATCGACCACCACCAACAAGGCGCAAAATGGTGGCCCACACGCGAGCAGGGGACAAACCAACCCCCAAGAAACTCAGTTTCAACGAAAAACTCGCGGGAAAAGGCCTGAACACAGATATCGTGCTTAAAAAACTCAAAGCACTGCACAACGAGCTGGCCGACATGGATCAGGAGCTTGTAGACGTATCCTCCTTAAATACGGCGCGAAAAGAGCTTATCAGCACGTCTATTATGCTTCATAAAGATCGGGGAGTCAAGGCTTATGCCGCATGCTGCTTGGCCGACATTCTCAGATTATACGCTCCGGACGCGCCATACACGCATAACGAGCTCAGGGACATCTTCCAGTTCTTCTTCAGGCAACTGTCCGCAGGCCTCAAGGGTGCAGATTCGTCTTATTACAACGAATATTTTCATTTGTTGGAATCATTGTCCACCGTCAAAAGTGTGGTATTGGTGTGCGACCTGCCGAACGCCGATGAGCTCATGGTCGACATTTTCCGGGATTTCTTTGGCCTCGTGAGACGCGATCTTGCTAAGAAGATCGAGATGTTCATGGCAGATATCCTCGTCGCTCTGATTGACGAGTGTCAAGCTCTGCCGCCTGATGTGTTAGAGGCCATCATGGCTCAGTTCATGGATAAAAACGCTGTAAGTGCTTTCTGTTGTTTTAAAACAGTATCCTTACGTGCACGCAGCGCATGGATCAACCTGCCTACCGTCTGGCAGTGACGATCTGCAATGCGACTGCAGATAAACTCCAACGACATGTATGCCAATACTTCACCGACATCATAGTTGCACACTCGCGAGACGAAGAATTTGATGAGATCAGAACAGCGCATGACCTCGTGAAACAGCTGAGCCGATCATGCCCTGCCCTGCTACATAGTGTCGTCCCGCAACTGGAGGAGGAACTGCGCGTGGAGGAAGTCCAGCTGAGGTTAATCGCCACGGGTGTGCTTGGGGAGATGTTTTCGGACAAAGGAGGCACTGACTTGGTGAAGAAATATCCGAGTACGTGGAATGCGTGGTTGCAGCGAAAGAACGACAAGTCTGGAGCAGTGAGGCTTAAGTTCGTCGAGGCAGCTAAGGGCCTCCTTGTGAATCTCCCGCAGTATCAAGACGTTGTCGAAGGTAGGACCTTATATAATCAATGACTGGGCGTATGTACTAATGACTTCTCAGAAACGCTGCGGCTTAAGCTCTTCGATCCTGATGAGAAAGTACGGGCGGCGGTATGCAAGATATATTCCCAGTTAGACTATGAAATGGCATTACATCACGCCACCGAAGCCCAGCTGCGAACGGTTGCTGGTCGTGGCTTAGACAAGAAGGTGAATTGAATCCTTGTCACGGGGGTATTTGTATGTTGATTCCGTCCTACAGCACCATGTTCGCGTGGAGGCTCTGAATAGCATCGGAAAGATATACAGCCTGGCGTATCCCGAAATGTAAGCCCGATTTAAAAAAAAAAAAAAACGCTGACTGACCAGATTACAGCGAGAACGGCGATCCCGCTGCCATACGGCAGTTTTCATGGATCCCCAATGAGATATTACGTATCTCTGGAATTTCGACCGAAGTGAAGTAGGCATGCTTAAATCTCACACGATCATTGCTCATTGTGTCATCTTTTAGATCCGTCGCTGAACAAGTCTTGAGCGACTATATCTTACCTCTGCCCTCGTCCTCGGCACCATCCACTTCGAAAAGTGTCGATGTAGACGAAGCGGCTTGGACGGATCGGCTACTTAACACCATGAAGTTCCTCGATGAGAAGGGGATAAAAGCCTTGTTGGGCATGGCCGGTATCAAAGGCGTGTGAGTAATCGAGGCCTAAGGGCCGACAGTCGTTATCAATATTTTGCCCATTTTACGGCGTGCTAATTCGGCGTATCTTTAGACGTCCCACCCTGTTCGACCATTTTATCAAAATTTGCGAGCAGAACAATGTCCGTTTTTCGATTGTTCTCAGTGTTGATGTCCCTATGGTATTTATTGTGTAACCTTAGGGCGGCATAATCGACGAAAACGAGGAGGTGATTACACAGAGGCTCAATACCGTCGTGCAACGACTTTCGGGTCAGTAGAGCCTGTCCCTTCATCAGGCCCACAATTAACACCGCTCTTGTAGCCTCGTTTCCCGACGCTCACAAGGCAGCAGATGATTTGAGCTCTTTCGCCAAGGCCAACGAAGGAAGATTATACAAGCTATTTAAGACTTGCATAGATCCACAGACTGACTTGAAGGGTTTGGTTAAAGCTACGGTAGGTATCTTCGAACTTACCGCATTTTGCGCCGTAGAAGTTTTCCTCCAACAGGATTCGACTAACACATGTGCCATTTCCAGAACGAGCTCGTCCGACGGGTGGAACAGTCGTCGCCTGCGATTCTACCTACAATACTGATCCTTCTCAGACGTGCAAGTCTACGCATCGTCAACCAATCATCAATCCCGACCCTTGTAAAACGTGTTCAGAAGGGCGATGGGACCAAGAAGAGCCAGGCACAGTCATCAGCACACCATGCGCAGACTATATTGACATACATGTCTAAGCACTGCCCTGCTCTGTACAAGCCACATGTAGGAGAGCTGGCGAAAGCAATTGCAGACGAAAAGAATTCAACATTGGTGGAAGTCAGTCTGCAGGCGTTGGCAGCCGTGGTGAAATGGGATGACAAACTTGCACCGCATGATAAGTGAGTACCTTATTTGCTCGAGTCGATTCTTCACCCTCAACTTTGTTCTGCAGGCGCACAACTGAGCGAGTCATGCGATATGTCCTTGATTCGAATCCACGCCATGCCAAATTCGCTGCACGATTACTCGCATTTTCACAGAACCGAGAACAACATTGCTCTGAGGTCATTGAAGTTAGTAGTAGCCGCTTCGAACATTTGATTCTCACTGACAATTTTTTTCAGTCCATTGCGGGCAACCTTTCTGAAGCAGACGATGGACAGCTAGTGGCTCACATCACTGCCCTCGCTCAATTGGCTAAAATGGCGCCCGATGCTTTTGAAAGCAAGAGCGACGTCATCATGGCCTTCTTGCTCAAAGATGTTTTAATGACTCCAAGTGTTCCGGATCCAGTGCGTGGATTGTCGTCTGTCATCGGCTGTTCCCCTTCGATCTGACAATTTCCGCAGGATGCAATGGATGATGGCGAAGAGTGGGTCGATGATGATGATGTTTCGCCAACCCTCAGTGCCAAGGTCCTTTCACTCAAAGTCTGTCGCAATCGCTCCCTAGCACACGCATCTTCGGACACAGCCCTGGAGATATCCACTCCCGTTCTCAAAATGTTTGCGACATTACTGGAACACTCCGGCTCTTTCACTGCAGATGCCACTGACGAGTAAGCCCTGCCAATCGTCTCACGTCGAAGGTACTAAAGGTGATTGTTCAGTCCCAAAATCAGGTCTCGTCTGCGTTTGCAAGCGGCTGTATCTCTGCTTCATCTATCTACGGCTGCCGTTTATGCGAATGCAATATCGGCCGACTTCGTATGGTTGGCTATTACGGTTCAAGTCAGTGTGCACCTTATTGCGAAGGTGGCTGACACTAAAACATCTTCTCAACAGGATCCATGCTTCCAAGTCCGGATGGCGTTCTTGACTAAGTTGATAGCACTTTTAACTCCCAGGAAGTTGACCCCTCGCTTCAACGTAATACCTTTTCTCACTGTACTTGACCCTGAACCCGAAGTGAAAAATACAGTGAGTTTAACCTTTTTAGAAGGGTGTCGGTGATGTTCACAATCGCTGTAGGCCGTTGGATATGTATCCTACATCATCCGTAGCCTGCCTTCCAGTATGTTGTCCATTTCTCCTACAGCAGCTCCAGCTGACGTTCTTACAGCTACCAAAGTCGACTACACGGAAACTATATTTATTCGCTTTCTTCATTTATTAGCTCACCATCCCGACTTCGCTGTGTCACATGAACAATTGTCTGACATCGCAAAGTGAGCTGATGGCCTTTGATCCCAACGCCATCCTGCTGACTGGCCCCTCAGATATGTCGATTTCTATCTCGACTTAGTAGCCACTTCGGACAACATTTCTCTTCTATATCATCTTGCCATGAAAGCAAAAACTGTCCGTGATGCAGAGTCGCACACTTACAGCGAGGTCAGTCTAGCACACATAATTTAATCGTCATTTTTGACTTGCACTTCACCAGAACTTGTATGTTATGAGCGAACTTGCCCAAGAGCTCATTAAAAGCCGCGCGCAATCAAATTCCTGGAGTCTCCAAAGTTATCCTGGGAAAGTCAAATTACCTTCTGACATCTTACGCGCCCTCCCAAGTCCAGACGCAGCCAACAAGGTGAGCACTCAAGCCCTACGCTTCACGTTGACTTGGCTGATATACCTACCTTCAGATCTTAAAGACTACGTATCTTCCTGAGGAGACGCAGACGTGGCTTGCTGAACTGAAGTCGAAAGCTGGGTCCACTGCAAAGGTTAGTGTCTGCAATTGTTCTTTTACCTTCGTTTACTTGGTGGCCTAACCAAGCGACTTAGGAAAAACGTCGGACAGAACCCAAGGAGCCTCGTGAACCGAAGGAACGCAAGACCATCGCGAAACGCAAAGGTTCTACAAAGACCAATGGTTCTGCGAAGTGGGTTTTGAGGCTTCCTTCACCAGATATCAACATCTGATATAGCATTATTAGGCGTTCACGACCGGCTAAGAAGTGGAACAGCGACGATTCCGACGAGACCGAGGACGCCTCAAATGCAGAGCCTAGTGACATCGAGGGTGACGTTGAAGTAGCGTTGTCAGCTACTAGCTCAGATGAAGGTGACACTGGGATATCTCCACGTGAGAAGTTGGGAAGGAGTGCCAGGACTCGAGCCAATGTACGAAGTTACCAAGGTTGGAGACTAATATGACTGATAATTTCCTACAGGCGAAGATCCGTAAACAGACGAAGAAAACAAAGAGCAAATCCAATCCACCGTCATCTGATGTTTGACATACTCACTTATCTCGTTAACTTTTTCATCTATCACGACCTGTTATGTACTCTGTTGTATCACTGCTTCTGCTTTGCTGTTTGTTATTGTCTGTCTATTATGTTACGATAATATGAATGTTGAGCTCAACGATAATTTAAGCGCCTGCCCATTCGAGGCTGATCAGCGCTTCACAGAAGCTTCATTTGTAGTCTGTCCTCGGGCTCTAAGCTTAATTAGCGACGCGCTGCTATCAGCCTTGCTCTTCTGATCTTTCCGATTTCAAGTCTTGGTGCATTAGTCGCATCCCGGTATGTACAGACTCCCAACGATACTGGCATTGGTTTATATGCATCACACAGATGGACCTCTTGCTTGCCCGCTATGGCACATTGACAAAGGCAGATATAGAAACCGTAGCTCGTGAGACTGTAGCTAGCCTGAACTCGTGCGGCTTCCTGAGCTGTCTTGTCGGTGGCGCAGCGTGCATGACATATGGCATAACAAGAATTCCGAATGTCAGTTTCGATTATTTCTTGTCACCTCCCATTATTTTACTTAATGGCCGCATTATCCGTTCCGTAGGACATCGATATCGTTGTACTGAACAGTGGACTGACGACCGAAGAAATTAAGAATCGCCTGGTCTCTACAAATCCATCCTTCTTTCTCGTGCCATCCCGCAATCCACGTAACACTTACAAAGTGTTATGGTATAATTTACGAGGGGCATCATCTTACCTTCGCGCTGAGCACGCTTGTAAGGTTGATGTTTTGATTCCCGGAATTATGAACATCCCTAGCGTTCGCCAGCAGGATGTGGTCCACACTTCCATGCAAGGGAGCAGTGTTCCCATCATGCCCTTCATCGCTGTTCTGCTTCTCAAATTGCAAGGATGGGCCGATCATCGAGTTTCCTACAGGACGGATTTACGAGATAAACAGCACGTCGATGTTGCTGATATCTACCAGCTATTGAGGGCGGCAGTGCAGAATAATGAGATGCATGTGCGGAACGAGAGTTGGCTGCCACGATCGTTTGTCGCGGTGGGGAAGATGCGAGTGGCCGATTTTATCCGCACGCATGCCGATTCAGCTATCTACTGGAGGCAGATAGGCCTGGCGAATCCGTGATAGGACTTGAAGGTGTTGTGAGAAAAAGTGAAGTTTTAGAGTTGATTGTTGCTTTAGGAACGGATTTCTAGAAAAAGCTCTGGATGGCTGGTTACTTCGGTTGGAGTGACACGCAAGTGATCCGTCATCTTCCTATCGGGTGATCACCCTGAACGAAAGACGGTGCATCATCATTACAGGCGTTCACAATGCCACGACGCTGCACATGAACTGTGCCGTCAGTGTGTACGATGGAGGATATATCCTCATCATTGTTGCACACTGGTGAACAGAATTCCACTGGCAGCGGCTTTCAAGCTGCCTAAACGTCAGATAGAAAATGAGAAGAGAACCGGACCGCTATTAAAGCATACTGATTTATGGACACCGGGATATTACAACCGTCATAGTTCTGAAGGTAAAGTTGCGTTTACTGCTGTAGATGCCGTATGCGAGGACTTTCATGTATCAGCATCAAAGCTATCGAGAGCATTGTATCATATATGTGATCATAAGCATAAGAGCCGTTCACATGAAGAAATAATCAAGAGACTTATCTTTACGGCAATATTAATGGACGAGCTATTGGCAATTTGGAGCAGTTTTCATTGGGATTGAACGCATAGTGTCAAGCCGTGAGAAAATCACATGATGACACGTGCTACAGTGTCGCATCCCGAAATAGAAAATTTTGACAATGCAGAATATTACATAATGGTGGCCAGGCTCCTACCCATCCACTATTTCGGGTTTGGGGGTCATGCACAATTCCTGGCTCTGGTTTACCAGAGAACAGGTCTCAAAAGCTCTAATTACGTAAAATTCGTTCCCACAGCTCTGACCTGTTGCAGGCCCGTCTTCAGACCGCTGTTAGGATTCCAATGCGTGAGAAGCTGACCTCATCTCGACTGATTGCGCTTCACGCACATGGCATATGCCCGAGGGACTTGAAGACCAAACTTAGCTCGTTTGATTGTACAGTAGCAAGAGGAGAGGTGTGTCCCTGGCTACTGATGTCGATTCACCACCAAATGCTGGTCGTACTCTTTATCGTTTTAGTATAGTAACAATTGACTATTTGATCAAAATAATAAAAATACTTTTATGAGTTTTCACAAACCAAAAAAATACGCAAACTATATCTATTGGCACTGGTTCACCGCCAAATGATGGTCATCAAAATCCCAAAGAAGCAAGAGAAAAACACAGCCTCAATCCCCTAACTTCAGCATGGATGTCACCTCAGCTAAACACTTGTCTAACCTATACATCGTTGGGAGTAAAATCATAAATAAAATTAATAAAATATATCCTGCAATGACCTGAAGTCTGTCTGACTGAATTATAACCATTCTCAGCCAGAGCCAGGGCTGCCCGGAGGGCCATGTATGTGATATTTGAAATAATAATAATTCCAGCCACAAATCACATGACCACTTCTCCCTCTATGGTGGCTGGAAGAAAACATTTGTAAACAATGCGCCATAGCCGCACCAATATCACCTTTGTTGCATTCCGTGCTTGTGTTTTGAACTCAATGGTCCAAGTTCATCTCACACAAATCACAGAAATAATTTGAGTGCATGCAGGTCACTGAATGATAAACTGAGAAGAGAAATATGCAATGTATTGTTCTTGAAATATGACAAGTGCTGTTACAGCCGTTTGCAAAGATAATGACACTCACGCGGAAGGAAATTTGTGGACTTAGAGAATTTGCGTCAATTTCAGCTCTTCGTCATGCCTCTGCTGCTCCCCAGGACATGAAAATCCATATTTAAGTCCATACAAGTATTTGAATGTATCAGTACAATGTATTTATGTCTTTAAAATATGTAACACAGCATGAAAAACTGAGTATTGAGTGACAAGTGCATATTTACCTGGTCCTGAACATGCTGCATCTACATCAAGTCAAACTGAAGTTGTTTGTGCATTTGTGATACAAAGTAATGAGATTGTGATACATGTACATGCTTCTGTAACCTCTCACGTCCTGGGGAGCAGCAGAGGCATGACGAAGAGCCGAAATTGACGCAAATTCTCTAAGTCCACAAATTTCCTTCCATGCGAGTGTCATTATCTTTGCAAACAGCTGTAAATATGGTGGAAGATGCTACTTCATGTCTAACCTAACTCTTGCATATTTTGGGCTGAAATAAAAAATTTACTAGTAAAATAACCCCCCATTCCAAAACAAATCTTGAATTTTGAATGGTCTTATTTTTCTAACCCTAACCCTAATTAAACTGCCAAATTGTTGTCAGATCATTGCCAACTTGCATGTCTACCTTGAGTGAGGCTGTGGCTGTAGACCTGGCTTTTTTATTCCACTCTGCCTCCGCACTCTCCAAGTCTTTTTGTTGAACAGCACAATGTGAATGATATTTCTTGACTGCTGTTATAGATCTGCGGAATATTTGTATGTATGAGTATTCTAGTAAATCTATAAACTAAATTGGTGTTCTATGAAATACTTACCAATTTATGAGAAAGGAACTGATTCTTAAGATATAATATATATTTAATCTTAAGAGACATTAATTCTACTCTACTCAAGTGAATAAATCTAGCAGAATATAATTTGTATTCAAGGAATAATGTGAATATATACTGTACAATTTTGATCTATTCAGTAGTCACATATCACAGATGACCTTATCGAAACTAAAATGTGGTCAATGTCACATGTCACAAAGGGTTCTACCAAATGCCTATTCCATCACGGATGTCTAATTTAGGTAAAATCTGGTGAAAAAATGCAAATTTCCGGTGATTAATTATAAAAATTTACTGTCCAAGGTTCTTGTGGCCTCTGGTCACAAAATACAGGCCAAAATCATGCATGAATCAACCAAATCAGCTCCTAGTCTGCTGAAAAAATTTTCAGTGTCATGGCATTTGCAGGTACCTACCGAAATGCCGAATCCATCAAATGTGTCACAGTCACAGGGTCATACCAAATAGATCAAAATCATACAGTACCTTGAATGTGATCAGTGGCACAGGAACTGGTGGCACTTAGATATAAAGACAATGAGATGTGCTGAGAATAATCTTAGATAATCATTAGTGGGACACCAACTAACCTACTATGTTCAAAGAAGCTATTTGAGAGTGTGTGAAGCTATCTAGCTCAAGTTCTTAGTTTGAGAGAGCATGAAGCTATCTGGCTCAAATATAGAAGTTAAATAATATAGAGTGAGTCAATATATTATTTAAATGGCATGGCCGAAATGTTTTATGTTCAGGTGTATTGTAGAAATAAAAGGAACCCAAAAGACCATTGTGAGTCATCAGAAAGGCCTTCAGGTGATTCACAAAGATTCCTGAATGATCCTAAATGTTCATATGACTCCCTGTGAGTCATTCTTACTCACAGGAAGCTATTTTCAGCTATCCAGTGGCCTCAGTCTCAGGCTAGAGATCAGTGGCCACGTGAATGTGTTGAGAACACATTCTGAACAAAGCACTTCTGGATTTGGAAGGTAAGTTGAAACTCAGTGAGGCTATAGGTTCTGTGGCCTCTCTCCGGCTTTAGCTAATCTTAAATAAATATGTAAGAATCGAGAATAGTTGTAGTGCCATTTCTAGACAGATTCTGAAGTATTCTGACATAGGAGTAATAGAGGGAATTTGTAGAATGTAAATATACAAGGAAACTGTATCCTAACAACCACATACTCAGCAACAACCCCCGTGGTGCCCAGTTTGTAAACACTCATGTATCAAGTCACCTGATGGAAGAACCAGTGAATTTTAAGCAGTGGACAGCTATTCAATGCTTCCTGCCAAAGCTTCTGAGCTGTTCTGAAGTTTCCATTTGAACGTTCATGGAAATATTGTTTTGCCCAGCCCCATAAATATTCGATCAGATTCATTTCAGGATGGAACTTGGGCAGAAAATGACAGATGTCACCCACATCCATAATCATCTGCAGAGTTGTCAGAAAGTAGACACCCAAATTTCATTCACTAACCTTCTTGAGAAGTGATTTCTCACCTTGGAAATCTTCTTGCAAAGACAAGATGCGATGCAAACAGCAGTTGATTGGTTGCTCAGTTTCTTCATCTTTGGAATCATTGCCATCATCACCTTCAACATGTTGCATTTCCTGCTCTGTGAGTCCAGTCAGGTGAGGCTTGCATGATCACGATTGTTTGCAGTCCTTGCAATATCACCAACAAGTTTCCAAGTCTTGTTCCATGAATAACCTCACTCCTCAAGGATAACCCTGATTCCCTTTGGCTGGCCCTGATACTCTTTGTTAGGATCATCATCGGGCAAGATGTCATCAAATTGCATTTTCTGAATCTGGCCACCCTTTCCAAATGGATTGTTGAGCAGAATCACAGTGTCATGCATATGTGGGACATTTTTTCTGCCAGGATTAATGTTCATTTTTGTGATGGTAAGTGCATCTTTTGCCAGGCTACCGTGGCATGAAGAATTGTTGAAGATCCAGTGAATGACGGCATTTGGGAAGAGTCTATAAGCAATTTTTGTCATGTTTGCTTGCTGTAAATATTTCATTGATTAATTTATGACACAGCTAGTATTAGTATACAATCAAACTCACTTGTGTGATCATTTGATCCATATTCCAATAATCATCACCTCCTTGCTTTCCTGACGGGCACATGAATCTGTGATTGAGACATTTGTTTCTGGCAATTTTGCATTCTCAATCACCAGTTCATCTGTCAGAGGTAAATTCCCATATTGCTGGCAAATGTAACCTGATGTCATTTGCAGATGGCCTCGACTTTTCTTCTTGAAAACATGTTCATCTGCCTTGAGCTAGAAATCATGTGGATAATCATTGTCATTGATTGTGCTTTTGTCATGGACCAAAATAATAAGTTCTTTGAGAATTGGTTTTGTCTCTGTCATGTCTGGTCTATCATAAGTTAACACCAACCTGCACACATGTCAATATGTCTGCATCATCAAATAATATTCATCTTACTTTTCAATTGCCTCCATTTCAGCCAAGAATTATTTTTGGCACTTCACCACATCTTTACATTCATGACCGTCCCAATAAACCCCTTTTGTGTGTTGCTTTCGGCAATAGCCTAGCTGCCACATCCATTGCCAAGCTTGGCGGACAGATATCAACTTTTTATGAAGTTTAAGGGATGGCAGCAAGGTTTCATTGACATGACATTGCAGCAACTTAGGTGTGATCTGGATTTAAGGTCAATGAATGCACTCAAATGGGACGGAAACCAAGGGGGGGGGGGGGGCAGGACTAAAATAAAAAACTGTAACTTGATTTTGGGTGTAAATTGGGCCCAAAAGTCGATTCCAACCACTCCAAAAGCAATCTGAGCAATATTCATTGAGTTATAGCACTTCGGAGTTTTTAGCATGAATATTTCTGACCCATTTTTTTCGAATTTTTGCCAAAGGTTTCAACACATCCTGCATCGTTTTCAAAAAATGAGTTGGGGTTTTGGACCCCCCCCTCCCCATGTGAACCTTCCATATAGAGTATAAATTTCCTTTTCTGTACATTTCCATGCCACAATTGTGGCTATGACCTCTGGTTTGGCATTTTAGTCCTGCCCCCCCCTTGATGGAAACAGCTTTACTTTTTTGGGTTCACGAGTCCACAACCATATTTGCACTCTCATGTGAAATGCTTCATCATCCAACAACAACTCCCCCTTCATCTTCTGACCCTGTTGATTTGGCTTCAAGAATCCATGAAATTCAAAATGGTGAGCTTGGGCACAGAGTGTTCATGCAAATACAGGGCCTCATTGTAGATTTCGTGCAACTCACATGGCCAATCACAGCTGTCCCAAGTTCACACTAATTAATTTTTGTTTTTCCTTTTCTTGGTGCCCACTAACCCAACCTGATGGAGCCTGATATACACTGATTGGTGCATCAGCACGGACTTATCAGGTCTTCTAATTTGGTCAGGTTTCATCATGTCTGATATGGCAATTGTGGTTTTTCCAACAATCAAGTGACTGCTTCAAAGCAATCTGATCCTCTGGAACCCATCGGCAGTGTTGTTCCTTGGTACACAATTTGTATATTATTATTTTCTTTCCAGTTTTCATGCTGCAGCTGGTATTATGGTGCTTTTGCATGCAATAATAGACCAGTAGGTGCAAGAAACCCATCATATTCCATCCATGCTGGTGTAGTATACATACTGATGGTACTCCACTGCCTTGCTAAGTATGACCTCAGATATTCCCAATGATGCTACAATCTTTTGATGTTTGTATGGTCTCAAACTTGTGTCACAGTCAGGTAACACAAAGACGATACATATCCTTTTCTTCCCTTTGAATGGAAGTTTGTCAGTGAGTTCAGTAATGCCTTTGAGGTTGAGGTCATGGGACTAGTGATGTGCCTGGCTTGGCTTCAGGCCAAAAGCCAAGTCAAGCCACACAGGCTTGGCCAAGCCAAGCCAAAAGTGTTGGCTTGGAGTTGGCTTTGGCCTGGCCCCAAAGCCAATGGCCCAGGCCATGGCTTTGAGCTCAATATTTTGAGGAAATAACTGCCTTTTGTGTTACTCCAGTAGTAGCTCAGCAAGTGTGAAAATCAAAATTCCTTTGATACCAGTAACAGGTTGTCTGCTTTTGGACAGATCTGGCCTAATTTGGAAGTCTGTAGCTTGATATCAAGTTAAAAACTCATGCCACCACTGTGTCAACCATGGCTACTATCTCAGTAGTTGCTTTAACTACTGCAATGCACTCCCAGTATTTTGTGGGAGCTCCAGGCTTGTCTCCCTGCAGTACATAGGATTTGTCACACTGC
This sequence comes from Piloderma croceum F 1598, assembly GCA_000827315.1. Lineage (NCBI taxonomy): Eukaryota > Fungi > Basidiomycota > Agaricomycetes > Atheliales > Atheliaceae > Piloderma > Piloderma croceum. The sequence goes on from KN832984.1 coordinate 475,398, forward strand.
CACCTCACAGGCCAAAGCCAACCTCTATGGCTTGGCCTGAGGATCCTGGAAGCCAAAGCCACTGGCCTCCGGGCCAAGCCAAGCCAGAACATCACTACACGGTGGGACGGAGTGACTGTTATCTGAAAGAAGACTGTGACGTCCTTGGAGATATAGACAGAGTCGATGGTCTTCACTGTTGACGAAAGAGGAATCAAATACTGATGTAAAAAGGTGATAGCCACCTTGCGAGATTTGGCTTCCTTGCGGACAGAAAGCGTGTAGAAATAGCCATCCGCTTCACTTTTGACTGGGTCGATCTTGATGTCTAGGGTAGGGGAGTCGTCATCCATACCCTTGGGATGCAATGTGATGCCAGCGCGAAATCTATGATGGATCGCCTTCTCGAATAAGTTACCACCCCAGCCATGTGCCAAGGGAGTGCGCAGCAGATAATCTATCGAGTTTCGGATAGTCATGGACTAATGAAGGTGGATCCTCTCGCACACGAAGCTAGCGATGTATTCGCTCAGCAGCTCCGTAACTGGGTTTCCCCACTGGTCATCGGTGGGTTCAATTCGTACAAGGACACGGGCTCGTTGACTTCTTGAAAGGCAGAGGTCTAGATGTGGCCTGTGTGAATTCGTCAAGGGATTCAATGTGATTGATAACATCTTTGATTTTTTCAATCTCTCGCTCTTCCCCAAAGAGCGCTCGGAAGCATCTGCAAGGAATTCCGTGCAACATCGTGAACATTTCCAAAAGTTTTTCGTCATTTGAGGTCATAAGTGGGCCATCCCTGGCAATCATGCTGCGAATTTCAAGGTTAGCACAATCAACAAAAGTACAATTTCTGTTCTCACCTAGCGCAATAAAGATCGTCCCATTTCCAAGTGGGCAAAGTGTAAGTCTTAGCACTCCACTCCCTAAAGGCCGTGAAATGGGCTGGATTCGGGGATGAAGCGACAACCACTCGGCCTAGGCGGTATGGAGAGGGGTGGAATGGCACTGGAACGTCCTCCATGGCCGGGTGGATGTTGACTAATCCACAACTGACGGTGGATTCATCGAGTGCGCCAACACATTGGCTGTCTTTGCAGGACACCTGCTGGACACCAGTATTGGTGAATACATAAGCAAATTTTTTATGATTGCAGTAGAGGGTCTGTTTCTTGTCCTGGAGTCGCCGCACTAGGATGTAAGTGAGAGAGGTGGTTTTCCCTGGGGATGAAACGGTATGTTAAGCACGAGAGATGGCAAAGTAACCATGTGCATACCTATACCGGGTTGACCTGTGACAACAGTGGAATGCAATGTGGAGAGAAGCGATTGAGAATTTCCCGCGACCTCTTCCCAGCGTGAATCCTCCCTGCACAGCTCCGCGTAAAAGGACGTGTAGGTCTCAGTTACAAGTATTCATTTGAAGCCACAAGGGAATGTGATGTCATCGGGAAGCTTGAGATAAGTGAACTTCATGTCATCGTTGGGGGCACCCAACGTCCTCGAATCTGGAATTTTGACTGCTTCTTCGACGAAACAATCAGTCGCCAATTTCCCCAAAAATGTAGTCCAAAGCCTAATGAAGACCTCTGTAACAGGCTACCATCAGGGTGAACCCTTGTGGGGCGTCAAATTTCAAATGTGCGTACCTGGTATAACGTTAACCATTTCTCCACCCGAACGTCGTCGTTTAGCTGGATGCTGATCTGCATCGGCGAGTCAGTCCATGCAACATGTCGTTACATGACGAATATGCATTCAGATGCAATCTGCGCACCTTGAAAAATTCCGTTACTTTCATCGGAAAGCTTGTCTTCTATAGAACTCGTTGGAGTGATTGTGGCTAAGGACGCGATGAAACATTGAGTTGGATAAATCAGTATGAATTGCAACAGTGGCCACTCGCACTCACTACCAGCCGGACGTGGTAAGATGACACTTAGAATATCGCCTGCAGGCTCTTCTTTCCAGTAAAATGAGATGGGATTCCACCACTTCAACTACTGACCATCTTCGAGCTTAATAGAATGAGCATTGTCGTCATTGATACTTTCCATGGACAGTTGTGACTGTCAGGGGATCAGATCTGTGCGTCAACGCGAGCTAACGCATTCACTCACCCTCCAAAGTCGCAAAGAGTCAGCATCGATTTTTTGGAATGATAACTTCTCCGCTTGAATAGCTTTTTTAAGGTCAGCGACAATGTCGCTGGGTTTAATCCTAACCGGAAAGCCACGGTCGAGCTTATCGCCCTGGACCCAACATAACAGCTTGATTTTGTCGGACATTGGTGATCGTTCGTTGTTATTGCGGAACCAAGGATGAGGACCTGAGCTGGCGAGAATAGCTGTCAACTCTGAGGTCCTAGTGGAATAGGTACTCTTAGGAGGGGTCTGAGAGGGGTCGTCTTCTCCCTTTGTTTTCACTCCCGGGTTCTCACGATTTCATCTGAAACCCAATATAGCCCCTTTCGTGAGCTATACGAGAAGAAAAAAGAGGCAAGATGGAAAATGAGTCTTTTTTCTCCTTCCGACAGAAACCCCCCCATGGACGCACCCGGACTCACAGAGTAGTGATACTGTTATCGTCAAATTCTGGAGTAAATGTCTTCACCATTTATATCTATTTGTGGTATGCTGTCTCTCTCACTCAAAATATACTATAGGAGACTATAGGACGCAAACAAAGTGCGGTAATCTCGCTCCGAAGATCAATTTAGCACTTGTGTGACACCTAACTTCTCGCCGGCCTTCTCTACTGCCCGCTCTGCACGCAGTTGTCCCCATCCGAACGACACACCGCCGGACAGCGATCGCAGCTCTCCCCTTCCATCAGCCTTCCGATGTTCCTCAACAGTTTTGCATAAACCTTCAAGAGTCGTAAATGCTCCATGGTATCCCAACCCGCCTTCTGCCGGGGATAACCGTGCTCGTGAATCGTCAAAGATAAGATGCAACTGGGTCAAGTTAAACAACGATGGTTGCAGATTGACGATGTCTCCAGTAATATTGGGGAATAACCAAGATATGGCTCGGAAAAGTCGTGATGATGACATGCTTAGGAAAAAGCGGGCAAGGTATATGAATTCGAGGATCTGGGCGACGAGAAGCATCGCCGTAGGCGATAGAGTTGGGAATGACGTTTCACCGTCAAGTGTTTCGAGTACCTTGTAGACATCCCCATAGGTCAAAGGTCCTCCCGGATCGGCGACATTGAATGCCTGGCCAGAGATGTCAGGGTTCGTGCTTCCACGAGACAGCTCGAGAAGGCGTTCTTCATAGCACATGTGTGCTAGACTACAATTTTCGACATAGTTAAAGTTTTGGACCATATTCTGGATCCAGGTTGGGTTGTTTTTGCGAACGAGATAAGCCCCACACAACATATCACCCCCTAGTAAGAGAAGTTGAGCATTCTCGAAACATTGAATGGGCGGATGGTCATTTACCAGGCCCAAAAACGCCATTACCCGGTCGGATGCAGCCCGTCCTCAAAAGGCCTTTGCCTGAACGGCTACCATTAGCTTTGCGGACAAGGCGTTCACCGATGATCTTTGTGGCAGCATAGTTTGAAAAAAAATCCTCATGACGTTTTGGAAGGAGAGAATCATCGTCGTTCAGAACCTGAACAAAGTATGTCGGTTCCTTTTCCCAAGGCCACAGCCAGAAACGATTGCTACGGACTGCTACCGAACCAGAAGATGTCTGAACGAGAATAGTGGCGCCGATGGAAAGCGCGGCATTGATGATGTTCTGTGTCCCATCTATGTTGACTTTAGCGGAGCGGGGAATAAGGGCCTGGTGCCGCTCATAAAAACGGATGTTGGCAGCTGTATGAAAGATTGTGATTTCAGGTTCGACATCGTCGGAAGCGGACGAGGTAATCGGCCAGGGTGCATGAAACGCAGTATCAACAGCCCTAGCATCGGATATATCAACTTTCAGAAACTCTACTTCTTTAGCGCTGCCGGTCATAAGATCAGGGCGGGAAGGTGGCCGGATGTCAAGAATTCTTATCCGCTTAAAAATCCGCGTAAGTTTTGTCAATTTTCCGAGTGGTTGACAAAACTAACCTTGGGATTTTCGCCCCGATGGAGCAAATGAAGTACAATCCACCCCCCGAGAAACCCCGCCTTTCCGATTGGTACGGTCTAAATCTGTTCGAAAGCAAGGCAATTGGGGAGAAAACTCACACCACCGACTACAATATATCTCCTCCCAGTTTGAGGGGGAATATAGTCTAATGCTGATATCGGATGTTCTGCGAACCGTTTTGCTGCAGTGCGTGCGACATCTTCTGTGTAACGAGTCGGAGAGAAAGCTAAAGCTTCTGGCGCAAGTCGCGTAAGACCTCTGTCATTTTGTCGTATGTATAAGTACAAAAGGAGTGGAATGGCAGATAGGCCCAGTAGCCAAGCCCACATTGTGATGTTGGTTTATGTAAAGCCAAAAACTGTGACATGTACAATGTAGTACATGCAAGGCTGTTTCCAGACGGTGGCTGTACAAACGTACTAGTACTAATGATTCAAGATGTGGCACAATGCTTAGTACCGTGATGGCATTGTTGGAAATCGGATGGAGCAGCACGAAACGGGCCGAACGAGTGTAATGAAAGGAGTGAGTGAGTGACTACGAGACGACGCGGAAAGTCAACTATGATCGTATTATGCAATATAGTAAAGAGTCCCTAAGTAGAGATTCTAAAATCTAACAGGCATAACAGTCATCACGGCTCTATAAATCATGGCTTGACAACTATTTTCAATGCCCCGCGGCTGTTCATTTTGTCGAGGGCTTGCTGATATTCGTCAATCTTGTATATATCCGTCACCTTCGGGCCGAAGATGAACAAGATTCTCTGGCGGAAGTTGGGTAGAAGTAAACTATTGCCGCACTCACCATGCCCTTAACATTAATTTTTCCGCTATCGAGATACGCAACAGCACGAGGAAAACAGTGTGTTTGCGCGAACGAGCCAATTATCTGTGGGAATCATGTTTATGGATTAATTTAAACCGGTGAGGAGTAGCCTAACCTTAATTTCATCCCCAAAGATCTTGGATGGAGGCCAGTGGACGAGAGCTTTGTTTGCATATACACCATATATCATAAGCGTTCCGCCTCTACGCACATAATTAATCGAGTCGTTGGCAATTTTTTCAGACCCTGTCGCTTCGATCTAATCCAATGATCTTGGTGGTTAGCTGGTCCAAATGAAACAACATTGGTACGCACGACGACATCAAATCCGTAAGGATTTTCCTGCTTTATTTTCTCCCATTGCGCCTGCGGGTTCTGCCTGTCAAGCTCGATATATTCGTGCCCTGCCTCAAGCTCTTTCGCTATTTTAATTTTGATACCATTGTTCGCTGCGATCACCACTCTGGAGGCCCCGTTAAGTTTCAAAAGTTGCGCCAATATCAAGCCTGTTGGCCCAGCTCCAATGATGAGGACTTCGATACCCACAGGGGCTGCTAGCTTGTCCAAGCCATGAATGGCACATGCAGCGGGTTCGACCAGAGTTGCCTCTTCATCTGTGAGATTTTGGATTTTGAAAACTTTGGACCCATCACTAGAAGATAGTTAGTTCCTACGATTTATATCGCACAAAGGGCTGAGCTGACAATACGACATATTCGGCAAAACCACCAGACATAGTCACACCACGGCCCTCGAAGTTCTCGCAGAGAAGAGCTTCTCCTCGTCGACAGTAAAAGCATGTCCCACACTGTTAGATACGAAAGAAAATCGGGATGATCATAGAATGTGCAAAATATTCCTCTCTTACTGTGATACCCGGGTCCGCCACACACCTATTTCCAGGATCAAAACCTTGAACATTCTTTCCTACCTTTTCTATCACACCGACCACCTCGTGACCGGGGACAAGCTGGAAGTATGAGTGTGAACGACACAACTACTGCTTCCCGTAGGAGATAGGTACCAACAGGGAATTTCGCAATAAATTCTCCGTCGTGGATGTGACTATCAGTTCCACAGATCCCTGGGGCCAAATGGTCAAATATTTCACAAATACACACAACCATATCCCATGCGTACCACAGCAAGAGACTGGAGACATGAAGTGATGGTGGTCATATTATAATGGCCAGGACAACAGCCTAACTTGATTACCTTTGATCAAGACTTGATCATCCTGTATTTGTGGAATGGGAACAGAACGGACATCAAAGAGCTGGGGCTGGAAATTGTCCACATTCAGTTCGGGATTTCCAGGTGGCGAATCCCAGGGTACTTGCAGATTGATAGAAGACAGCATTCATGGTTTCGGCTGCCATCCTTCTTGTGGAGTGTATGCAGTTTGGCTATAATGGATTCGTTGCCGATCTCGGACGGGAGACAGACGGGAGACAAATGTGGGACTTCAAATAGATACGCTATCCTATGACATATGCAGGACGAAAAATGCGGTCGAGATAGCCAATGTGGGAAATGTCGTAGAGTATTAGGATCAACGATTTTCCGGGAGCCGTGAAGCGGCGTATCTTTGGTCAAGACGTATGGGGAATTTTGTAACCTTACGGCCAAAGCGAGCTGTAATCAAATTGTTTAACTTGGTATCCCAGATAGGAGTGATCAAGGGCGAACATGCAACTATAGCCCGAAAGTCTGCTACCAGGACAAAATGCAACAATAAACTTTTCCTGGCACGGAATAATGTTACTTTGACCAAGGTAAAGGCCAGGTCATCTCAGGTTTCAAAGCCATACAGACTTCCGCGAATCTTAAGTCGGAGTCCTCTGTGATATGACCGTGACGGATCAAGAAGTCGACAAGCGCCAGCGCAGAGCTGGGCTTGAACACCCCATCGATAAGATTTCGAAGGACAGTATCCACGTCCATGAGCTCGAAGCTCTCAACCTCCCCATCAGTAGTATTGACCTGTGGTCGAATTGAATTATCCGATGGAAGAGGGAGATCATACAGGTAATATAGACCTGGAAGGATCCATCCCGTCGGGGATCGATTGGGAAAAGGTAGGACTCCCACTGGACGAATGTTATTTTTCACGTAGTTAGAATCCAGGGATGCTTCTTCCGTGCATTCGCGGACGATGGTGTCCATGGCAGTATCGCCTAAGCCTATTCCACCACCAACTGTGACATCAAGCCGGCCAGGCCAACTACGTGAAGATAGGCAACATCGTCAATTTGACTCAAATCAAACAGGAAAATATTTAATACTCACGTCCTCTTCGTTCTCGAACGCCGTGGCACCCACACCATAGTCTTTCCAGATTCTGGAGCCCGAAAGTATGCTGTGAACCAAGAGATTCAACACGTAAGATCAATGTACGAGAGACCAGACAAACATACATGTAAGCAAACAGCCAAAATTAGCAAATCCGAAGAGAGGGAGCGATGCCCGCTCGATGGAAAATGCTACAGCACTATCTTCAGAACCAATGGGCTGGTGATAAACAGGGTAGGCTTCGTCACTCCAGCCTTGTCTATTGTAAGATTTTAAAAAAAGTTGGATTTAAAACAATAACTAACCTCTTAATATGTCCGCAAACAGCTGCTCCTGCCTCCACCGCATCACCAACCTTTCCATACAAAGTGTACGCAGTTGTTGTCCCCCTGCATTAACCCACCGAGCAAAAGCGGCAGCTTGAGGCAGCCCATTTGATCCATTGCGATGGAACTGCCAAGGAGAACGTTGATCACGCCTGAGCTCAGTTTCGTGGTCTTCTTCCAACGCTTGTGCGACCTGGGGTCTGAGCCAACCGATGGGTCTGCATTCAGGCGAAACGGGAGTGGATACGTAAAACGGCACCACGAATTCTGCATCCAGAGAGATGTTACTCTCGTTTCTGGTAATGACACGATATTGGATTGTCTGGTTGTGTAACAAAGGTGAAAGACGAAGGTTGCTCGAGGAGAACACAAGCGGCAGAAGACTACTGTGGCCACTAGGGAGCCTGAGAGGTGTCGGGCGGGAGTCGGGGTGATAAAAGCGAAGAGTAAAAGAACGACATGATATTGGGTATTCTCTACGCGAGGGGAGTATGCAACTTTGTCGCCAACGCAGGACGGCGTGCTGTTGCATGGAAAACTTTACTACCAGAAGAACTTGAAGAAGTTTAAGGAGCTACGGCCCAATCAAGAAATCCCCTGAACTTGTTTCTTTAGTCTCCCGTAGGCAGCCGTAATAGCAGAGAAGATAGTCGTTCTCACTATACAGTTGCGTGTGCGGCCTTTATATATCTGCAGGTAAATCGTTCTGATGGCTCTGAATTGCACATGCCGTGTCACCCCAAGCATATGCTAATTTCTGTCATTTTTAATCAATTGTCTATCAAAATTTTATTGCTTTCAAAAGGTGTATTGAAGTACTCAAATCCGACAGAGATAATTTAAGGACCTGCACTTTCAATTATATCAACCAGAAAGATCATTCATGATCGAGAATCCCAAGCAATGCTTGGCTTTCGATCACGATCACAATCACAATCGTAGTCCCGAGACTCATATTCGACCGCGACAGACTGCTCCACACGGACTTGTACGCCGAGTTGTGGGTTCGCACTCGTGTTAATAGCATCCAGAACTGGGGATGTTGAGTCGAACTGAGAACGAATGGCGATTGCGACGTCTTTCGCAGATTGAAGATTACGAGCGACAACGATCCTGTTTGCTTGCCTTTCAAATTGCGAAGCCACCTCTGCGATTATTTGAGACAACATGGGGTGGAGAGGGGAATGGAGCGCACCTCGAAGACGAATGAGGATACGCTGGCTCATTATCCACACCACAGCGTAGCCTAAGGAGGCTCTTGTAACCCAACAGTTAGAAGTTTGTTCTCTAACTATAAGGTCGCCTCACCCTGATGACTGTTGATCACAATTCAATTCAGAATTTGCAGGGGAATATACGACAATATCACTGACCTGAAGGATTGGGTCGCTCGTTCGATATAATATTATGTTAATGATATTCGAACCTGTAAGACGCTAGTGGTGAACGAAGAACGTATTCTCGACGGTAATATTTACCAGTTAAAACAACAAAATATCCTAGGCCATCGTAAAACAAGCTGAGATAATATAATGAGGACATGATGGATAGGCACACGCGAAACTAAACCACCCACATTTTGATCATTCGTGAGAACCTTTTATCTCGTGTGTTCACATTGAACAAGAAGAAGGTTGAAATAGACAGAGTGACAAGATCGTATAGCATCGAGAGCACATAAAACAGCCATGCAGATGGATGAGCAGCTTTGTTGCCGGTCGTGCAGTTGCCCTTTCATCCGGAAATTCTATATCAGCTTGCTAGCGTACCAATGCAACGACAGAGAAATTATTTACATTATTCATGGCCGCTAGGGTATAGATTATTTAGTGCCTGGACTAGGGTCAACAAGAGCAACGTACGATTCCGATGGTAAATATTTGTGAACCATTCAAATGTAGTAATGATAAGGGAAAACGCAATGACGACCCATTTCACCCACGGCTTTCTCCGTGCGATGTTGACAGTCCTATAAGAAATCACGATATCGTGAACTGGAGAAACAGCGAGATGATTTACCTAATGCCCAGGATTGTCTGCGAGACCATCGTCTGGATAACTGGTAATATTGATAGAGTCACTTCATGAAATTGCTGGAGAGTCAAATGGTTAATACCTTTTAGTATCGGAACAGCCCAAAAGAAATGCTGGCAGCTCTTTGGTGTAAAATTAGTCGCGAAGAAACCATAATTACCTATATCGTGATTGGCATCAAAATTGATTGGAATGGTGAGTTGGATACATACCAATCGTGAGAACAAGGATGCTCGTATATCGGATCAGAATGAAGAGTATGCAAGCAACGCTGGCGTTGGCTAAGCTATCATATATGGTGTAGTTTGGATTAGTTGTTGACATACCTCATGCCCATTATAGAGTTCTGGGTCCTGTAGAAGCGCCATTCGGCTGGCAAAGTCAAGATATAACTGCGAGTGAGTGGGACATCAATGGGTAATTTGTTACTCGAGACCCAACCAATGCTCACTCGTATAGAGCGATAGAAAGAGACGCGACACGCAGATACGTTTCTGTTTGAGTATTGCGCACTAGCCCTTGCATGGCGGCCGTGATACTTCCTTGGGGAGAAATGTTGCAAGGTGATTGCTCAGTAGTGCCAGGCATGTATTGTCGGCCACTGAATGACCATCAGCTTGTGATGATCATAATGTAGATCAATCATCGACGTCAAGGGCCGTGTCTCTTGAGCGGCCACACAGCCACTACTTTATCATTAGAAAGCCCCATCAAGACCAGCTGGTCGGAGGCGAAATCTTGAGTGTCTAAACCCTTTATTATGCACAGGAGGGTGGTGATGATGGTGCTATTTGAACATCATGTTTTGTCTATATCATAGTATATGGGGTAACTCAAGTCTACACGCCACTGCGGCCTGCTGCCCTGATCGAACCTCCGTTTGCCAAAGATGGTAACACCTTTTCGGGCGCAGACGCGGAAGGTAATGGTAGAAAACCCGCGCCAACAAGCCATGCGAGATACTTGCCCATCAACGTCTGCGACACTGTACTGTTTGTCTGCTGAGCATGATGGGCCAAAAGTGCCCTCGTGCCTGTGTCGTCGAGTTCGGGTGCCTTAGTACCGGTTGGCAGGTCATCAAGGACGAAATGTAATAGTGGGAAAAGGGCATTATCCTGGACTTCCATTACATGTTGTTCCAGCTTGCGCCGCCACACCAGATATTCGCATTTCTCTGTAGGGAACCCATATTGTGCCAAGGAAGACAGCAGGTCATTGAAAGTAGGAAGAGGGCGCGCTGTGATATGCAACACGGTCACGCCAGCATTAAGAAGAGGCGAGATTGCGGCTAGGGAGACACATTTTGCAACGTGGTTGACAGGAACCATGTTGATAGTGTTGTTGATATTCGGTACCAACCCAAGCTGGACACAGCCTTTGACCATGCGCCAGACGAAGTCGTCTGTATTCGTAACTGCACCAATAAAAATTAAAACCAATGTCGGACTTGATAGCTCGCATGAGAGACGCACCTGCGCTGTCCGAATCACCCACGACGTATCCGGGTCGGACGATATGTCCCCGCAAGCCCCGCTTTCCGGCTTCGAATAAAAGCTTCTCGGAGACCCATTTGGTTTGGCCGTAGCCTGTCTTGAGAGTGGCCTTCGCTCCTTCCAGATCATCGCTTTCAGGTACGCCTTCGTAGTCACTCTGTCCCTGCAACAAGGAATCAGACAATTGAACATAATGTTCAGTGTCAATGGCCGATGTCGAAGAAATGAAGACTAAGGCTTTTTGTTTGGCAGTTGAAGCAAGTTCCACTGCAGTTAATGTCGCAAGGACGTTTGCGGATCGAAGCTTCTCATAGGGATAAACCCAGTGGACCTGTGGAAACCAATGGTTAGGGTCACGATAAGAACCAACAAGAAACAAGTCACGTACCAATGCTCCATTGTGGAGAACCACATCCGCCTCTCTGGCAACGCGAGACCACTGGTCATGACTAAGGCCTAATAACTCTTGACTCAAGTCGCCTGTTATGATTTCTAACTTGTGAGACTTGATCCACTGTTCATCCCACACGCCACGATCTGTCGATCCTTCTCTCAAGCGACGTGTGCCTTGCTCAACGTCAGACGCACGGACAAGGCAAATGACCTTTTTGACTTCGTTTTCCCGTGATAGCAGATCGCGGAGCACAAATGCGCCAAGAAATCCTGTCGCACCAGTTAAGAAAATCGTCAGAGGGCAACTAGCGAAGTCAGCAGCTAGAACTGGGTAGGAGTCGCGCAAGCTTGGGAGCAGATTGACATAGTCCTGCCCGTATTCGACTAGGGTCGTGGTCGGTTTCTTGCCGTCGTCGATACCTGGAGCAGCGGCAGGTCTAGACGAGTCTGTGCCCTTGTACGTAAGACCGAGGTCAATGTTGCGCAGAGCATCAACCTCGGCAGCAAGTCCCCCAATAGTCGGCTGGTCAAATACTAACCCCAACGGCGCATTGACGACGAAGACCTTGCGTATCTCAAAGATGAGGCGGGTGGCAAGTATAGAATGACCACCCAAGTCGAAAAAGCTTTCATCGAGCGGAATGGGGCTAGGAGCGTTAGGAAGCATACTAGCCCAAATATCTTGCATGGTTTCCTCTGTAGGGTTTCTTTTGATAGTAGAGGATGGAGTTCCACAGGGCTTAGAGGCCGCTGAAGCAGCTTGAGCTGTGTCGGGGAAGGGTAGAGCAGGCTTGTCGATTTTACCATTCGGATTGAGAGGCATACGGTTGAGAGGAACAAATACTGTTAGCAAACGGTTAGCCGGTAAAATGTCTCAGAGCCGTATCAAGACTAACGCGACGGAACACTATACGTGGGTAACTTCTTCTTGAGATGCTCTCGAATATCCTTGACGAGCCGCCTGTACTTTCGTATACCGCGAACAACGCCCTGTGGCTCATCACCTTCGGAAACGTCACTCGCAAAACCGTCTAATCCAGGTCCTTCTAAAGGCACAAAATAGCTGACGAGAATCTTCTCTTCGTCCTTGTCCCTCCTCACAAGTGTGACATTCTCTCTCACCAGTGGATGCTGGCTCAGATGAATGTCAATCTCTCCAAGTTCGATTCTGAACCCGCGGATTTTGACCTGATCGTCTGCCCGTCCCGTACATTCTACGATACCATCCGGGAGATAGCGTCCAAGGTCTCCAGAGCGATACATACGATCTCTGATGCCCTTCCAATAGCGCGCTTCAGGCAAAGCGAGCCCGTGAGGCGGATGCAGTATAGTGTCTCTTCGGGGAGAAGAAGCCGCAAACCAATTAGCGACAAACTTCTCGGCAGTCGCGTCTGAATCCAAGTAGCCCTCCGCCAAGCCACCCGATCGGACGTAGATCTCCCCCACTTCTCCCACCGCGCATGGAACATTCCTATCATTCCGATTGACGACCAGCAGCTGCACATCAATCATACCCTCACCTGCAGGCATAATATCCTTCTGTGTGGCTAGGAAGGTGGGATCATCTGCTACAGGCGGTATGGCAAAATACGAGACAGCGCGTTGCGTCTCCGTTGTGCCATACATGTTGATAATACAGACATTGGCAGCGAGGGACTGTAAACGGAGACAATCACGTTTAGTCAGCACGTCACCGACGAAGAATGCACTGCGAAGGGAAGGAATCTGTCGAGTTGCTTGTGCAGACAGTAGCTGACCCATAGCGGGCGTAAGGTGCGTCACGGTGATTTCACTGTCGGCCATCCACTCAGCAAGACGCCCAGGTGTGCCGATATCATCAGCTGTGGGAACATGTAACTGTGCTCCGAAGAACAAAGGTGTAAACACTGAACACGGGGCACCTCATCAATAAATTATCCCATGAACACAACTCAAAAGATACTCACTGTCACGTTGTATTGGATCATGCGCGATGCCACTGAGCATCGTAAACTTGGAATGGTCGCCTAGGCCAAATCTTTCGCCCATCCAAGGGAAAAAATGCGTAAGACTAAAATGTCTGCCCTTGACGCCTTTCGGAATACCTGTACTACCGCTTGTAAAAGAAAGAGTGCCCAGACTATCGGGGCCTAGAAAAACGTTGGGATCTGTGTCGGCCAAATGGGCATGCGCCTTCAGCACGTCAAGGTCTCCTTTATTGTCAGTGGTGCACCCGCCCAACACACTCCCATCAGGAAGAAGCTCCAAGGCAGGAACTTCGACACGAATTTTCAACTCAGATGACAGAAACTGGCGGACAGATGGATTGATCACTCCCGCTCCCTTAAGCACAACCAAGCCGCGCGGTTGTGCCACGTTCAAGTAGGCTGTCTGTCGCGAAGCTGGGTAGGCTGGATCTGTACAGCACATCAGCCGAGGTGACGTAAAAGAATATAATGATGCCGACGAACCAATTACCGAGAAGGTAGCGCCAATTTTGAGAATCGCCATCACAGCAACTACGAGCTCGACGCTACGATGGGCATACACCATTACAACTTCCTCCCTCTGGACACCTGCTTGCAGCAAATGATGGGCGAGGACATTGGACACGTGTCTAATGGTCCCATACGAATAGGTTCGAACCTCCTGAGACCCAGGTGATGTTGGGGACGGGATACTTTGCAGAACGCAAGGTCTGTCAGGCCATTGTCGCGCGTTACGCGAAAAAATATCTGTTATGGCACCTTTCCAGCCACACCAGTCGAGATCTCCAGTGGGATCTGGTAGTTTAATACGCTGCTCAGGCGTCAACAATGGCACTGACCCTACTGGTGCCAATGGGTTTGAAGCAACTTTCCGCAAAAACACAGAGAGCTGATCAACGATCGCTGATATTCGTGCAGGGGTAAAGAGGAGAGAGTTGTAGAGAATGCGTAAGGATATACGAGGTACAAGAGCAGCGCGAGTCGATATGGGCGGGCGAGTAATGAAGACAGTCAGATCGGATGTCAGACTCGTCGATCGGATGAAATTGTCCTTCGGCTCATCTGTCTCGTCAAAGAAGCGGACACGAAAAAGTGGTCGCGATCCTTCTGTAATATCATCTTTGTTTTTATTCAGCGCCTGCGTTAATCTTTCGAATGGTAATGCATCTGCCTCTGCCTCTTTCTCCACTTGTTGCACTTGCCGAACCACGGCCCAAAATGGATCCTTAGGATCGATGGGTAGTCGAAGTACTAGAGGGTCACGCGCATATGCGGATGAAGAGCCTATTACGAGGTCGGTATCGCCAGTGTACCGATGTAAGAGGACGGTGAAGGCAGCCAAGAGTAGTTGGAAGCCTGTTGGTTGTCTATTCAAAACTTCGTCGTCGTCGTCGTCGTCGTCTCCATTTTCACTGTAGAGAGTGAGTTTGAGCAAACTAAGACAAGTCTGCTCAGAGAGATCAGCAGAATGTGCAACCTCGACAAGTTTGTTTGGACCTGATGGTCGCGGATAATCCGAAGGTAAAGATATCGATGGCAGGTTTTGAAGTCTCGCAACAACCCTGGCGAGGCGGTCATCTTCCATCTTCGCCATGATACGGATATCAGTGGAATGAAGAATGCACTTGGAATAAGTCGTCCTCCTCAAAAAGACAACGGAATGATATGGCCTGACTACGGGAGACTAACTTGTAATAGAGTACACCATTCAAATTCATTTTTGAAGTGAAGAATGACTCGGATAACGCCGAAATCGATACATCCTTGACGACGCATATCCTCGACGATTCCTCGTTCGAGTGACAGCTTGCAAAATCATATTATTTTACCTCCCAGACGAACTCAGCGAAAACGCTTCTCCCCTTGGACTGTCGCTGCTCGCGCTTTCAGGAGGCCTTTCATTATTATAATCAGTAAACAAGCAGCTCGCTTATAGTTCGTTAATAAAAGTCTACAAGCTATCGCCCACTCGGAGAACATTCGAGATCCCAGTCCTCCGGCGTAAGTGCCTTCACACGGTCCTGGAAAACCTTCAGAGTGCAGAATTCAGGAGAACCCGGCAGGTGATCCCCTTCCGCTGCGCATAATGGAAGTACCATATCCTTGTTTTGGTATCGCATCCGAACATCTAAAAAATGAAGATTCAAACATGCAGAGCTGAGTGCCAGTGCACAGAAGAAAGATGACAAAGAACCCACAATGTAACCGTGGTCGTGGATACGACGTCAGGCTTTGCAGTACCGTCTGCAAATATGAACCTTGGTTTTGCTCTTCTCGTTTCGTGAAGAGCTCGAAGGTAATCGATGCAGTGAACGCCGGCCAACTGAAACTGTCAACAACAAATTGCAACCAATAGGTAGTGTGACTTACTTGTCGTCAAAAACATCTAGAGTTGCACAAATAGCGGCTAGACTTGTGTCATGTGTGCTATGCACGAGTATTTTCAACGGATCATCGACATCGCGATCAATCTTCGCTTGCATCTTCTGTGACACATCCACTAGCAATCTACCCACGCCAAGTCGTCTTACTTCCTCTGTCTTGTCTGCGAATACAAAAGAGAAGGTTATAAAAGTGCAGCGTTTAGTGTGCGTCCGATATAAATGCACGATGAACTCTCACATCCTGTAATGGTACAATGCAAGGGAATTTAGACATCACGATCGACGGTTTATATTTGTGTGAAGTGCAGAGATGTACCTGAGAACCACTCGGCCACGACCGCTTGTTCCTAAAATCTGTCTGTTGGCAAGGAATGCCATTGATGGACATAAATACACACCCACAATTACGTCCACAACACTCTTGTCCCTAAACTCTGGCGGCACTTTGATCCCATGCGCGATTGCGGCACGTATCTGTTGCATCAGATAGACGGTGAGATCAAAATAGACTGTGACGGGCCCAGTAGCTGCCGCACCGTGTCCATGACACCCGACGCTCTAGGTTTACCATCTACGCGGATAGGATTACCTCCAATGTATTTCGAGATTATTTTGTCCAAAGGTTCCAATGTTTTATTGTAAGCACCAGCTGCCGCTGATCAAAATCAAAATATATTGAAGAGTCAAGTCCATTGTCAATTCCAGCGGGAGGCGAACCTTGGGCAAATCCTGCTAACAGGACTTCTAATCGTTTACATCCGTAAGCGTTCCCGATGAGATTTTCGTCTTTGCCATTCCTATGCGTTTATTGCGCAATGGATGCAGGTCAGTGTTATCGAGTTAAGAGAATAAATAGCAAGGCTGATCATACCGTACAAACAAGGTGGGAGTAACATTTACATCACACTTTGAGGTAGGATAGAAGCCATGAATAATTTGCTGTAATGATTCTATTGTCCGTGGCATGTTGGTTGACCTTAAGTACACTTCATTGCCGTTTCGAAGAGTGTCTGGGAGAAAGCCGAGCCTTCACAAACAGACAATCAGTATCGTATGGTACGTAAGGCCGAAACTCACTTCTCGATATATATTCTCCGCAGAGCTTGCCCATAATTATATGTGGACTGTTAGAGAGATAAATAAATCTTCACTCCATTATTGATACCATAAAGTGAACACTTACCTTTCTTCCAACATCTGTCAGTTCGCCTAACAGGCTGTTGATTTTGATTAAATTTTGCATCCTTCAGGCAGAAGAAAACCGATGCACCATTCCCCCTCAATACTCGTACCGTCCATACGCTCCACGCGCTTCGTAAATGGCATAGACCCGTCGAGCGATCCATTGGCGCCTTCTTCGCTAAGCCCAGTCAATCCGGCTACTGCCGCTCGGAAATTTCGCGCAGCCTTGCACATCATCCAGTGTTCCGGGATAGACGCGGGAGGGTCGCGCATTCGGACTCCGACGGGGGTACGTTCACCTTACGGACATGAGACCCATGAGTGAAAATTTTCAAAGATACGACAGAAAAGAGGGGAGAGTAGTGGGGACGAAAACACGAAGTCGGTAATAGAACATGAAATTTGAATTTGTAGGTCCGGTCAAAATACAGATCGACCATCAGTCGAAATGAAATCTGGACAGGGGAACTGGGCTGCCAAAATCCATACTAAAAGAGGGAGAAGTTGCAAGGACGCACCATGCCTTACGAATACATGAACCTGCTTTAACTCCAGCCCACAAGGCGCGACTGGATACTGCTCCACGTCTAAAGGTATTTGTGGGAGTCTCTGTGCATTCGATGTTGTTGTCTGTCCATTAGCAGCAGCAGATGCAGTGACACCAAGTCCTCCAATCGTCACAGTCATGGCACCCAACGAAGCCGGAACGATAAAGCACCCAAGGAGAGCAAGTATAACGAGATAAGTTAAGACGATGTATATTTTTTCCAAACGCGCTGGCATGAGAAGCTTGTAAGAGCGGCTTCGTTACGATAGCTTGCGCTATGTGTCACGAATGGTTGATGATCAGCGACGTTTCATCGGTTGTCACAGTGCACTAATTTACATAGGCTTATTTGGTAAACGCCCATTCGGTCTCAATTGGGCTGGTGGACAAGGGAGACCGAGAATGACTGCTTTGTCTATTGTACATACACAAATTTGTTTTAATCCTGGTACGACATCACTCTACACTTCAACCCTCCGCGAAAATTGAGGATTCGATGCCAAGACACACGGACGGAAAGGAAAGTACATGGGAGTTCGACATGAGTTCGACGTGATGAACGAGTTTAGTTGGGGGTAATGCAGATCTTGAGCGCGCCACGGCTGTTCATCTTGTCGAGAGCTTGTTGGAAGTTGTCGATACTGTATTTGTCGGTCACCATTCCCCTCGTCTTGATTTTACCACTGTCGAGGTACGCGACGGCACGAGGGAAGCAGTATGTTTGGGAGAAAGAGCCAATGATCTGCAAATACAGATTCTCAGCACCAGTCATGTTCGAGTAAAGAAAACAACCGCACCTTGATCTCGTCTCCGAAGATCTTTGAGGGTGGCCAATGCACACGCGCCTTGTCTTCATAGACACCGTAAATCATCAAGGTTCCTCCCCTCCTGACATAGTTGATACTCTCATTAGCCAACTTTTCCACTCCAGTAGCTTCGACGACGACATCAAATCCGTATGGGTTATCCTGTTTGAGCTTAGCCCATTGGGCCTCCGGGTTCTGCCTATCAAGCTCAATATATTCGTCCCCTGCCTCGAGGTCCTTTGCGATGTTCATCTTGATGCCCTTATTGGCAGCAATGACTACTCGGGAAGCGCCGTTCAACTTAAGGAGCTGGGCGAGGATGAGGCCAGTGGGGCCTGCGCCAAGGAGGAGAACTTCGATGCCGACTGGCGGACTCAGCTTGTCGAGACCATGGATGGCACAGGCGGCGGGTTCAAGGAGGGTCGATTCTTCGTCGGTAAGATTGTGGATCTTGTACACTTTCTTCTGTGGGCTGCAGAAATAAACACGTTGAGAGTTATGACTAAACGCCGGGTACGTAATTCTTACTATTTGATGTATTCCGCAAAACCGCCGTCCATAGTGACGCCCGCGGCCCCAAAGTTCTCACAGAGAAGCTCATTCCCGCGACGGCAGAAAAAGCAGGTGCCGCACTGTCCAAGCAGTGAGACTTTGTCCGTGTTATGTTCTTCAAGAGACGATGTCTTACAGAAATGCCGACATCGGCGACGCATCGGTCGCCAATCTCGAAACCCTTTACATTCTTGCCCATCTCTACGATTTTACCGATGGCCTCGTGCCCCGGAATCAAGGGGAATTTTGCGATGAACTCTCCTTCGTGAATGTGACCATCAGTGCCGCAAACACCACAGCACGACACTACAGTCAAAGTCAGATCATAGTTCGATCTATGCTTAATCATTCGTACCTTTCAGGAGGAGCTCGTCATCGTTAATCTTGGGGATAGGCACTTGCTTGATCACGAACTCTTTAGGCTGCCACGATCACAGTCATACTGTCAGCTGGAGTTATTACGACGCTGCCTTTCAAACCCACCTTGTTGTACCACAACGCTTTCATAGTACCTTCGGGCATGTTTGTAAAGTTGGCGGGGTAAAACGGGGACGATGTAATGGGGGAGAAAAAGAACGAAGGATCAGATAATCGTGATTGAATTTGTACGTCACACTATGTTCCGACATGAACGTTTTGGGCGATCGGTTCCCTAATATGGCTTTCAATTTCACAAACTCACAAAAAGTCGGAACGATGACGGGGCTCTCTAAGTCGGCTGAAGTTCAGTGACAGCTACCCTGTATGATCCGATAGCTCGTATTTGTTCAGGAGGAAGAAAAAAAAAGTCAGGACAGACATGTAGTCACCAGGCCGCAGTCAAGTTCTTTGACACCGCTTGTTCCTTAATCCTTGTGAGATAAGTCAATTCCGGACTAGCAACAGTCTGTTGAAGGATCCCAGGCTTTGCGACAAAAATATTATATATGTGAGTGAGGTTTCCGTGAATAATATGTGCTATAGGTATAGTCCACAAATGTTGACTCGCGATCTATGTAGTATGTGTGATGTCTTTAATTGTCGTCTAATTCATCCAAACCGCTGGCTCAGTCCATCATATACGACAAACACGATCCCAGAACTGGGGATAGCCCTTGCCACTGTCATGCCACACCCAGCATAGAGGCCTCTCCAGCCCTGCATTCTATACACCGCCTTGGCTGTCTCCCAGAATGTATGCGACGCGATCATGTGATCTTTCATTTGTCGAGCTGGCAAAAAGGCTGTGGGTGGACGTAGCTCTTCGGCAGTTTGTATTGCCGATTTGACCGTGTCGGCTGGATAGAGTGCGAGGACGCATAATGCGCCTGCAAGTGCCCCTGAGAGTGCAGATTCCCAAGGCGCGAGTGTCAAATTGCCTCGGGACGGCTGCAGATAATTGGATGATGGCGCAGGATCAGGAGAACGGCGAGACAAGAGGAATGACGCGAAAAATTCTTTGGAGGTGAACCATGCCGCTGTTCCTCCTGTCTCCCGAAACATTGTGCCGGTGTGGCCGAGCCACAGGCCACCTGCACCAGAAGTGCGGAGTATGTTGGCAACTATTGTGAAAGGGCCAGGGAGTGTCTTGCGCACAGCGGCCAATGAAGCCATGCTGTGTTGCCGAGTCGGGTTCAAGGGGAAGGATGCAGGATTGGATGATAACGAGAGGGGGGGATGGAATGACTTTCTAGGGATGGCCGTGATATCGAATGGAGTGGAAAGCATCTGCACCTGCATTTTGCACTTGACAAGTTCAATAGGCGTTCTTAGGAAAGGTGATCAGCTAGAGTGTTCAAGAAAGAACGCAAAGTTGCGCTGTACATGGCAGGACGGACAAGATGAAGCTGGTAAGAAATCCTGCCCCACCAGCAGCTAATCCAAGCTCGGCTATGCTAAGGTCTTCCGATGCAGGTCGCGCGCTTGACCAGCGAACAAGATTCTGGAGTTGGCTATACGTGACGAAATGACCTGCCGTCTCAGCCATTGAGCCGAACATGGGCACTGGAAGGCCCTGAACAATTTTGAATTTGAGAAAGAGCGAATTTTGATGGTCCAGCAGACACAACTCACGCGATAAAGCCCGCGCACTCCTTCAGTCTTCCATGTCTGCGTCAAACAATCCAAAGGACCACCAAATCGTGCAGTATTATTTAACACCTGTGACTGCAGGCGAACTTTGGCCAGGTCAAATGGGTATTCGAAAACTTCAGATACCATGCCGGCAAACTGTAAGGTAGCCTTTATTTTTTACTTCGTTCGTTCGATGAAGATGGACTCACGCTTCCAAAAGCTATATCCCTTAGTGCTGTAGGCGAGTCTCGGTCTTTAACATTGTCTTCTGGAAAACTGCCATGCCGGGCGTCCATAAGGAATACCAGCCAAATCCCAACCCGCCGGATGACAGAAGTTCAAACCCAGGAAGCTGGCCCACTTGGTCCTTGTATTGTGGTAAAACTAGCACATGTTGTCGAGTACGAGCAGATGTTGGATCCACGTGCCGTTGGGTTTAAAATCGGTGTGGCTGTGTTATGTGAGACATCGGTAACCGGTTTGGTGCGTCTCAGCTATTATGTAGTTCACCTTGTTTGTGATTAGGTGCTGCAGATTCTTCTCATCGCCTTGGTTCGTCCTCACGGCTGTTAATCTTTCCTGGTCCAAGCTTTTTATTCGACGTTGTGGGAAAGCGATCCTCGGTACTTAGGATCGGCTCATCGGATGCATATTACAAGATATCTTGGATCCGATTATCATGTCCTGGCCATTTGCACACCTGCGTTATGCATCTTCCCGCATGTTTCGACCTTCAGGGCGGTCTCTGACCTTGTCATCAGTGGAGGGGCCTTTGAACCCCCCACTGTCTACCAGCACGCTCTCCGAATACTTTTCTCAAGAGATTCTTGAAAAGCAACGCACTCGGCCCGCCCTAATTTGCAGAAACGAGTTGCCCAGAGCCCATGGCGGTCCGCTGTCTCGGAATCTTGGCGTGAAGACTCACTTAGCTTGGGACTTTGAAGAGTTTGACAGACATATTAAAGCTGTGGCTCGCGGCCTTTTGACCATGGGAGTAAAGAAGGGTGACAGAGTAGGCGTCCTCATGGGAAATAATAGGTATTACGCGTTGTCTCTGTGCTGACTTAAATGTGACGGTAGCCTACAGCGCATACGCTTCTCTTCAATGGGCATGCGCGAGCATAGGTAATCTGAGTATCACGTTATTTTGTTGCATCCCAGCCTAAAGTCAATCAGGTGCAATATTAGTTACAATTAACCCCGCATATCGTTTGCACGAACTTGTAAGTTGTTTACGCCAGTGTTTGAAGATGGACTGACCCTAAAACAACAATGGGTAGGTCAGCGTTTTGAACCTCGTAGGCGTAAGCCACATCTTCATGGTTCCAACACTTCGTACATCGCATTACACGTTTCTTCTCTCAGGCGCATTCCCAGCCTTGCGGGACTCATCTCCAGGAAACATCCAAGAACCTGCTCTTCCCAAATTACGCAACCTTATCGTGGTGAACAACACATCTGATTCTAAAAAGTTTCAGAAAGATCTTCACGGTCTCAAAAGCGCCATTGATTGGCGAGAACTCATGGTATGGCGTGAAGACGCCAAAGAAACCCGATCTCATCAAGATATTTCTGCGTCATTGCATAAGGATGATGTAATTAATTTGCAATTCACGAGGTTGGCATCTTTACTCATTAATTTTGGCGTAATTCCATGCAATGATATCACACAGTGGAACTACTGGGTCCCCGAAAGCAGTTTCCGTACGGTCTTTCTTGATTACAGCAAATGCAGGCGCTCAGATTGTTTTCAGCTCACCCATTCGAACCTCCTCAATAATGCTCTGTCCATAGGACGATGCATGCGTCTCACTCCCGAAGACATCCTCTGTACGCTTACCTATCACTTTCTCTGTGCCTTCTTCTTATTCTCTACTTCAGGCAATGTTCCACCATTGTTTCATTGTTTTGATAAGTGCACTCTGCATCTAGAAACTACAGTTCACGTGAAACTGATTTTAGCCCCCATTCTTTACGACTGGTATTGGGAAACCTTGCAGCTTGGTCACATGGCTCCTGTGTAGTATATCCCTCAGAAATTTTTGATCCACCCGCAATCGTCGACGCCGTCGTAGATGAGAAGTGTACAGCATTACATGGAGTGCCAACCCACTTTCTTGGTGTCCTAGCAGAAGTTGAGAAACGTCAACAGGCGGGGGAAATTTTAGATTTTACCAGATTAAGGTAAGGTCGTACTGTCTGTGCTAATAGCCCAAAACACAGCTGACCTGTTTGACATAGAACCGGCATAGCCGCAGGATCCTCAGTCCCTATCGAACTGATGAAGAAATTAATTGCGAAGCTTAACCTAGTGGAACTTACCAATGCATACGGCATGAGTAAGTACTTTTTTCTGGTATGAAAAATCATCTCGACTTACTTCTGTGCATGCAGCCGAGACAAGGTACACCAAAAATAGCGCGTGTGACCATACAACTACTGAATAGTACATGTCATAGTCCTGTTTCATTCCAAACGACACCTGCAGACTCTCTACTGCAACGCACGGAGACCGTCGGCAAGATACAACCCCATGCGAAGGCCAAAATAATTAACACTAAAGGTGAGATCGTGCCTGTGGGGACTCCTGGAGAGATCTGTATTTCCGGGTATCTACTCCAAAAAGGGTCGGTTTGTGCTTTACTGAAACGGCGCCGGATGATGTAATTTTGTCTCTATAGGTATTGGGATGATGAGCAGCAGACACAATCTGCTATGCGCCGACATGCGGGAAATGACTCGACTCTTTGGATGCATACTGGCGATGAAGGTATCATGGACAACGATGGCTACTTAAAGAGTAAGACGGATTGTTCAATCGAAATTTTCGGTGCTTCACCACTGACTTCATGTTTGCATCAGTTGTCGGACGAATAAAGGTAGACGAACTGTTTGCGACAGTCAAGGAACAATCTGATGCTTTACAATTAGGATATCATCATCCGCGGTGGGGAGGTGTGTGTGTGGTGTTATCACAATCGATAACATCAGGTGGTAATCCTCGCTATCACAGAATCTTTTCCCAGTTCAGATTGAGGATGTCATGACCCGCCATCCTGCCATACTGGAGGCTGCGGCTGTCTCGGTACCAGACGCAAAGTATGGCGAAGTCGTCGGTGCTTGGATAGTGCGACAACCAGAAGGAATTATATCCCGGGATGAAGTCCGGAGGTGCGTGAGCGACAACGTGAATCCACAAGTAAGTTATCCAGATACACAAAGGCCTCGTATCTTACTTTTGGGGAATCGTCATATAGAATGCTCCTGCTTGGGTTTGGTTCGTGGGGGAAGATGGGGTCCCAGAGGAACTGCCAAAGACGGCGAGTGGCAAGGTCATGAAACACATTTTGCGGAAGTGGAGTCGAGATCTCGCGGAGCGGAAGGTAGGACGAACGACATAACGCGAGATGCATTGTAATACTTAAGGTTTTTTTCCCCCGGTGTTATCGCATCACTATTGTAATTGAATTTCTTATATGAATGATCAGGTCGGGAAGCAATACAAGATGCTCTTGAGATACGAGGGTGCTAAGGGCCGACTGCTGAATGCTCGGACAATTCTGAGGTGGTGTATATTAGATACATTTGTTAGATGTTGGGACTGGATGTGCTTGACGGCGTCATAGTCACGTGTACAAAGGTTACAGTCCTAGGGGCTCCATAGAGCCGGTGCAATGTGAGGAAGTGGCGTGTTGAAAATGGCATGTGTATCGAGGGAGTGAAGACTCAGAATGATCGCGAGCAACTTGAAGAACAAATAATATGACCTCGTTTAAATAGCCATAGTATTTTGAATATTCGCGTCAGCGGGCGCCGCTTGTGTCCCGATTTGGCGAAGCGCCACAATATTTGTGAGCTAGTAATCCACGACAAGCTGAGCTTGTCACCACCATCATGTCCACGAATAAACGCATCAAAATCTACACGGTAGAAGATGTGCAAACCCACCAAAGCCCGTCAAGCTGCTGGGTTACTCGCGGCGGCAAGGTGTATGATGTTTCTGCCTTTCTGCCCGACCATCCAGGAGGCGACGACATCATTCTTAAATACGCAGGCCAGGATATTGAGGAGGCCATGAAGGATCCAGGGGAACATGACCATTCGGACTCGGCGTATGATATGATGGAGGAATACATTATTGGACGGCTTGGGAACAATGCGAACATTGTTGACGAAAGTGGGTCGACTGAATTGTATCTTGGTGGTTAGTTGTTGACACTTCTGTATAGACTGGGAGGCCCCGGACGACTTCCATCCTGAAGCCACGAACTCGGCAGAGGACTATGAGAAGAACCAGTTCCTCGATCTTCGCAAACCCCTCTTGCGACAGCTTTGGGAGGCAAACTTTAGGTAAGGACAAGCCTTATTTTTGTCACAGCCACTGATGTCGTTCGTTGTAGCAAATCATATTATTTGCAACAAGTTCATCAACCGCGTCACTTGCCATATTCCGCTCGTCTCTTCGGACCCGACATCTTAGAGGTGCGTAGATCCATTTTTGATATAGCAAGATCTCACTTGTCCCACCAGATTTGCACTGTCGCAAAGTGGTATGTGGTCCCTCTCATATGGGGGCCAATCAGCACATACCTCTTCCTCCGCTCCCTCTTGCAATTTGCTGGGCCCCTTCCCGCCTTCACCGTCAAGGCTGCCCTTCCATTGTCAGCTCTGTCAAGCATCCCATTCGACGCATTCATCAAGACCCTCCTATGCTTCTTCGTAGGAAATATCATATGGACAATCCTCGAGTACACACTGCATAGGTTCTTGTTCCATATTGACGAGCTCCTCCCTGATCGACCGGCCTTTCTCATGTTGCATTTCTTCTTGCATGGCATCCACCATTACATGCCCATGGACCGGTGCGTTCCAAGTCCTTGGTTACACCGCGTGTACTCATTTATCGTATCATGCTATCAGCTTGAGGCTAGTCATGCCTCCGTTCTTGTTCGCGGCATTGCAGGCTCCTTTCACGAGATTGGCGCACATTATCTTCCCTGCGGCAATGGCAAATGGTATTATCTCCGGATCATTCACGTTCTGTGAGTTCGGGTCAAGGTTATCATCAGATGTGCCCTAACAAGCTTTTGCAGACATTTTGTATGACTGTATGCACTATGCGTGAGTAACTTGCCCAAAGATTTTCCGTGCCATTGATGATACGACCTTGTTATTACAGCCTACACCACACGCAACTTCCGGCATACATGCGAGCGATGAAGAAATATCATCTCGCTCACCACTATAAAAACTTCGAGCTTGGTTTCGGTGTAACCAGTAAGCTCTCCTTCATGCATTTCAGCGGATACATTCATGCTTACATATTGGTCCTCACAGGCAAAATATGGGATATGGTGTTTAACACCGTACTACCTGTTTGAGGTCAGCATAAAAAATGAACCATACCTACCGCCGTGGCTTTTTTTGTTTTGATTGCAATGCATTCAGTTCGCTCGTTCAATTGGTCCTTCCTTTTCGTGATGTGATGTTGGTTTTCTTTTACCGCTTCTAGTTACTAGCTATAATAGTTACTTGCTGTTAGTTGAATACGCTGATGGTAATACAAGAATTTGGCATGGAATAGCGTGAATCTGCCAGCTACAAGTCCTATCCTATATCCAGGCTTTATTTGCAGGCTTTATTTGCACGACTGGGATGTGGGTGTTTACACATCAAGACAGGAACCCCGAAATGAAGGCATTAAAAATCATGATCATTAAAAGGCTAAAGTTACGTGACAATATTAATCGTTGTACAAGTGGCACTAAAAGTACAACAAGATGTGGTAATGCGACTACAATGCTGGACGAAGAGACGTAAAAATGCATGTGCTACATATCTTGCAGGTCTCCATAATTCAGGCGCTGACAATTCGTCCTACCCTCTTATCTGCAAGCTCGCGACCCCATTCTCGCAACAGATGCTTCATCACTTTCCCACTGGCTGTCTTGGGCAAAACTTCAGGAGTTCCGTTTTCTCCCGCGAACCAAACCCAAGTAGGGGCATTCTAGAGCATAAGAGAATAAGATCACGGGACGCATTAGCCTTGTTTAGAGTACTGACCTGCGGGTTTATGTTCTCGCCGACAGATCTGCGTACTTCCTCACTCGTTATATGTCCATTCGGTTGTCGTACTACCCATGCGCCGACAACTTCACCAAATTGTTCATCGGGAACTGCTACCGCTGCTGCTTCAAGTATAGCAGGATGTCTGGCGATGACATCTTCTATTTGGACTGGGAAAAGGTTCTATAGCGACATGTAGCAGGTTAGTATGCTATGGTTAGATGTGAAAACATATATAACATACCTCTCCACCACGAATGATGATATCCTATTGGTGAGGGATCAGTAAAAGTTCAACTTCGTTTGTGGGCTGTGTTACCTTAATTCGACCAACAACTACGCCGAACTAAATCAGTGCTAAAGATATTACTGATGCTTCTGTGAAACTCACTTTTAAGATGTCCGTCTTTGTCCATGATCCCTTTGTCTCCCGTATGCATCCAAAGATTTACCTCATCGCCTGGATGCCGGCGCATGGCAGCTCGTGTCTGTTTCTCATCTTTCCAATACCTAAATAAGGACGCGATCAGCGCACGTACTTCCGCGACAAAAACACATCCCTGACCCTTGCTGTAAGAGATAGCCCGAGACGCATACTTCTCCTGGGGTTCCGACAGGTACCGTATTTCCCATGGGATCGATAAGCTTGGCCTTGACGTGCGGTAGGACTCTGCCCACAGTTTCGGTACGATGGAGAAGAGAGTCATCTGGTGATGTTTGGAACGAAATAGGGCTATCACATTGCCAATTCAGCCTGGGGACCATAAGACGGCTTTCAGTAAATTACCTCGTCTCAGCTACGCATTTATCATATCAGAAATCAATTGAGTATCCTGAAAGTATATAAACTTACTCATGCCGTATGCGACCGTCAGCTCAGCCAAATTGAGTTTGCCGATAAGCTTTTTCATCAGTTCGATCGGCACTGGAGAAGCGCCCGCCATACCGGTTCTGTAGATAACGGGTCAGGCATGGTGACGGATAAATTGTCGAATGGTGATACCTAAGACTGCTGAAGTCCAATTGCTTGCCAGCTTGCTCTCTTTTCTCGACTTCCGTAAGTATGGATAGAAAGTGAGTCGGCACTCCATGCAACACTGAGCATTTCTCATCGACAACAGCGTCGACGACTGCTGCAGCATCGAACATTTCCGACGAGTATACTACACAGGAACCCTGTGACCATGCTGCAAGATTCCCTAAGACCAGACGTAGAGAGCGGGAAACAGTGTCAGTTCCTAGAGGCTGTGATGTTTGGTTCGAAATTGGACTTATCAAAACAGTGAAAGAGCGGTGGCGCATTGCCTGATAAGAGAGATTGTCAGGCCAGAACAACGGAAGAAGAGAAATGTCAACGTACAAAGAACGTCTTCGGGAGTGAGACGCATGCATTGAGCTATAGACAGGGCATTATTAAGAAGGTTCGAATGCGTGAGCTAGAAGCGATGTCAGGGGTTGCTTCGGGAGGAAGGAAGAAACCATACAGATACTGCTTTGGGAGATCCCGTGGTACCACTGCAAGTGTATTGTTGATTAGTTTGTCGAGAGTACGACCTGAACACAAACCAACCTTGTAAATTGCAAGCTAATAATATCATCCTTATCTAACGACGCGGATATCTCTTCAAGCAGCTTCTTTTCTTTGGTATCTTCCCGCCAAACCATGATCTCTCGCCAATCAATAGCGCATTTAAGCCCATGAAGATCGTTCTGGAATTTAGTTAAATCGGGCGTATTATTTACCACCACCATACTACGTAATGCTGGAAGCGCCGGTTCCTGGATGTTCCCCTGGGAGGATTCTCGTAATGCAGGGAATGCATCCGCAAACAAGGACGTATAACACGACGTGCGTATTTCGGGTACCATGAAGAGGTGGCTTACGCCGACAAGATTCAAGGTATTGACCTATAAACCTCACTTCGATCAAATTACCTCCTCATAGGAACGGGGTTGACGTACAAATTCATGCAGACGGTATGCGGGGTTGATCGTGACCAAAATGGCACCTGAGCCAAATTAGAACCATAGAAACAGAGGCAATGCAATTATTACCTATACTTGAACATGCCCATTGCAGAGACCCATACGCACTGCATATGATCATCAGATGCTGACAAAAGTAGGCACGAGCAGAACCTTACCTGACATTGCCCATGATGACGCCCACTCTGTCGCCCTTCTTGACTCCCATGTTCAAAAGACCGCGCGTTAAAGCTTTGATATGCACATCGAATTCTTCAAAATCCCAAGCCAAATGCGTCCTGACGCCAAGATTATGTGAAAGTGGACCGCCATGACTTCTGGGAGATTCATTCCGGCAGATGAGGGCAGGGCGAGCACTATGCTTTTCCAGAACCTGCCGCGAAAAATACTCGGAGAGCGTAGCGTTGACGAGTGGGATGTGTGAAGGTCCCTCAACTGAAGACAGGCTCAAGAACCGTCCTGCGGGTCGCGAGACTGGAGGGACACGACAACATGACTGGCGCAAAAAGGAGAAAGGCCAAGACATGGGTGCCGACTCAGAGTAGGAAACGAAGGGGAAGTTCTAGTATTTCTTGAGCTTGATGACATATGTACTGGTTGCAGATTTGTAGATTAGATGGTTACGAAAGAAGACGAAATATGCCTCGAGGCACCAAATGACCAGGAGAAGTGCCTGAAGCAGGACGTTAGCCAAGGACCCACTGGTAAAACAAATTACATAAAGATAACATCCGGGTCTGTAGCCGAAGGACTTTCCATGCCCAGCGGGTAGTGGGTCCATCACTGTCCATCAGTAGGACAACAACAAGTGGTCCCAGGGATCTGGCCAGGAACTATTTAATTAAAAAGATCCGATCACTAATCACAAGGCACATGGCCAGCCCGCCTAACTGCATTTGGCCAGAGGCACACTCGATTTTGGCATATCTGCACTGTGTAAACATCGAACGTGTGATTGATGGATTCTAACCTGACGAAATAAAGTCGATTCTGCGCAATCGCCGCCCAGGTAGCCTCGACGTTCGGCACGAGAGGGCACGAGATTCGTAGGGGATCAGTGTCGCTCTATCGGGATCTGTACATCATGATGTAGATGTTATCGCCAGCGTGGAAAGTCGATAAAGGCCACGCCGTAGTGCCCGTCAGCACTGTTTCATGCATCTATTCAGTAGGAACCTGATGACACTTTCTGGAATGCAGTTCTGCTTCTGGTATTTTTGGTTAAATACATTGCCACATTCCGAATTTCAATAACAAGAATTTACCTTCAAGGGCTAGTAGCTCTGCGGCGTCCTTCGATTCGTAGGTCATCTGGTAGGTCATCTGTTCGTACTTGTAGCATCGCTGTGACCTCCTGTTGTATGAATGTGTCCAATTTTTGTAGTCCCCGTGTGTGAAGTGAATTGACGTGGACATGATTCAGAATGCGAGTATACTTCGCGCCACGCTAGAACTAGAAGAAAAAATCCAAGTTTAACCTGTCTAGGCACCGGGACCAGCCGACATCTCGGGTCCTTGCGCTTCCTCGGACCAAAAGACAACAACTCTTAAATGTGAGGTTGCTGGACAACTTGGCAGCTCCAAACAGGACCGCTGAATAAAGCTGACGAGGTCTGACCTGTGCCACATCGCGATCGTAAGATTTTACCAAAATCTAGCGTCGTGCAGTAAAGTAGCACCAGTCTGGGCCAATTTCACGAATAATTAGGCAGGCTGGATAAAACCCATCTGGCACCGAATGGGGGAGGTACGTTGCTATTCTCGCACTAGGGACAAGAGATATTGGCATCCTGACAGAGGATTGGCCATGATGGGCGCCGGTACCGGAAATCAAAGAGGTGCAGAATTCGAAGGTTATCGCTCTTCGCATGTTGAACGCCCGCGGATCCTTTTGATTACCTTGTCTCGTACCTAACATCTTGTCCCCATTTCTGCGCCGCAATTCTTGGCAACCTCTCGGGGCGACTTCACGCGAGACTAGGCTTCAGGTGGCGAAACGCGCATCCCATCACAGCCTCGTGGCAGACTGACTTCTCACGCCCTCACACCCGGTGGTCGCGGCCTTCACGGTCCAGTGGGTGTATTTCACGTAGGGGCGACAAAAGCTACGACAACGAATGCGACGACTCGGGCGAAAGGGGGGCATCAGCCGAAACCGGTGCGGGCAGTTAGCTTCAATAGCGACTGACAATGATCAGGGCTTCTGAAAAATGATCTGTGTCAGGTTCCAAATTCGCGAACACCAAAAGGGACTTCTTAAGACTTACGCGGATATCTATGGCAACATTCGTCTACTGTGCCAATACGATCTGAAGGAGAAGATAATTGTTGTCTGACCTTTGTAGGAATTCAAGAATGTGGTCCCACCCAAGACGGATCGTCATTCTGAGCGGACATAAGTGGCTGAAATGCCCCTGACAAGATCGCGTGCACTTTGCCATGCAGTACTATAACTCCTTCAGCGCCTTTCCGTCGTCGAAAGTACTATGGTTTGGATTGGCAATGATATGGCCGACTCTGAGTCGATGACGCTTCAGGCAAACGTGACATATTTGTCGCGAGTCATGTGACCAAGTAACGCCAACGCGACAAGCTCCAATTACTTATATCGCTTGGCTCTAATACATCATGGCGTCGAAGCCCTCTCAAGCTCTCCAGACATTATCTCGTGAAATGTCTCCTTCCGAGTTCTCCAAACTTTTGGAGAAACAGGTCTACCCACTCCTTGATACATTGCCCGCCACGAAACGCGCGAGGTTGCTGGAAGTGCTGGAAGAACGGACGCGAAAGTCAGTTGTTGACTATAGAGCCAAGGAGAAGGCGCTTTTGAAAAAAGTGAGGGCATTGGAAAAACACGTCGGTGACAACTGGAAAAATGGGTATGAGGAGCAGGCAAGTTTTCGTGGAGTGTCACAATGTCGTAAAATTGATATCTATCCGTCCATCACAGGGAGAAATGATGGATAAGATTGCTGGCGAAGTCTATGACTGGCTCCAAGAACTTTGGATTTGGGGGGTGGAACAAGGCAACGAAGTCGTGCTCGTCCACGAATCACTGAAAGTGTGCTTGCGGGTCGTAGACAAGCTCTTTGATACCAACAGCCGGTCAGTGTTTGAATCGAAACGCGCTACTTTGGAATTCTAACATGCAGTATGCAGAGAAGAGTTTGAAGAACACGACTGGGATTTTGAATTGAAAGACTCGGCCGGCAACATCATTTATACACAAAAGTATGAAGACCAAACACGCATCATTCTTTGGGCTTGGCGCGAGCTGTTGGTCTCCTCATTGGCTCAGGGTGAGAGCACCAACGTCGACCAGATAATCAAAGACCTTCTCGAGATCGGTCATGCTAAAGACATCGTCGAACTTTTGACCGAAGGTGACGGTGCGATTGTCCTGTTGGCTTCCATACTCAATAACGACTGACGTCGACATACATTAGCAAATGGCATGGCGGCGGATGAACACAAACTTCACGACGAACATTGGTCGGACGGAATGCGCGCTGCAGCGTTGCAACTCAAGAAAATGCTGAAGAAGCGAAAGAGGGCGATAGATGACGCGGAGGATAACAAGAAAAAGAGACGCCGACGACTCCGATATTTACGTTGACCCAGTCTTCTGTCGATAGTATGATCAATGAATGCTTGCCACTGAACGGCCGATCCTAACATTTACGTTGAACTATGGGCTCATCTTTCGATACTTGTGGCTTGCATAGAGCGCCATCTTTACACACTATACTAGCCGACTCGTGGTTCGACGGGAGCAAGTACCAACGCGGCCTTTACTATTCAGGTGGTATTCAGGTAGCTGTCCTCACGCGACCTATTTTCGAGCGGAGTGTAGGCCATATCGCCTCCAAGAACTAGTAATTTTACAGTGAACGATAGGGATGAATATATGTAGCACAATTACGCCTTTATTTCCAAGGTCACATCCTCGCCCTGCAATCCCTTGTACCCCCCTGTAGCATTCAATCCAACAAGATCACCTGTGCCAGTTTTCGGGTCAGATTCCCAGTTGCAAACAGGACCATTTTTGTCATAGGTTCCCGTTCCAGACAACACGATGTCACCTTTCCCTTTGCCCTTGATCTCGCCGCTGAAATACATCTGACCAACAAAGGTAGCTGTACCCATGTGTGGGTCAGGAGAGTCGCTCGGATGATAGACCAAGTTGTAGAAGGCAACCCCTATTAGCTGTATGTTAGCAAGTAACGAGGCAAACAAGGCGTGGTCCAAACCTCGACCATTGAGGTCACCGGTCAACGTCCGCTCCGTCTTCACTCGCGTCATCTTTGGGGCATTCAGGAGAGACGTGGGGAACTCGAG
The DNA here is from genome assembly GCA_000827315.1 of Piloderma croceum F 1598. NCBI lineage: Eukaryota > Fungi > Basidiomycota > Agaricomycetes > Atheliales > Atheliaceae > Piloderma > Piloderma croceum. The sequence goes on from KN832984.1 coordinate 508,717, forward strand.
AGGCTGTTCGTCCCACGAGGACATTGCCATAGTAGCTATGTAGCAGTAGCAGTGTTCAGCACATGAGACTACTGGGAGCAACCTGTTTACCTTTAAGAGACATGAGTCGAGGAATGGGGAATAGCTGGTTCTGATGAAGGTGTATGAACAACAGCGTTTCGGGACCGCAGGGGCACGCGTCCTTTTATGTAATATACTAGTGCACATGACCTGTCACGGTAAATGACATCTTGACGATATATGACTCATTATACTGGGTTCCGATTGAGTTAGACCCCGGCGTTCCTGAGTTTAAGTCATATATTAACACCAAATGCGGCAGCAGCCTCCAATAATAACAGATGTAAACAACGCATCACCGTCGCGTCATCAATCGCTTGTCTCGCGATGATCGATGTCTTGGTTCCAAAACAATGCTTGGAACTGGCGACCTTGTCAAATATGCATAGAGCATATAGCACTGCGTTGTAGCGGAGCGTTCATTCATCTCTGACAACTTGTGCCTATTTCACTACGCTCTAGTTACTCACGTCACATGATGTATTCTTCCTCTAGCGAGGTCCGACTTCAGCGCAACTTTCGAGGCATTTCGTTGCACTAAGGATATGTACGTAAGTACTGTCGTTACATAAGAATCTGAAGATCTGATTTGTGTGCAGAACGGTCAGCTGAGAAGGAACTGATATTTCCTTTGAGAGAATAGATCAATGTCCGATATCAACGTAAAAGGGGCTCCGCGTAGAACCCGATGATGCTGACAGAGAACTTGTGCATGTATAAGGTTTCTCCTGTCTGTAGCTTTCCGTAGCCAGCGCCCATGTCCGCACCGACCACCCAGTACGACTATATTATAGCGGGAGGCGGCGTTGCAGGCTCTGTCCTCGCCCGCCGCCTGGCAGACAAGTACCCATCCTCCTCCATCCTCCTCGTCGAAGCAGGCGGCAGACCCGAAGGGCACCCGCTCATAGGCCCACCCATGGCAGCCTTTGCGGCCCATCTCTCCGATCTTGACTGGAAATATATGTCAGTCCCGCAGAAGCATCTCGGCGGGACACCTAAATACCTAACTGCTGGTGGGGTTTATTCAACATGCCCCTATTTGTTGTCGGTTTATGATACTTAGTTTTTAATCTTTAGCTAAAGTACTAAGCGGGGGATCGGCGATCAACTATGGGACTTGGTCGAGGGGTCCCGCTTGTGAGTATGATCAGTGGGCAGAACTCGCTGGAGATGATTCTTGGGGGTGGAAAGGTCTACTGCCGTACTTCATCAAGGTATGTACATCTCTGTTGTCCTTACTTCGACAATCCGCTCACTTTTTCTCAGACTGAAACTTACATTTCGGGGACCGAACCATTCAACCCGTCATTGCATGGCATGTCCGGCCCAATCTCCGTAACCAGCGTCAAAGCTTCTCACCCAGACAGACAATATCCCCTGCGTAGCAAAATCTCCACGTTGTTTGAAAGCGGCGGTTGTGCGCTGAACCCGGACGGGACCTCATCAGGTTCCTTGAAAGGATATTGCGAGCTGACTGAGAACTGGAAGAAAGGTGTCCGTCAGCCCGCGTCAGTAGCGTACGAAGTCGCACAGTGCACGAATGTGACCATCCTCACATCCACCCTTGTCTACAAAGTCCTATTTGATACATCTAACACCAGAGCAATTGGCATACAAACTTCCGAGGGCGCATTCTACGCCTCAAAAGAAACAATCCTGTGCGCAGGCGCGTATTGCTCACCACACCTCTTGCTGCTGTCTGGCATCGGTCCCGCATCTACTCTTGCCACTCATGGTATCCCGCTCGTCCTGGACCTTCCTGACGTCGGGAAGAACCTGCACGACCATCCAGCTGTACCTTTGTATTGGAAGCTGAAGGAACAGGGTAATGCTATGGATGTGAAGCCTGATGCAACGCTCTCCGCGCCCCAGTTCAAAGTAGGACTTCCAGTTGATTGGATGGCGTTCGCACACGACCCCGCTGTCCCTATTACAGCAAAGTCAGAGGGGGCTGACGAGGTAACAGTCAGACACCTCTCGCACCCCGAGAGATGTCACACCGAGATTTTTTTCGCTTACGTCCCTGCTGGGCCGGGCGCGAAGGAGTTCAAACCGGATGGGAAGACTATCACAAGTTGGGTCATGGCCATGACGCCGACTTCTCGAGGGAGTGTCACCCTCGCCTCCACTGATCCCACAGCCCACCCTGTCATTGACCCGAACTACTGCGCTACGGAAGCGGACCGCGCTGCCCTACGTAACGGGGTGCGGAAGGTCCTCGCATTGACCTCGAATTCCATTGGACGGTCCCTATTTGAGACAGAGTTGACTGACCATGCTGGAGACACGGACGCGGCGATTGATGCGCGCATAAAGGAGTATGGGAGTGGGCTTTTTCATCCTGCGGGGACGTGTGCGATGGGGAAGGTAGTAGATGGAAGTTGTCAAGTTGTAGGGATAGACGGGTTGAGAGTTGTGGATGCGAGTGTCATTCCATTGCCGCTTGGGGCTCACTACCAGGCTACGGTCTACGCGTTGGCGGAGAAAGTTGCGGATATCATTTAGATATTTTCACCCTGTGTCCCTCATTGCTGTAATAAAAAGCCAACTTCGATACGTACCGTGAAGTTCAGCTCCGGTTTCACGCAACTATGTATGTACGACTAGGTAAAAACCGCAAACCGACATTAAGTAGAGCCATTTGCTATTGCTGTCCTTGATACGATAATCCAGCCCGCTGGATTTCTAATAAACAGAAAAAATTTGGTAGGCAGATGTCAGTCGAAATCTGCCGTATGTCCTTCACCTTGTTGATTTTGATGATCGTGAGTAGGTCCGTAAATCCTAGACAATCACCTGGTTCCCAAAGTGATGCTCATGGTGGCGGAATTGCGCTTTCTATGTACTGACGGAACGATTCGTAGGCCTCCACGGCCACGCCCCAGTGACTCCAAGTCAAAACCAGCCAGCCCGCTAGATGTTAAATCGAAAAAAAATCAGCAAAGTCAATGCATGGCAGATACTCGGGGAAACAACGGACTTTGCCACAAGGCAGAAGCAGCAAGCTGTAAACGAGCATAAGGCAGACGAACAAGGGTTCTATATGATCCTGACGTACTTCGTGCATCCGGCGACTCGTGCTGCATAGGCAAAATGCTGTTGCGCGGTCGTAACAGTCTCCGCGGGCGTCCCGCAACGCATATTGTACAATTAAGTCGATGAGTTCAGGAGGAAGATTGCTATTTTCATGGGTAACAGGGAGAAACAGATAGCCGCTCGAGCCGCTGGCGGTGTATCGAGGCATCGGGCAACGCGATGGAGCCTCTCCAGGCTCTGGAATCGGAAGCCCTTGGTCTTTGGCTTGTTTGTCGCGTCTGGCATTAATGGCAAATTGTCTCGCCTTTGCCACAATATGTGGCTCGATGAGCCATATGTCACCGTCGTCGCCTCCTTCGGCGTCTATCGCTATGACTCGTTCCAGACGAGGCCATTTCTCGTAGGCCACATCTGTGTCTTCGAATGCATCCTCCTTGAATTCTACTTTTAATTCCGCAACTTCATCGGGCCAAGTCTCAGAGCGAACATCCCCAGCACTACCCAGTTTGCTGGGCCATATGCTGCCCTTAAATCCGTTTGTATGACGAAGGAAGGCGATGTAGTCCTGGGGTAACGGTGTGTCAAGGGCAAGCTGCCTTTCCATAGAGCTAATTTCATCCGCCGTGGCAGGTGCACAAAGTGGAGTATGCCACTCTTCATCGTCTTCGCGGGTCTGCAGCCAATCTGCCTTCACAGACTCCGCGTATTTATCGAGGAGAATGGCCCAAGACAAGTCTATGTATGGTCGTGCGACACCTATCGTGAGACGAGTGGTCAAGGCTGCTGTGAGAGCATCTACGCGCTGAGAAGCATCGGAGACCGATAAGATGTTGAGTGATGCGAGCAATGGATAGATACCAGGTATCCGCACAAGAAGGTTCCATCTTTCTGCTTTCCCTTCAATCATTGGAATAGCATACGTAGTGAATAGCGCACGAGCGCGATCGGAGTCGCCTATACGAAGGTGGATGTCGATATACAAGGCGACCGCTGCTGCGTATAGCTGACAACGCTGCACGCCACATATCATCGCATCCGCTCCAAATGCCATGTCCGAAGTTAGGTGGTTTTTGAAGAGGCGATCGAGCAGGGAAGAGATAGAATCATATAATTTATGCGACACCCTAAAGTTGACCTTAGTATTTAGTTGCACTTGATTCCACTCTCGAGCCAGCCCTCCTTCTGGCATTGGATTGATCCGCTGAATCAAGTCGTAAAATGCACCCCTTTGCATAAACTGCACATTGTCGATAGATGTGCCCTCGCCAAACGGTGGTACATTTGGAGGACGGGATGCAGTCTCGGCCCACATGCTTTCGAAAGCGAGAGGAATATCACGAGCTATGAGGCCCCAGGTTGGACGGTGTAGTCGAAAGAAAGTACTGAGCAGTGTATTTGCAAGTGACAAATGGCCGTGTAGAACCAGGAAACTGGCGTGATTGACCACACAAGTTGTCAATGAATCCAATCGCCGCTCATGCAAGATAAACCTTACGCCGTCTTCGGCATCGACGGACTCCATGTGTAGGAAGATTTGAACGCTGACCAAGTATATGTACTACTAGCTTGCCAACTTGAATGGCAGGAAGCTGAGAGATTTATAATTTATTGATACCGAATGTTAAACGTTAAACCACCAACATCTGTCAGCATACGTCTAAAGTCAAAAACTTCGCCTTTTCATCAATATTAATATCGTGATGCAGAGTGAAATCTGCGAGTAAGTATCGTGCAGAGCGATCAACCCAACTCGTGCGTGAACAGCGGCTTGTGTCCGTATCCAGGGTTGTCATGACCCCGGGTCAGACCGGTCAGTCAATAGCACCTAGGACATAACAACATTTGTCCCCTTGACAGAATTAGAATACTACCGCGAAAAACAAATAGATTATTGTTATACCTTTGCCCACTGGAGATAACCTAAGCGAGAATTAGATTCCGGAATTAATTATTTGAGGCAGACAAAAGAATAAACCGTATTCAGAATTTATTCGGAGGACATAATCTAAATCTGGATAACACATCTGTTTGGGATTGTCAAAATTTGATTGCACCAATTATTCTGTCAGGTCAACACAAGTGTTTCCTGTTTTTAGATTATTTCTTGATGACAAAATCATTGCCCAGGGCCAAACAATGATTTTGTCATCAAGAAATAATCTAAATATGGGAAACACTTTTGTTGACCTGACGGAACAATTGGTGCAATCAAATTTTGACAATAGTTATGCAAACAGATGTGTTATCCAGATTTAGATTATGTCCTCCGAATAAATTCTGAATATGGTTTATTCTTTTGTCTGCCTCAAATAATCAATTCTGGAATCTAATTCTCGCTTAGGTTATCTCCAGTGGGCAAAGGTATAACAATAATCTATTTATTTTTTGCAGTAGTATTCTAATACCATCAAGGTGACAAATGCTATTATGTCCCAAGTGTAGAGCATATCTGCAACCAATTCCAAATTTTTGCTGTCAAGCATCAAAACTTTGTTGGTCCCAATTTGGACAGCTGTGGCTGAGTGATAAAATAATGAATACAGCTTCTCCCCTTCTACAAATATTAAAAATTTCAGCAAAACAAGTTAGTAGATGTGTGAATAATATTTCATTTGTCTTTGCTTGATTTGTATATTCATTGAGGCTTTGTGGGGACAGAATCAAATTCACTCTCGGGCAAAGCAAAATTTCAGCAACTAACAACAAAAATTCATTGATTTGGCCAATCTGCCAGTTGCAGATATGCTCTAATGAGTCAATCAAAAACGAGTCATAGTTCAATTAGTCTTATTCCCACACTGCAATCTCAGATGTGAATGGGAGTAGTACCTTTTTGAGCATACCAGATGCAAAGGCACAATACCAGAATTGGCAAGGCTGTGCCCCTGCTCAACACTGAGCTCATTTATGACTTTAGTCCTTGCTACCTAGGCTTAAAAAAATCAATCAATAATAATATGTTAGTTATGTTTTTGATGTTTTTTCTTTCATTGGATGACTTCCCATAAGCTTGATTTAATCAAAATGGAATAGATCTGTGTAAAATAGGGGACCCTGAAAGATGTTTTTGGCAGCAACTTCCTAATGCATCTTGAATAAAAAATAAATCTAGAAGGGGGGTGGGTACCCCCCTTACAGATTTCACTAAATGAACATATCTAATTTTGGCACTCAACATGCTCTAAATCTTATCAGCTATGATTCTGCCAGATCAAAACATTTTTGCGAGCTTATTTGCCCCAGCAATTTTGCAATCTTGCAAAATAGCTGAAACAGATTCAAACTCTGACCGGCACCCAGTTTAATCAACATATTATATTTCTAGCTTACGGGAAGTCATCCATTTATTATATAAGCATGGTAAGCCTATCTGAATGTTTAGTCTCTATTATCTACAACAAATATTTTGGGGTAGTGTTGAACTTTAAGGACTAATATTAAGGCAGAAAATATAGAAAACAATAATATATATAATGCTTAAATTTTTCTGCACTGGATATGAGCGCTGTAATTGAGCTCACTATTGCTGACAATGAACATAAAGATATTTGCCATTGTTTGGTATGCTCACCAGCCTTATTTGGGCTTGGGTGCACTCAGCATATGGGCAAGGCGCTCATGGTATGGCATGGCTGTATGCACCGTGCCTGGTGGGAATAAGACTAATTGAACGATCCCTCATCAAAAACTGGTCAAACGTCAACATCATTGATGGACCAGTCAGTGACAAGCTGTGCGAACTGGCAATATTGGGTTTGTCAACTTCCAACTGAATTGTGAATGCTGCACTACAACAGTTCTGTAGCCAGAGCATTTACTATAAGAAAATTACTATTTTCTGTATCCACTGAGTGATGCTATCAGGTTCTTCAAACCCACCTTCAACAGCTGGTTCCTATACCTGGCTGTGTCAGAGGCCATGTTGGAACTGAAGAGTGACAGAAGAGGGATGAGAAGTGACAGAGGCTGCAGTGTTTCTGCAGTTGAGCTACTAGTATATTGCTGCAGGTGAGGCAGCACACAACTTGTTGGTATGATGTGGAATCTACTATATTCATTTCTCTTGGAATCAATTTGTAGGCTTGTCATGAGGCTTGTCAAAGTCAGAATTGTCAGCATCAAGTTCAAGGTTCTGCATAGTCTCTCCTAGACAGACAACTATACTCTTGCCCAGGCAAATTGTTACAAGTGAAATTAGAATACATATACATGTTGCCATACAATATCTATTGTAATATCAGCAAACTCAAGCAGAATAACAAGTTTCTCCAGCCTGCAAAGAACCTGTGACATTGACCTCATTAACACCATTGACTGACTGGTCAGCATTGACTGACCCCAGATTGACTTGACCTTTATTGACCAGTGTCAAGGGTGTCAAGACAACACTGCCTGAGCAGGTTAGCCTAGCACCAACTCAACTGAATCTAGCCGAATCTTTGATTGTGCTCAAGTTTTTGATATCAAATTTTGCATGGACAAAATTTCAACTTCTTTTCACATTTAGTTTCCACTCTCAACACTTTGTACCAACATTCCACTGAAACACAGGGCACAATGTACATTTGAAGCAAGTCATGAAATATGCATAGAAAGATCTAGAGTCAACTGACATAATTTTTGTAGTAAATCAACAACAAAGACCAATATGTAAAGAGTGGGATAAGAGTAAGATAGACGGTGGTCACATTATGTAGCAAATAGGTAGAGTAAAAGAAATTGTTTGAATGCGATGAAATGTGTGGCAGCTTGCTAAGCTGATCAGCAGCACCCAAACTTCATTTCATTGCAGTGTCACACCTCGAAATGGTTTTGAGTTAGTGCATGGATTTTCCTATGAATTTAGGAACATTCAATTCCTACAATACTCAGCCACCCAAAATTCATGTTCCCCAATTCATCATCAAATCAATTTAATATTTCCACATCCCAACAATACAACAATCACACACACACACATTCCCCTTGCCAACAATTATCTGCTATTTCCTACACTCTTTCCCTAGAGCACATGGATTAAAGGCACAGCCTTCCCTGGAGGTAGTACAAGACACATGGTCAATATTCTCAAAATAACTCATTTGATGACAGATCACTCCCATTCCACATGGAACACAAGTCACATGCCACAGATGACTCAGAAAGTCACAATGCAGAACAATTATTTATAGGATATTATCAGGAACACCAGGCACAGAACAGTTGTTTTTAGATTTTTCTTGATATTTTCTCTTTTCCTTGACAACAAGTGATGACTACCTAGATACACTTCCCAGGAGTTGAAACAGGAGTCAGTATGACTCAGACTCATGGCCCTAAATTTAGATTACATGAACAGTATTTAAAGAGAGCTGTAGTCACAGTACTTTCCCAGGTCTCTGCAGGTCACTACCCAGAGTTTATTCACAGAGGTTACTACTCCCCCCCCCCAGTTTCCTCACCACTCAGTACATCTTTGAAGTTAAAGTTCATCACTCCCCAATCTATTCTGTTTCTCTCTAAAAGACAGCTCCTAGACAGTGCAGCAGAACTGCATCAGTGTCTAGTCTGTGAAGAGAGATTCCAGTCACATTCTACTTGTGTAACAAGTTTAGATCGGAAGAGTCTACTTAGTCACACCTAAGAGCTAACCTGCCAAACCAATGCTATTGGGCTGGATGGAAGCTGCGTAAGGTGGATGTAAACTGAAGACAGTTCATCCACCCGGAGCAGATATCCATCCGTTGC
>KN832984.1:544337-636474 GCA_000827315.1 Piloderma croceum F 1598
GGTATAATCAGCGAGTCCAGGCAGAAATAGTGCAATGTAGCGGACCAAACCCAAAAAGGAACGGACATCTGTCGCAGATTTTGGTTTTGGCCAGTTCAGTATTTTGTCGACCTTAGATGTTTGAGGTTCAATACCCCGAGCGGAGATGCGGTGTCCGAGAAATTCAATATCCAGTTGGAAGAATTTGCACTTTTTTGGATTACAATACAGTTTCGCTCTTCGAAGGGCCGCAAGAACAAGTTTGATATGGCATTCGTGTTCCTCCACAGTTGACGACCAGATAATGATGTCGTCCAAATAGATATGACAGATTTTTCCAATTAGTTCTCGCAACGCGGAAGCCATTCGGCGCTGATGAATCGGTGGAGAATTACGTAGACCCATTGGCATAGCCAGCCACTCGTATAGTCCAAACGGAGTGGTTACGGCCGTTAAGTGAATGTCATCAGGATGTACGCGAGTCTGGAAAAAGGAGTTAGTCATGTCGAGTTTACTCCAGATTTTACCCTTAGCACAGTCCGCAAGGATATCCTCGACCCTTGGGAGAGGGTGCGAATCTAATACAGTATTCGAGTTCAGTATTCGATAGTCATTAACCCATCGTGGTAGGACCACGGTGTCTGTTTTAGGGACTAAGAAGGCTGGTGACGCGTGGGCGGAGTTGGAGGGACGTATACGGCCAGCATCTCGATGCTGTTGAATCAAGGTCTGCCATGCCTCTCTGTATTTTTGTGGACAGCTGTATGAATGGGTCTTGATGGTCTGCATTGCGTCCTTAAGTTTGATGCGACAGTAGACGTCTGTCGGTAACTCATCGAGATGCGGTATTGGTGCAAATACATCGCTGTATTCTTTCATCAGTTTGTCCCTGAGGGCGTGCAACTTGACTGTCGCTGCGAGTCCCTCAATGCGTTCCCGCACGGCGGCTACGACATTGATTGGTTTTACAGTCTCGAAGTGTCGCCATTGAGTACATAGACGCTCCGCGCACACTATTTTTAGTTCGGCAACCAGAAGTTTGCGGTTTTCTTGCACTTCTGCAAAAACCTGTTTCAGTTTTTTCGGAGGCGGAGGTGCTACAGGGTTTAAGATATCAAAGCCAGTAGTTTTATCAATGGCCGTTCTGGCGTGGTGATCGATTACAATATGATTGTGGGACAAAAACGGCAGTCCAAGTATTACAGGAGAACATAGCCCAGGTGCTATGATAGTGCGAACGGTCTTCGAAATCCACCAACAGTTTGGGTCATACAGCTGCAGTTTTACATATTCAGTCAATTCAACAACGCCTTTCTCTTTACCCGTTTGCATCGCGAGTTCCACAATTTCTGGCTTCAGAAGGAGACAGCGACGTAGGGACAAGGTGTTAACGAGTTCCTCGCGAATTAAGACTGTATGAGAACCGTCGTCAATTAAAGCATCAAATGTCAGCGGGAAAGATTCAGCAGCTCCACTGACGGAGCATGTCCAGAAGAGATGTGGCACGCAGAAAGGAGCAGTATCCACCTTAGGCGCAGTCATAGACAAAACGGAGGAGGTAACGGTAGCGGCAACATTCAGGTTACTCACAGAGGTGGAAGACATGCTCGAGTCGTTGCCATCGGCCTCGAGCACGCTGGATGCATTCGTCGGCATGTAAGCAACAGGTTGCTGTGAGGAGCTGAGGACAGCAGCAACCGGATGCACGGTGATGGCGGACACATTTTCGTTTTCAGGAAGGACAGCGGCAGTCATGCGAGTGTTTCGGTTACGCCTAGCGGAGGCACGGTCAACATCTGATTGGGTGAGGGGACGGTATCTGACACCATTAGGGAAATTGTTTGGACAGTCTTTAGATCGGTGGTCTGCAAACAGTTTCCGGCATTTAAAACAACCTTCATTGTCCATGAGCAGTTGATGTTCTAGTTCGGTGAGACGAGGGGCATATCAAGGTGTGCTCGACGAGATGACAGCGTTGGATGGATTGGCAGTGGAAGAAAAGGGAGCAGCAGTGTTTGGAAGGTTTGAGCGACAGGAGGGTTCAGCAAGAGAATTGTTACGGCGGTTCAAGTCACGGTTGTTTTTCATCGCGTTTTCGAGTTCGAGATGATCAGAACGGATTCCTTCATCAAGACGCCTCACGTCTGCCAACCATTTCTTAAAATCGACGATAGTGTTTGACTTCTCAGCATCGCATTTCTTGGCCAGCTTGGCATCGATTCCGGCTTCGATCTGGTGACGAAGTTTATCTTTTTGCAGATAGGATGGCGTATTGATCAAAAGGGAGTTCTTTGCTTGGAGCGCTACGGCGTAATTCCGGAAAGATTGGTTTCCTTGCGTCATCGCTAGCAACTGACAACGCGTAGTAGACTCCCAGTCTTCCTCCAGATAATTGGCGCGGAATTCGACCATAAAATCTTCGAACGTGAGCGCAAGTAGCACCTCACGTTCGACCACGATCCAATCCTTGATGCGGTGGTCTCTGATACCCGCGAGAATCTTTTGTACTTGTTTATCAGTGGGGATCTCTTTGGCATCGAAGAAGTTTATGCAATCATCCTCATACTCGCGCATAACATCGGGTGTAATGTCGCCAGCATTCAGGATTGGGACTTTAGTAGGTGCATCCTAGTTGACAGTAGCGAGACTCGAGGAGGGTATCTTGGTAACACATGCAGCAGTTGGAGAACTGTTGGAGTCAGAAGAAGCAGATGTATGCTTCGGTGGCGGGGAAGGAGTTATAGGAGATAATGAGGAGGGTGCTGGTTGGTTACCTCCGCTCCAGGTTTGGAGCGGGGTGGACGAGGAGGGAGTTCGGTGGGACAGGATTATATCGGTGACGCGACGTAACACGTAGAATACGTGTCAAGTCATCGGACGGTGTTCAGACGGACAGTGCAGGGTGGTGTTGGTGACGGAACTGGGTACAGATAATCAGCGGCGGGTTGAGTCTGCGGCAGTTAAACAGTGGCAGCAAACGGTACGTTATGTTTTTTGAAAACTCGTTGAACTTTCAAAAAAAGTGAGAACCTGTCTAGTTTTCGACTAGACAAGCAACACTAATGGAATCGGACAAGAACAAAAGTAGACGAGAGTGTATTTGAAAAGACCTGAGGAATATTGGAATGTAGTGCGTAGTGGTACAGTACTAGAATCGAGGTAAGCCTGTATCGAGCTATATGCGGTAATAAATAGATGTAAATAGTAATATCTGTGTGGCCACAGGCTTACACAGCTGTGGTTTAGTGACAAAATAATGAACACAGTAGCTTCTCCGCTTCTACAAATATTAAAATTTTCTGCAAGACAAGTTAGTAGATGTGTGAATAATATTTAATTTGCCTTTGCTTGATCTGTATATTACATGATTCTATAAAAAGAGAGAGAATGTGAGGGATTAATCTGAGTTATCAGCAAGACCTTCAGATGGCTCATGGAATTATCCCAAGCACTCCCAGAGCTTTGATAAAATTCCTGTGAGTCAATCCAACTCACAAGAAGTTATTCTCAGCCACCTAAGACCCCCAGATTCAGTTTAGAGGTTAGGGTGGCTGCACAAACATGTTTCAGACAAAGTGCTGCCAGATTTGGAAGGTAAGTTGAAACTCTGTGAAGCTCTTGGTTCAGATAGCCTTGCAGGCTCACTAGCTTAATTCTAATATTAATTCTAATCAAATATGTAAAAATCCTTAAACATATCATATAAGTATAATTAATATCTGCGGATATTAATTATAATTTAAAATTGTAGCAATTGAATATGAAAACTATCTGAGACTTGAAGCACTAAGTGACAGTGGCAGTGCTTCCTATCTTGTAAGTATCAGAAATTTGTCTTTAAAGTATCATTTCTAAACAGAACTTAGTCAGGAAATAATAAAATGTTGGTTTCAAAGTGTAAAATAAAATATTAAAAAGAGAAGTTTAATATAGACATTTTTTTCTGAAAATAAGACCCATCTTCCTAACAAACACTTATCTGTCCTTATTTTGTATTTTATTTTGCAGACATACAAAATGTAGAATTTATGCTAAGCATTTGTAACCATAGCACATTATATTGCAAATTTTATGTTTTGTGGGCAAATTGGCCATGATTTAAAGTGTTTTAAATATTTCAAAGAAAATTTCAACATGTCTGATGAAGTTAAATCATTTGTGGTCTGCTGCATGTACAATGCTATATTCAGTGTCATCATTTAATTTTTATGTGTCTCTCAAGTCTCAACTGAAGACAGCTCACTGAGAGGATAATGACTGACAAGCAATGCCTGAAAGGTGTGCAAAGGATAAGAAGCAGTACTGTTCTCATAAATCTTCCAGAACACCAGTGGAATGCCCTTGGTGTAACAGGCTAACAGCATACATAGATAGGCTCTTTTCATCACCATCATCAGGAAACCAGATATACCATAAAAGAAAATGTAAAGATGTAAAATGATGTAGGGACATGTTAGGACATGTCTTGACAAAACTCAATTCCCTGATGATGGGGATTTCTCCTTAGTTTAATTTGAGTGTTACCTTAGTTCAAAAAATCCTTAATATATATCACAGCAGATACACTCTATTGCATGAATTTTTCAAATGGCTGAAAACAGGTGTGTGCAAAGTAACTCTCAATTTACTGTTGAAATCCGTAAAAGGAAATCAGTTGTCTATGAAGTGGCAGTGCTAGAAATCGGAAAAAGTCGGGTTCATACGGAACAGGCTTCAATTTCAGGGGGTCTACGTAATGCGTAGAACCCTTGGCAAGCAAGGGGATTTTCCAAAAATAATCTTAACCAGACCAAGTCCATTTGCCTGAGAAACCAATTATGTGGGAATGAACTAAATTCTGCACCGATTTACGTTGTAAGACTTCAGTGTTAAACTAACATGTTCATAGCAGAACTTCCAAATTCGGACAAACTTATAAGTTCCGACTTCCGCACATAAGCTGGTTTTTTTGGTGAAGAATACTATGACAGTACTATTTATGACGGTACTATTCGGCAAAAAAATGTTTATCTAACTCCGAGGTCCCAACTTCCAAGTTTGAGGTTTCGATCGCACAGCCACTTCTCAAATTGGCAACAAGCAGTTACTGCTAATGGCTCACCTGAGACATAAAACTGTATTTCTCGCGAACGGAATTTAAATATTACCACAAAAATTTGTTTTGCCTTTGGCTGAGATAAATTAAGTCATAATTGAGTTTTAAAATTATATATTTGAGATTAAAAAAAGAATTAACCATATTCAGCATCTGTTTGCAGTCACAGTGTATTGCAAAATAATCTGCAGTTGCATGTTTTGAAAAAATCTCAAAAAGTCCCATCCTCACAAACAGTACTCTGATTAGTTACTGAGGATGTATTGTCTTGCCTGGAAAAATAATTCTGTTATCATGAGATAATGTAACACTTTTGTTCACTTGACAGATCCATTGCCACAATCTAATTTTCACTTAAATTATAAAGCAATAATCTCTTTATTTTTTGTTGTAATTTTAAATTCTGTTAGTGGGAAAACATGGTGTTACAGCTAACTCCAAAATGATAGACCGCTCCCGAATTTGGCTCCTCTAACCAAACAATATAAATCGGGCATAAATATTCTTCTAGTGCCAGAAATTGTAATTAATTAATTGAGTGGTACACAAATAAAACTATCATTGCATTCGAGTCATTGTTCCAATTGACACAATACCGTTATTGAACATGCAGCCAAACAATCTGGCTGGTATGGCTGCCTACCTCCTCAAGAGTCTTGCTAACCCGCCCAATTTTGCACCATAGTTTGAGACTTTGAGGACTCAGTGCATGATTCTGTCACTCATTCCCGTGGCCTCAGCAATGTCCTTGTTCTTCAGATGGACAGACATGATAGTGACAAAGACCTTCTGCTCCTTGGGAATGAACTGTCTGTTGCCAGGAGCAGCCATTGAAGTTATTGAAAACGATAATATACAGTATGTACTCAAAAAGGATGTTGTTTGTACATATCTTTACATATCACCCAAATTCGGGAGCGGTCTATCATTTTGGAGTTAGCTGTAAGTACCCTTGCCTTGTCTGGTGGCCGTTGCCAATTTAGGAAGTGGCTGTGCTAACAAAACCTCGCACTTGGAAGTTGAAACCTCAGAGTTAAATATTGCAAGTACATCTGCCATGTAAACTTCAGACCAAATAGTTCAGAATGATGCATAAACCTCCGAAATGTCACAAAAACTTGTTTTTGGGGTGAAAAATAAGTTTATAGAATACCGTCATAACTATTTTATGACGGTATTCTTCACCAAAAAAACGAGCTTATACGCGGAAGTCGGAACTTACAAGTTTGTCCGAATTTGGAAGTTCTGCTATGAACACGTTAGTTTAACACTGAAGTCTTACAACGTAAATCAGTGCAGAATTTAGTTCATTCTTGCATAATTGGTTTCTCAGGCAAATGGACTTGGTCTGGTTAAGATTATTTTTGGAAAATATATACCCGATTGGGAAACTGAGAACCCATGGCCACCCGGCACCCTGATATACCACTGCATAGGACACTTCCTGTATTGAGTCACATAGCTATTTGTCAAATTTCGTTTAATATATTTTAATTCCATATAAGGGCCGCAGGTAGTTGGCAAAAGGGATATTATGGTAAATTGCTGAATTCACTGAGATACTCACTGATCCTGAAATGGAATATGCTTCCAAAAATGGTAATGCTGCTGAACCAAAGGCAACACCAAGGCAACACCAAGCAGTTCCTGCATGGTAAGTACATGGCCAAAATTTCTCTTTTAGGTATAGCATGTTCCACCACAAACCAAAACTTACAACTTACACTTACAAGTTGTGAAGTTGTGAGTAAAAGTTTGATTTGTCACAAAAGTAATGACTAAAACATCTATTATTGCACAAACTAACAAAAATGGCATAAACTAAGATTTTTCAGTGAAAAATGCTTTCATACTATTTCGTGACTTTCAAGGTTATAGATGTTATCCTAATATGAGAAGTTTTTACTACTGGCTTGACTAAAGGCTTCCAAAATTCCATTTTGGAGACGTTGGCCTGACAGTTACTTAACTGCACCCGACTTTTCACTTCTACAGAGAGTCACAGATCAGTCACATCACCTGACGTTTGATGACTTTGAGTGAGGCCTATCTTAGCGGCTTGTGTCCGTGGGTGCGGGGCACTATATTAATGGAACCATCGTCGCAGCGAACTGTGAATAAGTATGTCTTCACCTTTCTGTAATCCACCACATGTCCACACCAACTACAACCCAGTATGATTACATTATCGCCGGAGGCGGCATCGCAGGCTCTGTCCTCGCCCGCCGCCTGGCAGATAAGTACCCATCCTTCTCCGTCCTCCTCGTCGAAGCTGGTGGTAGACCCGAAGGGCACCCGCTTATAGGCCCACCCTTGGCTGTCTATGATGCCTACTTGTCTGATATCGACTGGAAATACATGTCGGTCCCCCAGAAGTGTCTCGGCGGAAAACCTAGATACCAGGGTGCTGGTAAGTTTATTCTGGTCTATTAAGTGCTGGTCTCTGATATATTGTAATATGTAGCTAAAGTGCTGAGCGGGGGATCGGCGATCAACTATGGGATTTGGTCGAGGGCTCCTGCTTGCGAGTACGATCACTGGGCAGAGCTTGCCAGGGATGAATCCTGGGGATGGAAAGGTTTACTCCCTTACTTCATCAAGGTTCGAGCATCTCTCTTGTTTCTGCTTTGAAATTTTGCTCACGCTTTCCCAGACTGAGACTTATATTTCGGGGACCGAACCACTCAACCCGTCATTGCATGGGACCTCTGGCCCCATCTCCGTAGTTGGCATCAAAGCGTCCCACCCCGACCGACAATATCCTCTCCGCAGTGCAACCTCCACGTTATTTGAGAGTGCCGGTTATGCGCTGAACTCTGATGTGAGCTCAGGTTCCGTCAAAGGATATTGCGAGCGGATCGAGAACTGGAAGAACGGCATCCGCCAGCCTGCTTCAGTCGCGTATGAGGTCGCAAAGTGCACGAATGTGACCATCCTCACATCCACCCTTGTTCATAAAGTCCTATTTGATACATCTAATACTAGAGCAATTGGCGTACAAACTTCCGCAGGCGCATTCTACGCCTCAAAAGAAACGATACTCTGCGCTGGGGCCTATCGCTCACCACATCTCCTGCTCCTCTCAGGCATTGGACCAGCATCCACTCTTTCAACTTACGGCATTCCGCTTGTCTTGGACCTTCCTGACGTGGGCAAGAACCTACACGACCATCCGGCTGTGCCTTTGTATTGGAAGTTGAAAGAGCAGGGAAATGCCCTGGACGCGAGTCCTGATGCAAAGCTTTCCGCGCCACCGTTCCGTATTGGACTTCCAGGCGACTGGCTCGCATTCGCACATGACCCCGCTGTCCCCGCTATAGCAAAGTCGGAAGGGGCTGACGAGGTGACTGTCATGCATCTCTCGCACCCCGAACGATGTCATACAGAAGTTTTTTTCGCTTATGCCCCTGCTGGACCAGGCGCGAGGAAATTTAACAAGGACGGGAAGACTATCACAACTTGGGTCATGGTTATGTCGCCGACTTCTCGAGGGAATGTCACCCTCGCCTCTGCCAACCCCATAGCCAACCCCGTCATCGACCCAAACTACTACGCCACGGAAGCAGACCGCGTAGCCCTCCGCAATGGGGTGCGGAAGATCCTCACAATGACCGCTTTAAATGAGTCCATTTTCGAGACGGAGTTGACTGACCACGCTGGAGGCGCAGACGCGGCAATTGACGCTCGGATGGAAGAGTACGGTGGTGGACTTTTCCATCCGGCAGGGACGTGTGCGATGGGAAAGGTAGTGGACGGGAAGTGTAAAGTTGTAGGGATTGATGGATTGAGGGTGGTAGACGCGAGTGTCATTCCGTCACCGCTTGGGGCTCACTACCAGGCTACGGTCTATGCGTTGGCAGAGAAAGTTGCAGATAGCATTTAAATATTTTCACTCGGTGTCCCTCATTGCTGTACCATGGTTGCCACGTGACTACATGGGCTGTAGTCTTGAACTTCGTGATTAACTTAAGTCGTAACCGGACATCTCTTCTATTGTATTCTTGGGTGGAACAGGGCTTTGTTTGACCGTTGGCCATCGATAGTCCGAAACATACGGATCCCTTGTATTCCAAAAACGACAGTCGTTCACTCCAAAGAGTCTGATCAAACTTAAGGCCAGAGGGATGCCTAAGTTGAATTTCTCACCGGATGAGGTAGATCTGCTCAAAGCATACAAAATTTCGTCTCTGGCACCCACGTAACTATCATGTTGTGACATTTCATTCCAAAACTGAAATGATGTTTTGGGCAGGAAATGGGAAGATGTTGATCATGACCTTGGAGACTCTATTGCAGGTGCTTTAACAAGTTCAGCAGGTGGCGATGGTGAAGGCGATCCTTTAGGACTTGGGGCTGTGATCGAGTGCGTGCCACGGTCGCGACGACATTGTTTGCTATCTGACATGAGCTCACAGCGTGCAGAGTATGGACTTGGAATCCAGTTAGTACGAATGCACTTACGCTACTTGTTGGAATGCTGATATGTCATTCGTAGAGGCATCCGTACTGATAACCTCCAAGTCATTTGACCCTAAAGCCTTCTTATCCGCTGTGCACCCGAATGCGACGTACCAGGATCTGGTTGCAGGCATCAACCATCTCCAAGCCTCTATAGACTCTCGCTCAGAAGCAATCAGGATTCTCGTAGAGGATAACTTTGACAGATTTGTCGCTGTGAAAGCTTCAACGGATGGTGCGGCGTCAGCAATTGTTTTGCCATTGTGGTGCTTTGGCTTATGACATTCCTAAATCCAATAGCCCTCTATGCTGAAATGAAGGAAGGTTTACTAGCGGACTCGACAGATTACGCGTCAAAGCCTCTTCGTGATCAATTAAAACGTGAGTTATGTTGCATCAACTTGGGAAGTGTTGTTTCACTGAGAGGACTTTGGTAAAATAGAGGCAGCGGTTAAAGCGAATCAAATGTTTCTCCCTGTCCTTGAAAACTCCTCAAAAGCGCAAAAATTGCGGACAACACTGGGCGTATTCGAGCGGTCAAAATTCTTCTTCAATCTCCCTGGTTTCTTAGTTGAATCCATCGAAGCCGTAAGTCATTCGTTCTTAATACTTCCGTTCATTTGCTACATAAAATTTGTATCCAGAGCCGCTACGACGCCGCCATGCGAGATTACAAAAAGGGAAAATTCCTCCTTGAATCACGCCCGGGGCAACTTCTGCCCATTGGCACGAGTAAAGATGGAAAGACGTCCGCGTCTGCTGAACAGCAGCAGAAACGAATATTGGAGAAAGTGTGGGGCACGGTAGACAAGGCAATGGGAGAGATGCGGAATTTGTTGTTATCACAGCTGAAGGATCCGACGAGAAGTGTTGAGGAGCAGGAGAAGACTATTGAGTATGCTCTAGTCTAGCATCATGATTGCATTGAATTCCAACGTACTGATGACTTGGCGGCAGGATCTTGTTGGAGCTCGGTGTGGCTGATGACCCAGCTTGGACGTACTTCGACGGTCAGCACAGGTACATCATGAACCAAATGAATGCGTCGTATAAAGCGGCATTAACGTCAATACGAAGTGAGTATCATCACATGATTTCATTTTCGGAATTAACATTGGACTACTTGAAGATATCCGCGAGCGCAATTCACCTCCGATACCGAGCCCGGATGCACTCAGTACAATATTGACTCAGCAATTGCAGACGTGTATTGCCGCATTGGAGACAAAGCAACCGGAATCGCTTATTGGTATGTATTTTTGCCGTATTCTTTGCCGCCTTTGTTGGACACTGACTTTGACACAAGCACAATCCGGAGGCCACGAAGTCTGGCAAGCAATTTGGGACATGATCAAAAATGTCTCGGAGGTTATGTTATCTGCGCTTCCAAATTTTTGGCGAATATCCAAGAGCTTTTTGGATGGAAAATTCAAGAGGGTAAGCCGCGCTAATAACCTTTTTTTTGCTTCTTGTTGTGTTGAATTCAATTGTGACCAGACTGGTGGTCCTTCAGGATCCCGGCGCAGCCCTTCCCAATGCCGGACGATGGCTTTGGACATTGTCCAGCTCTATATTACCCTTCTGTCGGAATTTTTTAAATTGTCTGATGTTACGGTTATGGTCTCTCAAGGCTCCAACAGCAGTGTCTCGCTTCATCATATTCCTTCCCACTCAAACTCCTTCGCGACCGCCCACTTCTTGACGAAGATGTTAGGCGAAGTTCAGGATAGTGTGAATGAGGTAAACGGAATGGAAATTTCTGGTGAGGCTGCTTCAGGTTTGAAAAGTTTATTGGAGAGCGTACGGTGGAGGTTTGAAGATATACTGAATCACGCATGGCTTAGAGGTAGGTTCGGTCGTATTGACAGCGCACTGATACTGATTGACGGCATGAAGATGCACACATCTTATACTACCTCGAGGGATGGATAGGCAACCCATCCTACCCATCGACAACTCTCTACCTCTCGCACATGGAATTGTTTCAAAGACACATCACTACATCAGCGTTCAAGATCGCCGGGGGTATTGACCTCTCATCTAACATGACTTCCGCAAAGCCAACAAAACAACATGTCGTTGCACCATTGTTCATATCAAAGATCACTAAGGCGTTCTTGGACGTTCTGTACACATTTTTGGATGGGCTAGTTCAATTGGCCTCGGAGGAGTCTCCGGTTGTTAGTGGCAGAAGAGTTGCGATCACTGACTCTGCTACGATGACGGGAACGAATCCGATCGAGCTTCTAGATCTTACAGATACGGTGAATCGACAACGTACTTTTACACTACAAAATTGACTAAATATTTTGTTCCAGAATACGCGTCTGTTATTGGTCATATCGAATTTCAGTCATCTTTTATCTCAGCTGATGCCAGGCATGATCAATCAACTTGAAAGTGCATTTTCCGTCTCAATAGAAGACGACAGACGGGTACTGTTGCAATATTCGATTCTGCCCTGCTATTACTCATCGTCTGCAACTACAGACTCTCATGACGGTAGCCCAAGAACTTGACAAAAGACTTTTTGATGGCTATGTGAAGCCTAAAGCTGCTGTTGTCAAAGAAATTATCCGCAATGGTATTCTGGACAGCAAAATGGACTGGTACGAGACACCCCAACCTACAGGTAATTCTTTAGAGAACCGCTTTTTGGAAGTCGAGCTGATAGGCGAATGTAGAAATACGGCCGTATATGTACGAAACTTTGATGTACCTCGTGAGCGTTCACGCGCAAGTTAGCAAAGTGGCTGAATCCCTACTGGATCGGACGCTCAATGCGCTGGTTGAGGATCTTGCAGAAGAGGCCTTGCGTTGTTTCCGCCAAGTCAAACGGTTTGGTATGGGTGGCATGCTACGTGTAAGTATCTTTCTGTTTAACCCTTCCTTGTCACCATAATATCTGACTCCCTTTTGCAAAGGCAACCCTTGAGATCGAATTCATGCATCAGACCCTTTCGCGCTATGTCACACCCTCTGCTGCAAAGACACTTTCTGACCTGTACAACAAGATATCTCAAGCGTACGCCCGCCGAGCTGGAGATGAGAACCTCCAAAGCAATCTCGACGGGGTCAAGAAGACGCTTGCCGAGACTCGTCGGGCAACGGGTATTGAGTTCCTGTGTTTTAGGCAGACGAAGGAGCGAACTGGAAGCGCTTCAGGCGCCTCTGGCTCACGTCCGAAGGAAGCCTCTCGTAGACCCAAGGAAAATAAATGAAACTAGTTATTTCGTTACGTTAGTCGCTGTCTGTAATCGCGTAAACATAGATATAAATATATTGTCTAGTGTCCTCGTCTTCAAGCCATTAGATCAACCAGAATGGTGACGATACCAAGCACTGGAAGCAATCAGTATGGAATAGGATCCTAACGCAACAGAGAATGCACCTATCTCGATGGCAATTAAAGCGATTACTATCTGCTCTAAACGTTCCGAATGTCGACTAGAGACAGTCTCCTTTAGCAGCTGGAGCATGTCTTGTAGAACCTGGGGCGAGCATTAGTAACCAGTTTGACTCTCTGTTCTTGTTCAACCCTCACCTCTACACGAGTATTGAGCAAATTGATCCGTTGCGGAATTTCTAGGTAGCTGCGACACGCGTCGTACAGAGGCTGCAGATCAGGATAACTCTGGATATTTCGTTTAGCGCTCGTGCTCTTTAAGCAACAGAATCAGCGAGCTGACCCAGAATACCTCCTACAGATATGGTCAGTTCGTGAATGGATTAACGAGCTCAAAGGAGTGTCGATGCGTACCGGCGAGTCCAGCACCGATCCCACGGAGTTGATGTTTGTTCGCAGTAGAAAGAGCTCCCCAATTTTCCGCATAATTTCTGGAGCACACAGTTAGCACTGATCTAAATACGCCCAATCCTTGTACCTTTGTGCGGCATGCCGATCTTGCCTGTCTCGGATATTATCTCAGGGATTTCCTTGGTCTCCTCGATTGTGGACGAAATAAGTTCCTCGAACTGAAGTTGAATGATCAATTGACGAGAGACCAGTAGTCAACGCCAGAACATACTAGTGATATTTTAACAGACTGCGAGAGTGCATGAGATAGTGATAATTTCGTCCTTCGAATTACATCAGTCTACCGAGCGCGTAAGAAGAGAAAAAAGCGTACATGTAGCTAGAGCCACGGCGGAGCGTAATAACATCATTGTACTTTTGATTGTTACCGTGAGTAAGGATATATAACGTTGAGTCGAGCCAAGGCAAAACGCAAACGCACGATCCGACTGTAATTCGCATAGTAAAAGTTGAGATCTTCCATTTCAACATCTTCTGGAGCTATGAAAACAAGATGATAAATGCGAACAAGGGAAAGAGCGTGGACAACATACCAAGTTTTTCGATTTCAAACCGTTTTCTAGTGAATTCAGGTCAAAATTCGCCAGCCACAGAAGACGAATTATAAGGCATTACATCGATGAAAGAAACCGCTTCTCTTGGGCTTCTGTCATTCCCCATATTACGACCGTCCCGTAATCGAACATGAATATTTCGGCTTCGGTAGGCGTATCATTAAATTTGCTCTTCTTCTTTGCCGCCCGTTTTGCAATATGTTCGGTCTCCGAATCCTCTGCGTGTAACTCTGGAACTCCAAGGAGATCCCCCGTCTGACTTTGGGGCTTTGACCGTGATTGACGAACGCTTTCTTGGTATGTGACTGGCGGATCGTAGACATAAGGCGTGTAAATCGCCTCGTCGATCAGTCTCGGATTCGTGTGGTATGATGTTCTTCGAGCATTGAAGAATTTCATCAGTTCTGGAAGGCGGTAGGAACTGCGGACTGTCGTTAGGCAACTGCAAAAATCAAAACTCCAAACTTACGTGGCTGTCGCATACGCCGTCACTCTGGGTAATGATTTGGCCTTTTTTTTGGTCAATCTTAAAGCATCTCTCTTGGCTGTTCCATCGGGTATTAGGGAGATTTGGTTGTATACCTGTTTCAAGCCTGAGAAATTGCACAAAGCATCCTTCCGTGGCAACTCACCTCGACGTCCCCTGGTTCGTCGTCGTCGTCATCAATATCACCCTCATCGCTATCGCCCGTTGTGCCCACAGTCTCGTCGTGATCTTTTGGAGGTCCTGGAAGGCCGACTGCTTTTACGGTGACAAGCTCTGGCTGTTCAGGGAGTACTTTGAGCTTGCCGGCGACTTTTGTTGACCTGTTCGCTCCACGGGTTTTCGGCTCAGTGGAAGGGTTACCTGCATTCTGGCTCTTCTGAACAGGTTGGTCCGAGGGCATGTTCCGACCGTTCTTCGCTATACAGTATGCACCAGCGTCAACTTCACATTCGGTCACAGTTCGGATATCGGTTAGATTTCGGTACACACCAAAATGCAGTCTCCCACGAGGCACCGGAATATATTCGAACCTATCTCCTTCATCTCGGATATCACCTCCCATACCTGCTGCCACTTCTAGTCAAAACGGTTATTTGTAGTACGCTACACACTTGTTCAATTTGGACAGCTTCTTCCCCGCATTCTGCTTCATGTATCTTCACTTTAAGACTCATGTTCAAGTTGCGAATGTTGTTCTACAGGTACTACATACAATATGGTTATTATGCTAGCTACCTCTCGATGTCTGCTGTATAACAAATTTAAACACGAATTTCAAAGCTTTGGTTCTGGTCTAGCGCCGAAAAGGGGTAATCAAATTGAAATTAAGGCCAGTGACTACGGACTAAAATCAGATAACAGTTCAATCCCTCGGCGGGCATAATGGTGACCACTGTAAACTTCAGCAGTGAAGCCAAATTCAAACGAACATTCACAAAATCTATGCCGACCTTGTATATGGGAAGTAAGTAGCTCCGGGGTCCTGTGGGCACTCATGTACCCAGTAAACAAATTTCCCTATTTGTAGAATTCAAACCTACATATAGTCACCACTCGTGTTCTCTACTTTGGGCCCAAATTTACACTCCAACCTCTCACGATTCTAAGAACGATTTTCACCAACCTGGTCTTTCCTTTCGATTCCTTGACATGGCGGCCGCGGACCGTTCACCTTCGGCAACTTATCCACGACCCTGATCTCAACGGCTTTGTTTTGCCTCCGTTCAGATGTTGCGATGGGAATGCGAAGACCCCTTCTGTGGCAGTCGCCGACGTTAATGCTTAAAGGCAAATCCCGGGCGTTTATCTGGTTGCCTGTGAAACTTTACAAAGTGTGATATCCCGATTGTATGGAAACTGTTGGTTGCCAATGCCTAACGGACCGAACTTGGTGTTGTCCAGACGCCCCTTATAAGCTTAACAGATCACAAATCTGACCCTTCAAACAATCTATGGCCTCTTCTATAATCGCGCTATCTTTTCTTGAAAAGGTAATAATATGCAAAGCACAGATAATCCATCATAATATACAGGAAGATACCGTGCGTTGACAACGCAAAGTGATCGCTGTCTAAATAGGCGAATCTGCAAAATACTCTTCATTTCACCTACCTTCGCCTTTTTGGAATTTCTTTAACACCGAGTGCGTCATCATTTTCTACTTTCCTCTTTGTCGTCTCACCCTTCCGGTGATATGTACCTTCTCGTCTTTAGCACCGAGGGCGTCCCTGTAGATATATTTAATCAGTATGCTAACCACAACACTGCCCGACCATAGAGACGCAACTTATACCCAGTCTTAATATCACGAGTATCGTCGAACATCGATAATCGAGAATCGCAGCCGCTAATTCAGCCAGTCTTCTTTTGGACTTTTGGGTGCCATGAATATATATATTTGTAAGCCTCGAAAGCGATTGGCAATAGGTAAGACGACGAAATCATCACTCGTCTTCCTTCTGGGGAAATTGACTCAACTAGCCATAGTATTACCGCCTCTCAGGGTCGCCCGTAATACCTAGGCCAAACGAGCCCTGTTTCTATGAATCCAGCCCATGGGAAACTGTTGATATGCGACAAGAATATAATATTAGGTAACTACCGTCAAATGCGTCTTCACTTTCGCTCCATTAATTGTAAGATGAAACAATAAATGTAGGTAAAAAGCGATCACGAACGCTACGTCTCTTTCTTGAGGTGACATTATCCATGCACTATTTTCTGGTATTTATTCTGCATAATACAAGTCAGATGATGAAGCCAACAACATTTTTCAAAATTGCGTAACACCACAATACCCATCAATCTCACCGGGCGGGGTTCAACAACGCAGATATCCGTGATATCTATCCGCCTGCAAGAAACATCAGGGAATAATCTGTCTGAGTGGTTTGCTCAGAGCGCACAAAGAAAAGCTCTTATCCGCGTGCAACTGCATAGCCACCAAGGCCCGACGACAGAAGCAAAGGGAAAACACCTTTTCTTTAATGCTAGTCATCCCGGCGCTAAACTACCCCTTTCCAAGCGGTAATGCTCTAGTGTCCCAAACGCGTCAAAAGATTTTCAGAGTGTCCGAGGAACCGAACTTCAGATTAAACCTAGAAGTGTGTCAAATTCCTGGATAGGAGTTAAATCTGACTTCCTTCTGCAGGTTCAGTTGGCGCTTGGTAAGTGCGAATCCGCTGTGCACGGGAATTCCTATTACCCGTCCGTCTCTGTCCAAGTCCATTGGGTAATTCACTAGATGGCGGGAAGTTTATTATCAGGTGCAAAAGTCACAAATGGACCCGTCATAAGTAGTTCAAAAAAACCTTTTCGCCGCCTATTGAGGATGTACATCCTTGAGCATGGTGTCATCGTGAAAGCTCGTCGCAACCCATAATAAAACTGACGTCGTGTACTGCACCATGTTTCTCCATTTTAGCTTCAGGGTCGTACAAAGGATATCCATAATTTGATGTCCGCGTTCACCGCAAGAACTTGATTTCCGTCTCGCGGAATACCTAGAAATACGTTTCCCAAGGAATTTTGCGGGTTTAACAAAGGGTTGAGAGAATTTGTTCCAGGAGCCTTTATGGATCTATGGTATTAAAGCCTACACTGATTGGAAACGGGACTGCGACACCCACCGCAGGATAACAGGGCTCGGTTGAACAGCCACTTGGAAAACTTGATTCAGGTGAACACGAGGTCACTTTCCTCATGAATTTGCTGTGTGAGAAGGCATCTGTCGAACAAAATCAGAGCTTGAGAATCAATAAATCGCCGAGCCAGATCCGATGTTGTTGCGAATTCAACGGTAGCTGTCAAGCAACATCATCAGGGTCTGAAAAAATCGATAGCAACTGAATGCTAGGAGATCCAGGTACATTGCCACGTGATGAATCACTCGTGTGGGTGCAATTTCGTCAGGTACAAATGAATAGCTCTATCGACCGTTTGGCACAAATGCAAGTGCAAAGCGACGGAGGAAAGCAAGGATTCTAGAACTACAGACGGCGTGGAGAAATCGACGGTGTGCCTGGTGGCAATAAAGTATGAAAACAGCAAAGCAAGATGACGTAAAGATCAGAGCAGTGGCTAGCCAATGGAGCCTGGTTAAAAAATGCAAACAGCCGAGGCAAAGTTGTGGGGCAGATGAAGAATCAGTCAAGGTGTATATATGAATCCATGCTAGTGCAATTGTCCAGAGGAATGGGAGTCAGAAGAGCAATTTTATGCTGACGGAATTTCGTGTAATATTCACAAAGGAAGAGCGAAGGTTGGGATGCCTTGTGAAGGTCGTATTGTTGTTGGTGACAGCTTTATCACCTAGCGTTGGGTCCCGACCAGCCTAGCCGTCTGACCAGAAGACGATACAGCCAATTGCATAAGTCCGTGGCTTCGGAAACTCTCACCTTACCGAGGAACGGCGGTTGGTGACAAAGATTGAGTTGAAAACCGTCGCAGGAGTTGTTCATCTACAGGTTCGCGTCGCGGTGAGGTGATATTTTGTAGATATGCGAGAGGGACGAGCTGGCTGTTAAGATGGGCTGGCGCGTTCGCAGGACTAGAAGAGCGTGATCTAGATCCAGAGTCTGTTCGAGAGCGGTCAGAGGGTGACGGTGAATTTGATGGCGGAAAGTTGTAAGGAGATTGTTCCCGGTACTGCTCTCGCGCATGTGAAGAGCCTGCGACACCAGGACGCTGTGAGGGACGCTGTCGTCCACCAGAAGCAGCTCTGGTATTCATGATTTGAGATTGGGAAGGGAGGTAACTGCCAGGAGTCGGGCGTAAATATTCTATAAGGGGCCATTAATGAGGCTGTGTTGCAGAATGATACCAATGAAGCTTACGAATTGCTGCATCTGGCGGTGTCGAATAAAAAGCTGAAAAGGATGGCGGTGCCTGTATACCGGTAGAACTGTCCCCAGCGGAAGAAGAGCCGTGAACACCGGACGTTCTCGCCGAATCGCCATCACGCCCTCGGCCTCTACCTCCAGTACGCCCACTTCGGAAGATACCCTCTGGCACGGGTACGTCGCCAACACCGCGGATAGTATCTACTGTGGCTAAGGAGTCCAGTTTCTGCTGGCTAAAATACGCGGCTGCGTAAATAGAGTTCAGGCATGAATCGATCAGTCTGACGCTAAACTCACTTATGTGCCATTTTCGAGTGATACGTTGCGCTCGGTCTTCGGGAAGAGACACATGCACGCTATAAGTTTGCTTGATCAAGCGCTCTGAATCGCTCATGCTGCGAGAGCGGGGAGATGGATACATGCTGTTGAACGATGCTAATTAATACGGGCTTAAGACCAAAAATTAAATTTTGGAAGAAGGGGCGGAGACGTGAGAAAAACACACGAGAAAGGTACCTGATCATCTGAGCCCACGGCGTTGGTGGGTTGTTCGGGTCTTCATTGACCTCGGATTCTTTTTGATGGTAAAATAAAAATTCCTGGCTGAAGCATCAGACAACAGCCGAAGGCATCTACCGATACGAGCTCACGTCGCGTACACGGCTTGGTCCCCAGCCCATACCGTCTGTCCTGCTCATTTGGTAAATATCAAGTAATTTGCGCCACCAAAACACGGAAACTCAGCGACATACCACCTCTCCATCCCGAGACCAGTAGCTTCAGAGTTAGCACCCCTTTCTTCCCATACATAAACATTCCCCGGTATGATAGCTCTCCGTTCTTCGGCGTCAAGCCGGCGAGTGATGAGAGGCAAGACCTTTCTTGCGACGCCCAGAAAGATTTGGTGCGCATCTCGGGTTGAGCGGATGCGCACATTTTGGATTGTGGGCACCTGCATCGTAGCGAAGACAACAGCGTGAGGGAGGTGGGGAGAGGAGGCCGGTGCGGGGTGGCAGTTGAAAGCGAGTCCTTATAAGTTATACACGGTGATGTTCGCGGGAAGCAAAGGGACCGCGGATTTCATAAATTTTGACTTCCTACCGGATGTGGAATTTTTGGACACCGCGACGCACATAACCCAGGTTCCCACGATCATTTCACGCTGGAAACAAGGGGCGAAATGGTTTGCCGAGTGAAGGCCGTTTCCATATTTGGCAACTTACACGTGGGACCACAGAAAGGTTAAAAAGAATCAAAGTTAATCAGTGTGCAAAGATCGCAGGCCAGATAGAGTCTGCTCAAATTCAGCTCAAATAGGGTAGAGTGGTAACGGCAAGGATGCGTATGAATAGGTCGCTCCGGCCTGCAATGCACCGTATGGGTAATCACAATGTATGTGCGTCGCCCCTGCTTTGCTAGCGTCCCTCGCCTGGCAGATGCGATCGACTTGATGCCACATAATCTGCCCGATTTGGCGCAGCCACCACAGCGGCGCATTTTAATTTTCTCCGTACTTCGATCTAAGCCCTGGAATATGGCGCCCTTCGGTCCCATTTCTCCAAGTCTCTTACAAATAGCACGAGCGTTAACAATTATCTGATCATGATGTTACTATTGGCGAGCAGTGATGGCTAATAATGGCCTCCATTTTAAACCTTGAATTTCGCTGTCTTCTGGTGTCGGTAGAACCGACGGAAGCTCTAATTTATTCCCGAAGGATCGTTCCGTCTATAGTGGAGATTGCCAGCTGGCACAACCCTCTTGTGAGGAGTTTAAGTATTAAAGGCGTAGATTGTTCACGAAGTCTAATTCTTGACAGATGGACCGAAAAATGACATCGATGTCTTCAATTAGGGCAGCGCTCAAGTAGTCTCGTGGATACGCCCGTGATTGTCCTGCACATATCGAACATCATGCTGTAGCTCCCGTATGCCTACGTGACTGATAGTCTGTCGCGTAAAGTTTAGTGCTGATGCCTGCCGCACTACAAGCGCGTAAAGCGTCCAGTGGCATTTTATCTTCCCAAGATCTCCGTTGATAGCAAAACTGCTCTTTGGCCATTCAATTGAATAACGATATTCGGACCTTAGACTTGGATCTGTGGTTCCTTAAGCGTGTGGCACTCATCAATGCATCACGGATGCTAGCTAAGGGTTTCAATAAACAAACAATGCTAAATCCCTTGCTCGGCTCGGGGTTTCAAGGCATTGAATACAAGTTCACACCAGATTGATCAGATGTCAATGGTACTGATTCCACCGTTCAAATCCTCGTAAGTTACTGTTCGCTTTAAGGGTCTTCCTGTCTCTCGTAACACACCATCAACCGAATGTATCTGCTAGTCTAAACACCAGTATCACGTTAAATGTGTGGCTGCAGAGGGCCGCAATTACCAGAAACATGTCAGTCTCTGATGGTAAAGATGCTAATGACTAAAACCATTAAAGGAATCGCAGAAACATACAGAAAAACGGCTGTGCTCAACCGAACTGAAAGATCAGATGGCAGGCTCAAGATATTCATGTGCAATATCAACACTGAAAAACCAGAGATGGCGAGTTTGAAGGCTGCCGCTGTCAAGGGAAGTATTGGATGTGAACATTTGCGGTGAAGTGGCAGGCACCACACATGTGTACGATAGGGCCAGGGCGGCTTCGGTTAGACTTGCGAATGCCACAGTTGTCATAGAGCAACTGAAAAGGCGAAATAGGTCCGGATAGATGGTCCTGACGTGATAGAACTGACACTGCTTGTAAGAGTAACGTTATAGCACGCTGCGCTTCCCCACTCTGCCGAGCACCATTTTTCCCACTGCGCACCTGACAAGAACATATGCACGACCTCTGGTTGTACTAGGTCCGAGCAAATCGCAAAGATATCGAGTCAGTCTAGAATATGCATCCAATGGGTACTCAAATGTCATTTACTAGCGGACGGCATTCTAAAACATGTGAGCCACAAATTGCCGTGAAAAAATGTGCCGCCAATCGGTAGCCCCATAATGAGTGCGACAGGTAACATTCGATAAGCAAAAGTAGGGATTCGTGTGGAACGCTACGGAACCGAGGTTCCGCAATCAGAGTAATACAGTCACGAGACAAGATGATCTGCAGAAGCGTCGAGAGCACAACAATCGTTATTGACGCGTCTTACTATATATGCAAATAGAACACACCTTCCAGCGGAAGAACAACAGGGACACAATCCGGAATCTCCGCGTAGTGCATTCTTCCACGGAAGACGTAGCGAACTCGGAGAGACTTGGACAACGAAGGAGTGGGATCATAAAAGCCCTGTATACCTGACTGGCAAAGGTATAGTAGGGGTGAATAGAGTCAAAAGTGCGATCGTAACCTTTACTTACTTTTGTTCTATGTCCAGCAATGTATACTTGACTATTGTGGACGAGGGCTTGCAGTGCAATGGTTACATCCATAACTAGATCTTTTGTCCCGCTATCTTGTTCAGAAGGACCATACGAAGCCTCCACAATTACCAGTCCTAGGCGAAGATAGTTCAGATTATGGAGATCGGGGAGATAAAGCGAAAATACGAACCTCCTTTTGTGCTCTCGGCCTGCATGTGTTTCTGTGCAGTGTCTTTAAGCAGTGAGAGTGTTTCCTCGGTCTCTCGTCTAATGACAGACATATCGTCGTCCAATATGCGACGAGCAGCCCGGAGAAAACTGCACATAAGGTAATGGCAGTTAGAGTGTCAATTAGGAAGAAGTAGGGTCTACTTACGCGGCTCTTTGCGCACGCCGTCGAGGTCTGAGATAATAATGGTAGCCGAGAACAAAAGCCGTAGATGGGATCACTGCTGTGAATAACGCAAGAGCAGCATCATAGTCATGAGAGAGCATTATTGGCACTGAAAATCGCTGCTGCAGATACGAGAGACTGCACACCACAATTCGTAAGCAGATCGAGGCAATATATCGGAGACGGGACGGTCGCACTCAAGTTTCATAAGGACGCCTTGGGGATTCAGACCCACACTTGCGGCAACTTCACTCGATTCGTTTTGCCACGTACCGGTGAGCATCAGCGCCAAGCCAGTGAGGCCCCATTCAATCCCTAGCTTTGCTTGGAGAGCAAGCTCTGTAAAGGTATAGGCAATACCGGCTGACAAGCTGGAGTTCAAACCATCCAATGTGGCCCCGTAAGTCCATTCTTGTGTCCCAACTGCAAATCCAGAAACGGATCCTGCTGTCTGGGAGAGCTGAGATCGTTTTATATGCCGATCCATCGTAAAGTTGAAAGCCGTTGGAGAGGTGATGTTGAATAATACACGAGGTCGAGGACCCGTGTGGACTGTGATATTGCCCTCCGTGAAACCATTACGGGAAAGTCGTCTCGACCAAGATGCAGTAAAAGGTGGAGGGAAACGAGGCATGAAAGGCGAAATGTGGCACTGAATAAAAAACGCGGTATTCTTGTTATCGTCCCGGTAGGTGGTCTTTAGGTTTAGAGTTTGTGGACGGAGGAGAGCGGTGGTTGCCTACGAGTAGGGAGGCCACGAAGAATCCTACGTGTTGGTCGCTAATGAGTTTTCATGCGATAAGAAGAGTTAGCGAACCTCGAGCCCAATACGTGGAGAATACTGGTGGGCAATGGTGCCCAAGATGTTGCCTGCACTGATGACCCCTACGCCAATCACCTCGTCGCTTGCAATGCTACTTGACAAGGCTAGCTTGGTTTTTTCGCCGAATTCCTTCTGTACAAGGTAGAGTATGAACGTGTAGGACGATGGTTACAGCTTGCGTGTACATAACATAGATGTGTCTCACCCTAATACTATGGCGCACAATAAGGCTTGAGATTTGAACTTCCTTTATGCGCCTTACAATTTTTTGCACCAACTTTTTGTCCTTGCGGTCTCCCTCGTCAACAGACAGCGACGAAGCGTCAATACCACATGTCAAACTACCTCTCGGGCGAATAGTGTTTTCGAGATTGTGTCGTGTAATCGATCGCTTGGTATGTTTGAGAGTATCTTGGATCTGCGCCATAAATCATTATCAATTTAACGGACATGTTGCCCAGGTAAAGCGATGCTACTTCATCCTTCGACTTAGACCGCAGTTCGACGGGCCAATCCAATTTGAGCCCATCTTCGCCTGTTAGATATATCAGAAAGAAGCGTATGATGTGATGCCAGTAGGCGTCACCTAGAATATCATAAACTTCCCTGGAACATAGCCCAATGAGTAATGACAAACATAGAACCTACTAAGCCTGCATACCGAAGAAATGGATCCGATAAAACTGCAGAGTTTTGCGTTGGTAACATATTCACCCTGCAAAGGTTGTATCGTTTGCTTACTTTCGTATGCCTTCTGAATGTCCAAGAATTTCTTCGAAGCGGTATTTTTTGTGCGTTCGTCGTGTTGCTTGTCAGGATGAAATATCACGGACAAGGCCCTATAGCGCTCTCGTATCTCATTCTGCGAGGCAGACTTAGGCACATTCAGCACCGAACTGGCATAGTGCAGAAGACGCGTTGAATATTTGGAGACGGGAACAAATTTAGGGGACTTACTAGTAGAAATCTGGATGCTCGGATGTAAAAGTAAGGCGGCTGAGTCCGTTCTCCCTGGGCATTCAGTGGCACTTTTGAGGAAAAGGTAATAACGATGCGGATGTGCAAGCTGAGGCAGCGAATATTGTGACGACGGAAGCGTGGCTCCCACGTGGTAAAATCCTCAAGGTCAGATGACTCATGGTCCACCTGCGGTGACCTATCCCAAACTCATTCGAAATCCTATCGCAATGTTATCGTTTTCGGATGAATTTGCCATTTCCTCAATAGATTACCATATTTGAAATTCGTCAACAGATTTGCAACAACTACTAATTCAATCGTAAAATTCTTAGGGACAGATGTTATTGTGTGGCGGGGCCTATGAATTTGTGCGCCTATCATACTCTAAGTTTTCCCAAACAATTTGCACGTAGAACAAAAGGGTTTGCAAAATAATTTGCCACCACCCCAAATCCTCTCCTAAACGATAACATTACGATAGATTGTAAAAGGATTTGCGATATGTACAAATCTGGCATCGTCTGCTGTAATTGGCAAATCTTTTCGGTCGTTGTTATTCGAACCGCGACAATCGTCGACGTTCCTATACATAACGCTTGGTTTTATCAGAATACCTGCCTCTTTCAGGGTAAACGAAATCTTATTTGACTCCAGCGGCATCGAACATCACCGTAGACTTTCACCAAATACTGGCGAAATCATCGATATCTGGAACAGTTCACTAGAGTCCACCGTGACAGTGCAATTTAAGTTCGTCTGATACGTGGCATATATACTCGGAACGGTGACTTAATCGAAACAAAAAAGAAATGCCACGGCAAAGTCCTGCGACAAATATATTGTACAAAGTAACCCTCGAAATTTTCCGACCAGATGAAAAGATTTCCCAAATTCATCCGGTTTTATGAAGGAGATCTATGGAGAAAGGATATCGGAAAGTTCAACACTAGTACTGCCTCTCCGCATGCCTCTGTACTTCCGATTTTCGTAGGAAACCGTGCCCAAACTTATCGATCGTCGTTCGCGAATCCAGTTCAAAAGCAACTTTCGGTGGCCTTATACCTCATCTCGTTGCTTTTCGCCCATCGATCGCACGAAAGCATTGTTTTTTCTAGGCACCATGCTGTAAAGATGATTCTTCAAACTCCCACCCTCGTGGGGACGGTGGGGTTAAACATCCGGGTCGAGACTTGTGCCTTTATCACAACGGTTAAATTATGGCACGTTTCAACGGGTTCCAGACTATCGGGAAAATATGTCCATGCTCAATCTAGCGCCCGCTGGACGTGCTCCGGCTAAGACTGCTACAAGTGATGGAGAAGAGTTAATCCTCCTTCTGCCCCAATCCCGATCAAGTCGGTCACACAGGCCAGTCCCCATGGCAGAATTCTTTTCCCTAGATGTGCCACTTGACTCAGTGAATTTCAACGTGTGCATAGCAATCACCGGTCTGATATGGGCCGTTCTGGGTGAGATCAAAGAGAATGAATCATTGAAGCACTATTTCATCCACTCATGCCGTATCACGCATGTTTTGAAGTATTAGAACTGCCATATATGCTCACGGCAACCTAGATCAACTACGATGATCTGCCATCCCAAAGGGCTTTGGCTTTCTGAAAAACCTTGACGGCACCGGTCCCAATGCTAATACAAAAACGGCGTCACTTTCTAGCTGGAGAATAGCAACGGCAGTACGTACTTTGCGTCCGCGATATCGTCGATTGATATCCACTTCACGGTCACAGGCGATGGCTCTTCTGCGTCCGTAACAAGATTCGCTCGGGTTTCTCGCTTGGTTTTTGTTGAGTTATTGGCCTGATGGATACTGGGAGCCAAAAGGGGTGGTTCAGTCCCGCCTCCTTCTAAAACTACCCATTGCACACGATACGTCTTCTTGATGTGCGAAAACACGTGGATGACGTCTCCTGCTGGTTGTATTTTTGAGATACGTAACTCAGGGCTAGACGGCACAGTTGACTGCGACTTAGGGGCGAAGAAGTTAATCGCTGTGTACGGAGACGGGGGAGACTGTAAGAGTGTGGAGAGGAGTGTGTGTGGGATTTTAATTTGTGCGGACGGCGACGCCGATGCACCAGACACATTAGGGGAAGTTGGGAATTCGTATAAACCTGCCAGCAGACCTGTAACAAAGAATTAAGTACAGATTATCACAGAAACGAGGTTTCGAGCTTACCGCCCTCAGGTCGTCGAACGAGCAAGAAGAAGCGACGGCCGTCATATCTCCATTCGATGACATTCACGATATCAAGCTCTTCTCGAGGTTTCTTCCGTTCGACTTTCATTGGAAATGCGGTTACTAGGCCCGGTGTGCCATCGGGTAGAGGCAAAGGCTCGCATGTCGCGCACATTTCTTCGATATCCGGGACGTCAACTTCTACCGAAGTATTGCCTTTGCCCTGGACAAGCATAAGCACATTGGATGTACATTTCTCTGCACCATGTGTCGACGCCTACCTCCCTCGTTGATAGGCTGTATGCATTGCACCACGGTTTCAATGGACATTGCTCACACAAAGGCTCGCGAACTTTGCACACGGTGCTACCGAGTTCAATGAGAGCTTGGTTGATGTCACCTGGTCGTTCGGCACCTTCGATCATGCTGGTTGCTGCTGCCCAAAGAATGTCGAGGGTCGATTTGGCTTTCGGTGAAGCATGCAAAGCCAGTACTCGGCTAAGCAGACGGTTGACATTCCCGTCGAGCTAAAAAGGATGCACAACGTCTTCAGCAATTATTCAACAAATCAACTTCAGTCAAATATACCACTCACAATAGGCACACACTGGTTATAGGCTATAGAACAAATGGCCCCGGCGCTGTACCGTCCAATACCAGGTATCTTTGCTTCCATATCTTTAGCATTGTCAGGCATTCGGCCGTTAAATTCATCGACTACTTTTTTGGCTCCGCTGAGAAGACGGGCCGCGCGAGAGTAATAGCCAAGGCCTTTCCATAAACCGTTGACTGTTTCAATATCGGAGGATGCCTGGGAGGCCAATATATATCGTTGGTAACAACAAAGGTTTTCAGGTCAGGACTTACAAGGTCTCGAATTGTTGGAAACCTGCGGCACTGTTCAGTAAGCTGTAAGAAATGTACAAATTGAAGTTGAAGTTACTTTTCCATCCATCTATTGTAATATGGTATCACAGTTGCGACTTGTGTTTGTTGCAGCATTATCTCAGATACCCACACCTAATATCATCCACATAAGCGTGCACATGATACCACAGCAAAATAGTCCCACAGACCTCGTATGCCCGCTGAGCACGTCCGTCGCGGTTTAATGACGAATCATATGGTTTCCGCCAAGGCATACCACGCAATTCGTGCACTCCGGCATACCACTCGAGCAGCGACACACGCAAAGGCTTTGGCGATGAAATAGTGTGTATTGATGGAGCATGATGCCAACTTTGAGAATCAGTCTCTTCGTCAAGAAGTTGTTCTGGGCCATCTTTGTTAGAAATCGTAGGCTTAAGTTTCTTTTTGACGGGTTGTCGCCTCGCTTTATGTGCTTTGGTTGGCTGTTGGGCTGTTGAGGCAGCAGTGTAGTCGTCGTCACTGGACAAATCTTCTGAAGAGACGCGTCGTTTCGCCATGTACCTTGCAATGTATGCCTAGAGTATCGAACAGACCGTTTTTTGAGGGAGTTGGTAGTCGGTAAAAGGAGCAGTTTAGTCGATCGACGCTGCACGGCTCCAACCGACGAACACAAAATCTGATCAATGCTCCGCCAGAGCACCCTCGGTCGGGTACAATATTATTTATATAAATTGCGGGTCAATATCAACGGTCATGTCTTGGTGACAACATCCGAGAATTCAGACCAGAGAATCGCAACATCTTCCTACGCGATGATTGCCAAGGAGGATCAAACGCCATCTGCGACACAACGTCAAAGGCTATACTGTATCACTTTCCCACGATCGTGAGTCGCCACGTCTGCGTTCCAATTTGGATTTCAGTTCGTCTCCAGTCTATTCGCTTGCTAGTCAGCCTTTCTTTCCTTACCGTGACCATGTCCTCCCGCATCAACATCGCCCGCCCGTCTCAGGCGAACTATAACCAGGATCCCCATGGTCTCTCAAACTCCCGGCCCTCCTCATCCGCAACAGGCTACAGAGCCGCCAACCCGGACGACCCGATCGAAAAATTGCGAGCTCTCAGCAAAACCATTGAAGACAATGTTGAAATCTACTCGCAGCCTCTGAAACCCCATTTGCCGGCCATTGGTCGGTTCTTGATCGTTGTAACTTTTCTGGAGGATGCACTGAGAATCATGACCCAATGGAGTGACCAAATCTGGTATCTGCAGAAGTGAGCCTTGATGACATTCGATGGCTTTATTATGTTTAATGTCCTTGGCCTGGTGCTTGCAGACACAGACACTTCCCATGGGGAATCTCGCACATGTTCCTGATCGTGAACGTTATTGTAAGTGCCGTCTAGTCGCAGTCAACCTCGTTGCTCATGCCGTTGCGTCACAGACCATGCTTGTAGGATCCGGCGCCGTTATAACGAAGCGCTACACCGAATATGCCGTTGGAGGTCTCCTCGCAGTAGTCATCATCCAGGGCTTCGGATATGGTCTCATCTTCGACCTCAACTTCTTCCTGCGTAATTTGAGCGTCATTGGCGGCCTCGTGATGGTATTCAGTGAGACGATGGTTACACGAAAGAAGTTATTCGCTGGGCTTCCTTCTATTAGTGAAAACGACCGCAAGAAGTAGTACGTCTTTCCGTTGTTTCTAAAATTCTGAAAAGAATTAATCTGACACATTTCTTCTTTGTAGCTTCTTGCTTGCCGGTCGCGTCCTCCTCATCTTCTTGTTCCTCGGCTTTATCCTCCAGGGTACTTGGAGCATTGCACGAGTATTCGTCTCTCTCTTCGGTCTCGCTGCCTGCAGCATGGTAGCCGTTGGCTTCAAAGCCAAGTGGTCGGCTATCTTCCTCGTCATCGTTTTGAGCATTTTCAATGTGTTCGCAAACAACTGGTGGAGCGTACACTCCGCACACCCTCAAAGGGATTTCCTCAAGTACGCGGTTCACTTAACTTTGAGTTCTGACACCATGCTGACCCTCTGTCTGCAGATATGATTTCTTCCAAACAATGTCTATCGTCGGTGGTCTTATCCTGCTCGTCAACATGGGCCCGGGTATGCATCTCCTTACTTTAATTATCATTTTTTCTTTTGTGCTGACTGCTCTTCTTCCTTTCAAAGGCGGTCTTTCGGTAGACGAAAAGAAGAAGACCTTCTAACGGCAAAAACATCGACGAAGCGGCAGTTGGAGAATATGGGACCCGATTTGAGTTTGCTTGGTTCTTTTACTTTCGCTTTGGTATTCTACGGGATGCGATGCAGGCAGTTCAACAGGCGGGAAAGAGCTGAGCTAATTCTGAATCGGCGGTACATATGATCTTATGTTTGGGGCAAAAAATCGCAATACGGGATGCGCGATCCTGTATTGAAACATGCCTTGCCCTCGTCTTAATTTCACTTTTTCGAGATCCTGGTGCTCCATGGTTTTGAAATCGAAACAGATTTCGCACTGAGGTTAGTTTTCTGAGCAGCGGAACGAGTCGGACTGGCGGTGGACGAAGATTGGCAATGTCAGTGGCTACACTTGCACCAGCACTTCTCTGAATATATCATCGCGCCAATGTACGGCCTTCATCCGAAGTCGCGTTTGCTGAGCGAGCTCACAGATGCATTGTCGATGAATGAGGGTAGTATCTATTCCACTCGGCGGACTACTCCGATAGCAGCACCGAAGAAGGTCCTATGAGCCAGTTGATATGGGCATTTGGATGGTCGTTCCTCTTATTCCGGCTCTCTAGAGCATTTAACACCGGACGACTGTGTAAAAGTGGTCAACGCATTATAGAGACCACTCTCACCTGCTGTGGCTTCCTCCAGAACATCTAGCCCTGCCTTCAACATCTCCACTATCTGTTGCCTCTTCAGACCCACTCGAATCGAAGTCCAGTTTGTTTAATTATTCAAATATTAAGTGGAGTTTTCTTGTCGGCATCTCCAGGAAGACCGTCTGCTGGACAGCGGGAAATCATGATGCAAAATTGGATGACCGAGTAATACTCGAAGGTAAGGGCGATTTTCGGTCGGGACCTCAAAGCGATAGTACGAAAACACGTAGGAATGATAAAAGACGCGTTTGCTATTTGTAATGATCAAATTGAAACAAGCTGTTGTAAGCCACGTGATATGTCCGGCGTGATGTTCATCTAATCTCCTACTTACATAAGTCCTTGACAGTGACAGCCTTCAAGCTTCAAGCTTCAGGCCTTAGATCTAGCTAGAATGCTCACTTCGAATACTGCCACATATTTATCCGAAAGTATCCAGGACTGGATCTACCCTAGTATCTTGCCCTGAAGCATTGCGTCGAAGCGCCAGAATATATCGATATCCAGAACTGTCAGGCTGCGCGTTATTCAACTGGACACTGTTGTCGTAACTTCTGCTCTGGGGCCCCGGGTAGGTACACCATTGGTGCCAATACTGCCGAGGATGGTAACCAACGCTCGCCGACAAGGCAATGGCAAACAAGTCGAGCGTTGAGATACATACAGTCTCGCGTCTTTTCAAATCATGCTGGCGGACGAACAGAATTCGAACATGCAGTGATGCTAAATAGCTCTGGAAAAGCTTCAATATGACAGCTGCGCTCGCACTTCATCACAATATCGGCGCAGGTATACCAAGGCCATGGACTCCTTCAGTTAATGGCTACTCAGCACTCAGTACTCATTCCCGCCTCAGCTCCGGCGTATGTACTCGCAACTCCGCGATACTTACACCGCTGACTTCTGTAATCGATGGATCAGCATACCCGAGCATACCCGATGAAAGACCTCACCCTTTTTTGTTGTTGCCACGAGCGACAGATTCTGGCGGCCATGAAGGCCTGCGTGGAACTGTATTCTCTGATCCTGATCGTTCTTTCTCGCACATACACAGGCGTCTCGCCGGAGTATCGTCGGAGTGATCGAAGTTTTATCGGAGTGTTAAATCGCGGAGTAGGACCTGCAATCAATGGGCTTAGACGTGCTAAGTAGTTACGTCACCCTTTTCTAGGGCTGGTGATCGAAAAATCAAGAAGCGTGCTCACATTAGTGAATTGCGTAGATTCGGAGGATTATTCGTCTGAAACGTTATCCATCGTCAAAATACTTTGGGCGCATGTGCTGGCTGCTATATGCGGCAATCGTCCGAGCAGCTCATAATCGTGTCAATCCGGGATCGACCCTCACCGGAACTTGGTAGATTGCGTCCTAAAGGATGCGAGTAAGTGTAAGTCCTTCTACATATTCACCATTATCTGTTGCAAAACCCGTTATCTAGGCTCCAGATTAACTTATTGGACATGTCACCGTGGCTCCCCCCTCGGGTTGTTTAGTTGGCAGAACCACATCGAGCAAAACGTTCAGCATCTCCTTTTTCCATTTAGCACATGGCAGAAAAATGACGAAAGATGGCGAACACAATTCGGCTGATGGTGTCTTCGCATATACACGCGTTGATACCCTGCTTGGTCGTCCAAACTTGATTTTTCTTGCTATGTAAGCCATAACGAGAAAACAGTATGTATTACATCCTGGACAGCACCATTCCATATGAAATAAAGGAAATGAAGCCCCCAGCCGCAGAGGCTCGAGCTCTGCGAGAAATACAGACGGCTGAGCTCAGGTGGAGATTAAACATCGACGACTTGGACTTGGGCCCCCGGAAGGCCCAGTCGATCATGTGGCTGACCGTCTTCTAGTGCAAATAAATCGCCACTCTATCGCCATTTCTTGCCTGGTCGATGCACCGCGTGCACACTCTATAAACGCTTCAGGTCGGTTTCATCATCGTCCAAATGAGGAGATAAAAACTCCAAATAGGGCCAGGTACGTTCTTGCCTCCGAAAAAGACTCATTGGAGGAGCATGTGCAACCAGGCGGGCTTATCGTTCATAAATTGGAATGAGACTTGAGTTGAAGTTGTAGGCTGCCCCCCGTTTCCTACAAGCTCTCAAGCCCGTTCTCGCGTTCATAGTTCCTTCGAGCACAGGAAATCATGATGTATGAAATAGGTCAACCGAACTCCATCCTCGGTCATGCGGACGAAAAGCAAAGCGAATACGAGGATGTGAAGAAGCTTTCGTCGGATGACCAAATCATCTCCTCATTCTACGAGGATGATGGTATTCACGACGGTTTGCAGTTCCCGACGGAGGAGGAAAGACAAACCCTTCGACGCGTTTCAGATAGCATTCCATGGGCTGCTTACAGTGAGTGTTTCTGAATCCCTATGGCACCTGGTTATTGAGCGCTGTGTGCAGTGATCGCCGTTGTTGAGCTAGCGGAACGGTTCTCATTCTATGGCAGTTCAGTTGTCTTCGTACGCCCCATCTATTTCATGACCTTGCGTTTTATTAATGCTCTGTTGTAGACGAATTTTATTCAACAGCCCCTCCCGCCAGGTTCTCATACGGGTGCTGGTGGTGCAAATGGTCAATCCGGCGCCTTGAATATGGGTCAGCAAGCATCTACTGGTCTCAACACTTTCTACCAATTTTGGTGCTACGTTACACCTTTGGGCGGAGCCTACATTGCTGATACATACGTAAGAATTTGTGTTTATTCTTCACCACCCTTGGCAACTTATGTTTGTGATCCATCAGTGGGGTCGTTACAAAACCATTTGTGTTTCTGTGGCCATTGCTATCCTAGGCCATATTATCATGATTATTTCGTCTGTTCCCGGGGTCATCGACAAGGGTAGTGCGATCGGCCCATTTGCTCTTTCTCTCGTTGTTATGGGTTTGTCTGCCAAATCGTGTTCACGTGGATCAATATTTATGTGACGTCCTCCTAGGTATTGGCACTGGTGGTTTCAAATCAAATATCTCTCCCCTGATCGCCGAACAATATAAACGTTCCAAGCTGTTTGTCATAACTACCAAGAGGGGCGAACGAGTTATCGTCGACCCCGCACTAACCACAGCCAAAATCTACATGTACTTTTACCTGTTCATCAATATCGGTGCCTTGGTTGGTCAAGTAGCCATGACATACGCTGAGAAGGTAAGCGTGCCCACCTGAATCAATTTGCCAGACCTTATACTTGACATTCTAGTTCATTGGCTACTGGCTCGCGTATACATTGCCCACCATCATCTTCTTCCTTTGCCCAATCATCCTGTGGGTTGGCAAGGACCGTTACATCACATCTCCTCCCACGGGCTCTGTCCTTGCTTCCGCTCTGCGTCTCTGGCGTTTTGCCGCACGCGGCAGGTGGAGCTGGAACCCTGTCGAGTTGATCAGGATGATGACGGCTGATGACTTCTGGGAGAACGCTAAGCCCAGCAAGCAGACTAGTGAAAGCATACCTCGTTGGATGACGTTCGATGATCAGTGGGTCGATGAAGTCCGCAGAGGTTTCAAAGCTTGCACAGTTTGTATTCTCTTTGGATCTTGCAACAATCAGTCTTTCTAACTTTGTTTGT
Organism: Piloderma croceum F 1598; assembly: GCA_000827315.1. Taxonomy (NCBI): domain Eukaryota; kingdom Fungi; phylum Basidiomycota; class Agaricomycetes; order Atheliales; family Atheliaceae; genus Piloderma; species Piloderma croceum. Next base: position 578,150 of record KN832984.1, read on the forward strand.
TTAATTCAAATTGTGAATAGGTGTTCCTCTGGTACCCCATTTACTGCGAGTATTAAGCGTCATCACACGAGCCCGACTGCTTACTCATTATCCACGTAATCCAGGGCTTCCGTACAACCAAATTACTTCAAATTTGACTTGTATGTACCTCTCGATTTTCATGTGATCATACTCCTGAAACATCCAATATGACAGCGCAAGCTGCGGTTCTTGCCACGCACGGTGTGCCAAATGATGTAATATCGAATTTGGACCCTTTCGCACTGCTGATATTTATTCCTATTTGCGACCTTATTGTGAGTAAAGAGCCTCCATTGTGCTCCTTTCGTCTTGACCATACCATTGTTTTATTTTACAGCTCTATCCTGCTATCCGACGCGTTGGCCTCAACTTCAGTGCACTGAAGAAGATCACAGCCGGTTTCGTAACTGGCGCTATGGCTATGATATGGGCTGGAGTCCTCCAACATTACGTTTATAAGGTATGCACAGCGACTCTAGCTATCTTCCGAGATCTGCTGAATCATCTACATCTGACAGACGAGCCCCTGTGGTTATGCTGCTGGTGAATGCGCACCTGACGGAGTTGTTGTTACCTCTCCTCTCAACGTTTGGATACAAACCGGATCGTAAGTGTCATTCGTAATCTACCGTCGTATGGACTTCACGTCAATCTATTCTTTAGGTATGTCTTGATAGCCCTCTCAGAGATTTTTGCATCTATCACTGGTCTCGAGTACGCTTTTACCAAGGCGTAGGTGTCATTAGTATCAAACTCTCGTTTTTCAAGTCATGACCTTGCCTCTTTTAGACCCAAAAATATGAGGAGTCTGGTTATGAGTATTTTCCTGTTCACGAGTGCCATTGCGGCAGCCATCGGCGAAGCCTTCATCCGTGCGTTCCGACTTCACCTCGAGTCTATCCTAAGCTGATAGACTTGTATTGTTAGCGATATCGGCAGACCCTCTGTTGGTATGGAACTACGGTGTTATGGGGTGTATTGCTGGCATCGGTGGTGTCCTCTTTTGGTGGTCATTCCGCAAGCTCGACGCCGAAGAAGACACGTTAAACAATTTGGCCACGGGTCACTTGAACGCAGAGAAATGAATCGTTGGGTTGTCATCGCGTATTTATTCGTAGCCGTGGGTGGCAATGTCCTACATGATCATCTCATATTTTGTTTTATCTCTGCAACATCCCAGCGCTTAACTGTGGGCTTTTTTCGCATCAAGGGATGAATAATATGGGATATTGGTGGAGTGAACACTCTTGTTGCTAAACACATAGAACCCTATCAAGCCAAGTGGTCAAAGTGGAGTCGAAACGCATTCAAGGACACAATTTTGATTATGAGGCTCCTCGTCTGGTCCCAACTGTTGGCACTGGACAAGTCCCGATGATGGCCCTCGCCGGCTCAATAAATACTTCATCCTATGGCGAAAGCGAGGCAATTCAATATTATAACTTAGACGCGAGAACCAACCAACGGCTAAGATTCTGAGCCTGGGGATGGAGGGCCTTGTCGATAATAGATCCATGGCCACACCTCTCTGACCTCTCTACATGCTATCGATGGTCATTTGATCAGGTGCAGGCAAATGAATAGAAGAGGTCATAAATAACCAGCAATAGGTCCAAATCTTGACATATTACATGCGCCGGAAAGAATTCTTGCTGCCACTCCGGACGCCTTTCCTGCGTTCCGTTCTGCCTCTTCTATCCCCATCACTCATATCCCCATGCCTTTCTGATGTGCCTCTTTCCATACCAGCGCCAAACGACTCCCCGCCCTTGCGCCTGTCCTGTCTCTTCTTGCTGCTACTACTACCAGGTACGAGCTTATCGTCGTCTTCTACTGGTCTGGAAGACTCAGATGGTACCCAACTCATTTCAATACCAGCATCAGCACTACGACTAGCAACCTCAGCTCTTTCGGGTGCCGAGTTATTGCTTTGACCCTTGATATCCGACGACCGACGTTGACCAAAGGTTGCACTCTTGTCTGATTGTCGACGGTTTCCGGTGAAACCAGACTGTGCACGAAGTGGTACAAAGGTCACATTTGACGTCCGATTCTGTTCACGTTTGCGAGCGTAGGCTTCTTGCACGCGTTCATTCTTTTGGCCAGGACGAGCACGAGGGTCGAATGCATTAAGGTCTGATGCAAAGTAATTAGTGGGAATGTTTGAGATGCGGGAGGAAAAGAAATCTTGCCGCCGGCGTCACTGCTGTCATCGCTTGCACTGCCTTCGCTACCACTGTCACTGTTTCCCAGCCCATCAGATGAAACCTTATCGCTTTCCTCTTCTTCATCCTCAACCGCAGTTTTCGTCCAACTACCGTTCGCCTTCTTGGCCACAGCCGACGGATTCATCAAAGCATACTCCCTGCTCGTTTCATCAATCGCAAATTCTGGGTTTTCGAACAATTGTGTGAACCGCGGGTCGGTCAGCAAAGACGGCTTCCCGTCACTCTCTCCACCACCAATTGCATCCTCCTCTACATTTTCATCCACGTCCATCTCGTCCACAGGTTCGGGATTCTTCTGTGCCTTCCTCGACTTCTTCCTCTCCTCCCTATTCCGTTCCTTTTCCTCCGCCCTGTGAATTTTCTCAGCAAGCGCCTTATTTACCTTAACGCCCACATCTTTCTTTGCTCGTATTCTCCCCTCAGCCATTTTCTCCATCTTCTCTCTGACCATCTTCTCACGATGTTCAGCATAGGCAAATGGATTGGCGATAACTCGTGCCGCGTCGTAAAGTTTGAGGGAGAGGAAGTAACCATGCATATATGGTTTGAGCGCCGGTGTGCCGACCAAATGGTCCAGACCGAGGCTACAACAAAGAGGATTTAAGCAGAGTACTTATATGAATGACACTTAAAATTGCACCTCTTTAATTCGTTTCTCTGGACGAATTTATAGTCCTCGTATACATTCCGGACGGTTTGATCTTCCATCTCCTCGGTAATGTTTTCAAGGAAACTTGCCCACCGCGGTGCAGGACCTAGCTGCGGGATGTAATACGTCCCCATCTGAATACCTTCATTCGCCGTCATCAAAAGGCCGCTCCCGGGGACGTGATGGACGTGGTTCAGGTCGTTATTTGGTGTGATAGATGTGAAATTTGTAGAGGGCTGCGCAAATAGATAAATAGATAAATGAAAATGTGTTCGGGCGAGACTGAGCATGTCACGTACCGAGTTCCGATCCCATATTTTGATGACCTTTTTATCCGCACTGAGCACCATTCCATCTCCCGCCATCCGACTCCCGCCGTCTATCCAGCACACATTCTTGACTGGTAAACCATACCCCTGGTCTTTCAATGCGAATGGTCGTGCAGCACGAATGTCATAAAGGAGTATATGCCCTGTTGACGTCCCCACTGCATAAGAAAGACCGTCTGTCCGAGACGCTATGGCAGTTACAGAGAGACTTGCGGCATCGTTGATGCCGGGAAGTATGGGACCCGTGGATGCCGGCATGGGTAATAATCGACTCCGAGGTAATTTCAGCGAGCCGACGCTCGAACGAGAGCGTGGATCCCAGAACTGCACCGTACCGCTACCTTCCAAGCCGAATGCAAATAGTTGATGTGCAGGGTTGATATCTATTGTGTTAACTCCAAGGATATCACCACCGTCGTCATCTTGGAGGACCAGAGGATTCATGAAGCGGCCTTGGTCAAGATTGAGACGATATATTTCGTTTCCCGAAGCCGAGAAGAGGGCATCGCACGAAGGAAAGTGGTATGCTAGTGAACGACCAAAACGGGGGATACGAGTCCGGTAGTGAAAACCACCTTGGGTGTGAAGCTCAATAGTACGGTCATTTTGAAGATGGATTGACTTCGTCCAGTCATCGGATAAGCACTACGTGGCAATTTCAAGTGTTTTTAACACCCTTTCACGTTGTAATGTCTAGAACGACTCACGCACAATGAAATCCACATTTTCAGCGTCTGAATGGCGCTCAAACTTCTGCGACAGCTGATCGAGGTCCCAGACTTTCATCTGAGGCTTGTACGTTCCTGTAGCAATAGCATGGTGTCCATCTGGGGTAGTCTTTATTCGATTGCTGGCTTCTGGAAATTCGAATCCTTGGATGAGCTCGATCGTACCTTCTATTTGTTCTCTGGCTGCCCGTTTCCCTTTCCCTTTGGCAGATGTTCGCTTTCGGGTAAGCCAATCCGGTAGAGAAGATGACGAGCCGGCTGCAGCTCCATTGACCGTGTACACTTTGACATTGCTAGGGTCTGGGAGAGAAACCATTGCAGTCGGAAAAACTTCTCAAACGATAGTCCCGAATGAATAAGGATATCGTTTAGGGCTGAAAATTTTCGTCAGACAACAGCTCTACGGAACACTTAACTGGCCCGGATTAGAGCCAAGGATGTAGCCTGCAGAATACTAATGATCGGGTTTGAGTTTGAAATTTGAGTCCTGAAAATTATTGCTATTGATCCCGAACCTCGAACGCTAACCCTCCATGAAAATTGATGAATCGCATGAACAGATCAAGGACTTCCTGTTGTTCCATCCATCGCTACATAGGTACTAAATGATGCACTAACGAACCGGACCACAGCAAGCTCTGACTCTCCCATAGCCTAGTCAGACCAATATTCCATCGTCTTTTTGAAGGAGGACATATAAGAGCTCGGACGTGACATTTACCTGTGACAATCTTTCTATTGATCAGGTCGGAGTCGGGATAACCATCATTTTGTTTACGACGCCATAACGCGGATACCCAGACGACCGATGTTTGAAACGCTCTGCTTGGTTTATGTTTATGATATAACTACTGGATCGACGGGAATTCTACTTTCCATGTATTCACGGAATGATTCGTAGGCGAGGACTGAATTCAGTCCCCAGTGCGTCCAAGCCATGATTAACCAGCCCGCTAGATGCACCAAGTGACCAGCAAACGAGAAACGTTAGCCAGTTCAATACGCATACCAACGAAGGAACCCACTTTGCCACAATGCAGGAGCAGCTAGCTGCACCAGTGAAGATGTAAGACGAATGACATACCTCGTGCATTCGCCGACACGAGCTACACAAAGCAAGTGCAGTAGCCCGTTCGTAACCGTATCCGCCCGCATCATTCAACGCACACTGCACAATGTTTTCGATAATTTCGGGAGGAAGATTAATATTTCCATGGGTAGCAGGATGAAACAGATAACCGCTTGCACCGCTATCCACATATAAAGGCATCGGACAACGCGTTGGTGCATGCCCAGGGACAGGAACGGGGAGGCCGTGGTCCTTGGCGTATTTTGCCCGTCTGACATTTATGGCGAATTGTCTCGCCTTCGCGACTACAGCTGGTTCGATAAGCCACGATTTCCGCAGATAGTGCACAATTCACCGAATGCGATCGCGGCGTGACATCCGCGTGACCATGCCACACGGTTTAGCTTTGAATTATACACACACCTTTCAGTATTCTGATCGTCCGAAGCTGTGGCGATAGACCAATTTTTTTCCAAAAAACCCAGTCGAAATATTATTATACACATAGCATTCAAGAGTTCCTGTGTCATTAAATCAAAACCTGGACATAGACAAGGCTATACATTGGCGATTCACAGCTGTTGGCGTTTCTACCATTAATTTTTTTACAACATCCCGACGAAGCCCGACGACCGTCACGGTCGACAAGAATTGAGCGGTCGGGAACGGCGCGGGGCGATCCCAAACAGGAGCTATTTTTATGACTTCCAGAGAGCTCATTTGATCAATTGCAACACCGCCAGCCAAATCCGGGGCGGTGATGATCAAGACGCATACATACTCTGTGATACACTGATATCCATTGCGGGATGATATGATAGACGTAGGGCCTACCCACCACGTATAGATATTTAAATACTTTTATTATAGGGTCAATGACCGCTTTTTCTGATATGACAGTTCAAAAAGGACCAAATTACTGTACATAATTTTTATTGCCTGATATGTCTATCAAATCTAAGCAAAATGGCCAGTCCCTTGGCTAAAAAAGATGAACGGGAGCTTGGGAAAATCTGGGCAAATGCAAGATAGGCACATACATGCCGTCATCTCGGTCAGTTGCATTAGGGCCTCCCTGAAGCCCCCATTTTGGAGACAAATTAAGGGCCCAAGGGCCAAGGCAGGGTGGGGCAGAGCTGGCTCTTCCTCTATAAAAGCAAGCTTCTCCACTCTTTCATCTCCTCATTACGAATATTCTTTCTAAAGCTAGGTCCTCCGTGTTATTGAATCTTCACTTTCACATTACTCTAAACACACTTTCTACACTTCTCTTTTAAATTAATTTCAACCTCTATAATGAAGTCCATCACGATCGCCGCCACCATGTTTGCCTTTGCCTCCTTCGTTGTCTCTTCTCCACCACCAGCACCAACCGCCCCTAACGGTGGCCCTGCTTTTGATCCCGCCGGCCAGAAGAATGTCGGCAACAAGAATGGAACGCAATTCATCGGTGGTCAATGCCTCAGTGATGCTGACTGCGCGAGCAAATGCTGCGCTGGTCCTTCACCGACGGCCAGCTTCATGACCTTTACCGGGTTTTGCATAATAACGTAAACATTGTATGCTCGTATTTACATGTGGCTGAATGTGACTGAGTTGTCACCGGCGCCTTGAACTACAGATGGCCTCTCGCGCGAGCCTCAGATGCTTTCGCTGCTGTAATACCAACTGTTATGCAACAATAAAGACCTTTCCGCCCCCTGGGATCAATTGGCTCCTTCGGTTTTCGTCAACTGGCCCTGAAATTCCCACCACTCAATAATGTATGCTCTTCTGTCTCGCGGTGACTTCAAGTGTGTCGAGAACTTGGAGAGCTGAAAGATCACCTGTGCTTGCAAAGCTATAGCCTCCATATCACAGGTCTCTCGGAGTAAAACCGGCAGACTTCAGTGACTTTTGAGGGTATGGCTCACAGGATCTCGCATGTCTCGCCTCTATTCCTGCTTCTTGTCTACATATAATGACAGGAAGCAGGATAGTTATGAAGAAACTGAATGCATTCCTATTCTGATATGAGTCTGCAGTCCCGAGAGTGGGAATTGGGTGGTGGACAGATGTATAGACGTGATACTCCAGCGCGATATGCAGGGCCTCCTACTTCGCCTTAAACGACCAAAAATGACCCCAGGTGGCTTGCGGTGCCAAGCTACGATGGATTCTTAGCGATGGGGGTGGTAATTGACCATCGTTAGAGCATTGCCGATCTGCTGCACAAGCGCAAGGGAGACGTGACATGTCACAGGATAACACAACCAAACACAACTTTCGAAACGCGAACCTGCACGTTATTATGCAAAACCCTGTAAATCCGATTACTGTCCGCGCGCCGAGTCGTGTCTTAGCGCCCCGCCTCTTGTCACTTTCGATATCAGAGAACTCTGTAATCATGGTGCAATTGTCCGGCATCCAAATTCTGGGAGTTGATTCTAGAGTTAACTCATAGAATCGACTCATAACGCCCTCGCAACATACCATTCTCATCGACGCCTTGCGACGCTGACTCTTGTCGAATTCTCTGTATCATTGTTGAAGCTGATATACTTTAGACACACTACGGAAGAGGATGTGACTCGAGGAGAATTTTTACCATATCAAAGTCGGGCGACTGTGGCGGTCTCGTTGTGCAAGCTATCGGTTATGGCAATTGAAGAACAGTGCATTTTCAACAATAAACTGTCAAGCTCTCTGGTGCGCGTGCTTCAAACAGCAATGTGTCTCATAATCTGATATTTATTGCGCTTTAGTAAATGTTTACGGATCTTAAGATTATCAACGACCTCAGAGCGCTGGTCTTGCAGATGGCATTTTGTACTGCGACATCTAGTACGGCTCCAGCAAGATATGGACCCTGAAGAAAGTGACAATGGATAACATCAAACAAACTCCGAAGAAGTACATAACGTCCGATTAACAAATTGCCGCATCTGTGTCCGCCGGGAGGCCTCTTATTACAAGGCAGGAATACTTCTAATTCGAATTTTGAGTCAGGCCCTTACGGATTTAGATCTAGGGAAGCGCGTTTGGCAGGGACAGGTCGATAGGTCGATATCTTCTGGTCCAATCGCATATCCGTACTGAGCCTAGCGCTCATGTCAGGTATTTCTGTGAAACAATGGAAGTTATCTCCTTATGGAATATATTATGATTCTCGCCTATCGGGTGCGAGAACTCTGAATATATGGATTGCCATGGTTCCGACAGAAAACCGGGATATTCCCTTGATCCAGTTGATGTCCTCGAGGTATCTGAACAATCTCATCCATCTACCATCATATCCAGAGAGATACGTTCCCGTCGAAACTATTCACAATGTCCCATAGCCCCAAGACGATTGCTACCGAATGGTTATCAAAATTCACAGAATCCGCGTCCACCGGTGACGTCCAGTCGACCGTGTCTGCTTTCTTACCGCACGGGTTCCTTCGAGATCTCCTTATCTTCTCATGGAACAACCACACTCTGGAAGGGCATGAAAAGATCTCAGCCTACCTCTCAAACTCTCTCGCACCCGCTCAAATCACTGACGTTCGGCTTGACGAACAACCAGGGCTAGAGCCAGAGTTCTTCCCCGTTACGTCATTAATTACTGGAGTCGCTGCTGCATTCACATTTGAAAGTTGCCTATTCCATGGTCGAGGATACTTCCGCTTGTGTCCTGGAGAGTCTCCGGGAGAATGGAAAGCCCTCACAGTCTTTACTATGGCTGATGGCCTCAAAGGTCATGAGGAGGTAGGTCGAGAGACAGGCATATATGGAGCTCATACATTGTCTTGGGAAGAGGTGAACGCAAAACGGCGTGCCAATATTGAAAGCGACCCTCAGGTCATCATAAGTAAGTTCGTTAGCTATCAATAACTCGACCAAGCGTTCACTTAATCACATATAGTTGGTGCTGGCCAGACAGGGCTACAGATCGCAGCTCGCTTTGGACAGATGAAGATACCAACGATCGTCGTGGAAGCCAATCCCAGAGTCGGTGACAACTGGAGAAAGCGGTATCCTACTCTCGTATTGCATACTCCCCGCGCTCATGTCAACAGTGCGTATCTCTTTACTCAGCGAATGTTAAGTCATTGTTTCTCACCTAGAAACTCCAGTGCTCTATCAACCATTCCCAAGGAACTGGCCGACTTTCACACCACGCGACAAACTGGCGAACTGGCTAGAACAGTATGCAGAGTCACAAGACATCGTTGTCTGGAATAAATCTCGTATCCTGCCAGTCCCCCGATATGACGATAAAGCTCTCAGATGGGACGTCATTGTGGATCGAAATGGTACATTAATCGAGTTACACCCCGCACATATTGTTGTTGCCGCAGGAACGCTAGGTGCGCCACGCACTCCAGATGTCGATGGATACCATGAATTTCTTGGCGAAGCCTTCCACGCGAGCAGGTTCATGGGAGCTCAACCTTTTGCTGGTAAACGTGTCATTGTCGTAGGTGCAGGAAATACTGCTGCAGATATCTGTCAAGACCTGTCATTCCGAGGGGCCGCAACCATCACCATGGTCGTACGCAAATCTACTTGTGTTGTGTCCGCAAAGGTTTTGAATGCCATGCTGGACGAGGCCTTCCCAGAGGGAGTTCCGACAGAAATTTCTGATTTTAAAAGAGCCTCAATACCCTGGCCTTTGGTAAGAGCAACCTTGATAGAGCAGCGAGAAGAACGGCTAGCACACGACAAAGATCTTCATGATGGGCTTCGGAAAGCAGGATTGAAGCTCAATGAGGGTGCGGATGGATCGGGGCAGCTAATTTTAGTTTATGAAAAATTTGGAGGTAATAAGAACACTTAGTCACAGTGAATACCACTGACCTTCTTCCCAGGATACTGTACGTTTCTTAACCATTCGTACCTTCGTCCATCGCCTTGATACGTAGTGCTAGGGGTCGATGTTGGTTGCGGGGAGCTCATTGCATCTGGAAAGATACAAATCAAGTCAGACGTGGAACTCAAACGCTTCACGAGCAATACAGTCATCTTCTCCGGCGACTCAGAGCTTGCGGCCGATGTAGTCATTTTTGCGTCCGTACAGTCACTATCTCACGTGGGGCATTTGTTTACATGTTGATCATGACATTTACAGCACTGGATATGAAAAAATACGCGATACGATGAGGGAAACGTTCAGCGATAACGTAATTGACCATACCGAAGATGTTTGGGGTCTCGATGACGAAGGAGAATTTAGAGGATGCTATCGGCCGTCTGGTCAACCGGGTGTAAGTGCCCAATTAAACCCTTCTGTAAAGGCTTAATTACACATCTTGCAGCTATGGTTTGGCGCCGGAGATTTCTGGAATTCTCGATTTTTGTCGAAATTGCTGGTGAGCCCTAATCATGCGCTTGGATTAACGGAAGCAGAAAGTTGATAGTATATATATCGATAGGCTATTCAAATCAAGGCGAGAGAACTTGGCTTGATCCCTGCATGAGTCCAGGATGTAGCGCTCGGGCCAGTTGCGAGCTACAGATCATCGGCCCTTGGGGGATATTGGTAATAGCAGCCTGAGAATAATTTTGCCAAGTTTTGACGAATGCTTTATATTACCATGCTCCCAGACCTGCAGCATCACTTTTGCTGGCGATATGAGAACTTAGTTGTCGACATCTGAGACATAAAAGAATACTTCCTGTTTACGTTCATTTGAATAATGTAATGTCTGTTGCTTTCTCACCCGACGGTACTCGGGTCTTATGACAAAACTGTCCGTGTATGGGACACAAATTCTGGGCTTGAGATGCTGGAGCCCCTACATCACGGGAGCTCTGTTTGTTCAGTTATATTTATGACGGATGGCAGACGAATAGTTTCTGGCTCAGGCCCGGACCTTCATGTATGGGATGCAATGATGGGAGCGAAGATCGTAACTCTCCCAGGACACGCGAAACGCCCGAAATCGATTATATCGGTGGCATCTTCCTCGGATGGTAGGCGGATTGCAGCCGGTACAAATGATGGGACGATCCGTGTATGGGACACCGAAAAAGGCCTCGACAGTCTAGTTTTACGTGCCCACAATGCTAAACGTTTTCACAATGTCGCATTTTTTCCTGATGGCGTACGGATCATATCTAGCTCAACACCTGATAGCTGTGTTCGCTTGTGGGATGCCGTGTCTGGCGTTCAGATTTGCGCATTCGGGATACAATATGATGACGCACCCAGGTTAACGCTTTCCCCAAATGGTGGACATTTTGCTATCGGATTCTGGAATAATAGTATTAGGCTTTGGCGGGCGACGCTAGATGATGAAGATAATTCAGTTCGAGCAGGGCACGATGGCATCATTTGGAAAATGGCTTCTCTCCGAATGCTACACTACTAGCCTCCTGCGCGGACAATATAATACGGATATGGAATGTGAAAGATGGCGTAGAAGTTGTTGCACCATTAGAAGGCCACGACGATGCAGTTATAGCTGTGATCTTTTCCCCAGACGGAAAGGTCATCGCAACTGGCTCTCGCGACCATACTATACGCATATGGGATGTGATGTCTGGGGCGCAAGTACTTGCACCGCTTCGTGGGCATAATAGCGAGGTTCGATCGTTGGCTTTTTCCCCTGACGGGCAACAGATTGTATCAGGGTTCTTAGATGGAACAATTCGTTTGTGGAGTGTGGTATCTGGTAATCAAATAACTGCGCCATGGAATGGCATCCTTGTGTCAGCATCAGTTGCTTTCTCCGGTGATGGAAGGCGTGTCGTCTCCTGTCATTTATTCGGACAACATGTTTGTGTGTGGGACGCGACTTCAGGTATCGAGATTCTTCGTCTCTCAGTGAAACGTCGGGAATCATTGAGGTCGGCGGCGTTATCCTTTGATGGGCACTACATCTTTGCTGCCCGCTGGCGAACCAACTATTTACTGGAGCACCTTGCCTGCAATCGAGGCGTAAGAGTTTGGGATAGTGCCGGTGCTTGCATCATCGTGAATGGAGATTGTCTCCATGAAGTTAGTGGTATCGATGATCCAATCATCGTCACTCCTGACTTATGGATCGTGGAGACCGCCACCCAGAGAGTCATCGGGAAGCTCCCAGCCGCGGTGTCAATTAAGAAATGTGTGGCATCACAAATCAATTGCTTTCACGACTACAGACAAGCCATCTACCATATTCATTATGCACTTCCCGTCGACGAGCCTCACAAACCCCAGAACTTTGGATCTGTCCGATTACGATGAAGATGCCGTCAGCTCAGACTCGGACTTTTTTTGGGACAGTGATGGTACGGATACTGATGACGACGCATAAGCAGTTATTCAACCGCATAGCTTTCTGTCACTTTAGTATGTTTCTTGTTCTGTTCTTCTGCCGTGTGTCTCTGTCACGATTCGGTGAATGCCTCACTTAGTCTTGACCCTTTATACTGTAATTTCCGTCATTTTTTAAAAGAAATCCAGTTAGTTACTGTGAGTAAGTGCATGTTATCGCAATGTATTTTTTTGTCGAGCCTAGCGAATAGGTACATAATCACCAAAGCGATGAAATTCTGCAGTCTGTTTGCTCGATTTATCGCAACGTCAATGGACGATGCAGACAAAGTACTAGCAAAGAGAAAGGGAAATCCCCGACGACGCAAGCATAAAGTGCAAGAGCAAGGTCATCATATCCTTGTGATGCGAGCAGAGAACAAGAAAGAGGATGGCAAAAATAAGTTAACCATGAATGGAGGGCGTACCCTCATATTAGCGGTTAAGCTAATGAGAACAGATACTACACATTGATCTTAGCCTATGAGGCCAGAGTGGTGGGAATTTTGAAAGATAGAGAGGACCTTATATAGTGCCAGCAGTGCGCACGGACCCAGAACATATGTTTGTTTCAGTTGGGATTAGCAGGTTGGACGAGTCAAAGATGAAGTCAGCCTTAGTCAAGCCCAAAAGCGGAACCGGAGTCAGTGTCAATTGAATTCTCACGCCCTCTTCGCTTCCCTTTCGTCGATGCCCGACCGATGTCAGTTCAGACTTTACTCTATACCCTCAAGTTCAGGTTTAAATGACTGCAATATCAGCGCAATCTCAATATGCAGCAGCGTCTCGTGTCCCGCTGATCAAGTCGCCTAGTCTCCGGGTCCCGCGACCAGTACGTTACGAAGCGTAGAAATCCACATCTCGGAACTCAGGAACCTTGAGTCAGGTTGAGCTACCCCCAGATATCCACCCTCTTCCGGACAGTGTAACACCTTATGCGAGTTATCCATCATTTTCGTTGATTTCTGTTGTTCTGACACGATGAAGATAGTTCGTATACCCATATACGTTGGAACCCCACATCTTAACTTTGGAATCATCACGTCGCTCCACGCAAGCCGCGCACGCCTCTCGACGCGAAGCGTACCTCCGTGCCCGAGAAGAAGAGAAAGAACGGCGGAAACGAGACAAGTTACGGAAGATTGCGCCTGGTTTTGAACCGACAGGCGCTGTGCTCGTTCCCGTTCATCTAGGCGGAAACAATGGTGATCAGGCTACGGGTAGTGCACAAGGTACAGAGAGCGGTTCGCTTGTACCCGAACGAGAGAGGGATGTTATGGATGATCTGGTGGACCAACTTGCTGCGTTGGAATCCAAGTCTTCTGGAGGGTCATAATATAATGCAAGTATGTGGGGGTGTGTATTTTATATTGTACCTTTATCTCACTGAGACCACTCGATGGAGAGAACATTGTGCAAAATTATATACAGTCCAACATGATCAGATACCCCCCTTCGACAGCTACATCGTGACTATCTCTTCGATTGTTATCTTAAACAATAATAATTTTATGGCGAGTATCTTGATCGTTTTACGTTGGCAGCAGGCAGCCAGCTGAGTGAATACGTGTCCAAGGTGTTGAGCGATGAGCGAGTGCAACTGTCTATGCTATATTCAGACATGCCTTTGCGACCGCATGGCCCATGTCGCGATAAGACCTAAACAATGATCATCGGCGTGCCTGAAATGGAAATACGAAGTCCAAATACAGCAAAGCATTGGCTTGGCATCGAGCTACTTGGGTTCTTGTTGAACGGGTGTTTCCATCCGTATCAACACTCACATTCGTTTCCTCCCCATCGTCAGACGCTGCGATGTTGGTCCTCAGTTCACTTCTCGCTCTCGCCATTCCTGCTGTACTCGCCCAAGATCCACATAATCTCACTACACTTACCGGGACATGGAGTTCTGGTGCCCGGGCAGTCATAACTGGGCCGGTGGGTATCATTATTGATTTGACCCAAGAAATGGTGTTTTTAATCTCTGCATGTGATTTTGCAGGGCTTCGCAGATCCCGCAAACATGTCATTCACGCCCCCACAGGTACTCCACAAATAATTCGTGGTTGGTGACGTTTTGGTGCTGATGTTTCTCGAGAATACGGGTGTTTCATATTCGTTGTGAGTCCTTATGCTTGCCCCGGTTGTTGACGTGAGGCGCTCATATTATGGCAATTTGATTAGCACAGACGATATGCACTACGAGATTGCACGGTATCGGTTCGTGTCAAACGGTCCGTCACTGCTCATTTTCCATCATCTATCTATCGCTGACAACATTGCACATTTCCTCAGGCACCAACCCGGCCTGCATCAGAGGTGTCCTCCAATGGACGCACGGCAATTATTCCCTCCTCGATAACGGTTCCATATTAATGGTTCCATTTCTCGATGGCTTCCAGCAGATTCAAGATCCTTGTGCCCCAGAATCCAATTTCATAGACCCCGGGTACAACTACACAGAATTGTATCAGTCGTGGCGGATCTTCCAGGATCCCGTGACTGGGTATAAGCTGCACTTGTTTGAGGCAGATGGAACACCCGTTGCCCCGCAATTTTTGGTAGCGACAAGTCCGAACATGTTACCGACGACAACATTGAGGAAACAGCCGGCGCCCCCGATGACCACTACTAATGGTTTTATATCCGGTGGCGGGAACAGCACGAAGAGAGGCTTAGATGCGATGCTCCATCAGAAGAGATGGACTTGGACTTGGGGCTTTTAAGTAATCAGAAATCTATATGGACTGGTATGTATACGATATTTTAATTTGTATCTTGCTCTGATTTTGGCGATATTTAGACAGACTTTAAGGTTCACTCGCGTTCTACCTATACAATTCACTCTTGTTTATATATCCATCTACTCGCAACGAACTAGACCGCCTATTAGCGCACACCATCATACTCGCATAGTCTTACCTACTTATCTTGCATTGAATCTACTACGTATTCCTGAAATATTACCATCTGTAAACTGTCTTGGCTCCGTCGGTATCTGGTTGCGTCAAACCGTCGGAATTCCATTGTCCTCGCAGCGCCACGTATTATTCTTCATACAGTTACATCTTTGTTTCGCGGGCGGCGATATTTGGCAGTCACCGACAGTCCTGTGCTTCTTGTTGGTTTGCGCCCTGCGCTCTTCAGTCCAAGCGTGGAAAATGCATACAACAGTTTATATGGACTCATTCAGGACATATTAGTACATGTACGCCTACCATTATCGAACTTCATGATTTCTGCTGCACCTCGGCTCTTACCTTCAGCCTCAGCCTCATCGGCTTCACCAAGGTGTACCTTCGGGAAAACACATCGGCCCGGCTACCTCTTTGCGCTTCTCTGGGCCAAGAAGCATGGAGATAAGTGTCAGGGCAAAGGGGAATGTTGTTCCTGGGCCACGACTATTCGAGGTCGATGCGATACGGGGAGAGATCAGCTCTGAGTGGGTGGCGGGAGATGCCATAGACAAACCTAGTGACTAGCTTGCCGGAGACCACGACAGCGTCTTCGGAGTACGCAAAGTCTTTATACGTTCAGGATTGCATAATTTAGTGTTAGTCTATAGGCGAAGGTAATTAAAAGGCGCGGAGAACAACGTACGCTTTTCCAGCTCCGATTTGACACTTGGGTGCGAGGTTAGTGGTTGGTGGGGCAGTTTTGAGGTGAGCGCTGTTAGACTTCCTGGTCGGTGCGGTATGTGATAATCTGGGTATATATATAGTGTGTATTTGGAAGGAAACTCGACGCACCAGCACATATCATACCGACGATCTTGTCTTCCTTAATGAACTCTCTGACGAGATCCTGCACTGCTTCAGATTTGGAGATGGTAGCTGCACCTTGGGCACCACCTGGGATAACAAGAATGTCATATTTTTCCTGCATACCAAGTTCACCTACATAATACAATATTTCTAACAGTGTGAAACTCACGCCGCTACTACATTTGGTTTGCGGAAAAGACGCGTCAGGGAGAATTCTGATGCCTCTGCTTCCCTTGCAAACAAGCATCTTGGGCGAGACATTTGAATCCCTTGCTGCAGGTAAGCTTGAAGTCACGTATGCGGATACGCAAGATATGCCTGCCCGGACGAGGGTGTCATAAGTTATTGTGCTAATGGCCATAATGGTGAGTAAATCTGACGCCGTAATAATGAGAACTGTATACAATTCCATTTCTTCCGTTCCATCCGCGATTAGAATCAAGGCAGACGGGCCGCTTGTCGATGGCAGAGTCATTGCAACCGTTGCGAGCAAGGTCAGATGAGCACCGCCACCATCTGACACTTCCAGACATGGCAATTATAAATGCCGTTGGATAATAGATTTAATTTAGAACACAGTTTTCAATCCCTGGTAGTATATCGGTTCAGTACACGCGCCTGTCACTTACTCTGGTGTTTACGTAACGCGCGAGAGCGGGGTTCGACTCCCCGCCAGGGAGCTTTTTAAATAATACGTTCAGTGCTTGAAATAATTTTGCACCCCGAAATCTGATTCACAACTTTTTTTTAATTTTTTTTAAAAGAAGTGTGTTTGAGACAATTTGATATAATTACTGCACCTCAGTGTTACCGCCTTTCGTAGACAAAGTACCGAAATCTGATTACAACTAAAACAAAAGAAGCTACTTTAATATTTGGGCCACTTGAATTCTGAAGACATAATCAATAGACTGATCAAATCAAATTCAACGGATGCTGCACACACCTCTAGTATGATCGCCCGAACATAGTCCATCTCTTCGCATCTCGACCACAGGCCGGGCATTTTGTCTTACCCGGCTCGATCGGCGTCCATCGGGATTGATCAAATGGAATGGCGAGTGATTTGGCACCAGCGGAAGGAGCACGTTCGTCTTGCGGCTCAGAGCTTGAACAAAGAGACATCAATACGAAGCCCAAATTACTGCAGAGACATACTCACGCTCGTCCGCTGCGTTCCTTTATGTCATCCTCGCACTCTTCAACTTCACACCACGGAATGACAACAACACATTTATTGTCAAGATTCGGGACAACATCCTCCCAACGGGTGACTTCGATCAATCTTGAGTGGTAGGCATCGCGAGCGCGCGTGAACATGTCATTCTGGATGGTCTCAAGGAGTTTGGATACCGAAGCGACGATGTCTGTTAACGACTCGGGAGCCTTGGCACCAGTGTCGCGTCGTACTGTCAGCGTTTGCTTCTTCGCCAGGTCAAGCGGACCAATTTCAAGACGAAGCGGAACTCCCTGTCGAAATTGAATTAGAAGATATTCAAAATAAGTATGTGTGTATCATTACCTTTTGCTCCCATTCATTGAATTTCCAGCCCGGGGTGTAGCCATCTCGCACATCAGCCTTAGCCCTGATGCTAGCTTGTTTCAGGGTTTTGGCGAGCTCATTGCAGGCATTATTGATAGTAGCTCTATCTTCGTCCGTCGTCTTGGCGGTGATACCGCATGGCACGACTATGACTTGAATACTGGCCACACGCGGAGGGAGGACCAATCCTTGATTGTCACCGTGCACCATTACCATAACACCAATGGTCCGTGTTGACAGACCCCAAGAGTTTTGCCACACATATGTTTTGCCTTGCCCAGTGGGGTCGTTCGGGTCCTCCACCACAATATTGAACATCTCTGGCCTGGAAAAGTTCTGTCCGAGACAATGAGACGTCCCGCCTTGAATACCTCGTCCAGATGTCGGAATAAATCCTTCAACGGTAGTGGTGTACAGTCCTCCAGCAAATTTCTCCTTCTCGGACTTAATTCCTGGAATTACGGGAACGGCGAGGAGTTCTTCATATACGCGTCGGTATAGTTCGAGAATTTCTCGCACTTCGATGTCAGCTTCATTTTTTGTGAGATGGGCTGTGTGGCCTTCCTGCCACAAGAATTCACGAGTACGGAGGAACGGCTCTGAAATCGCACACTTTAGTTTCCGGAGTGTATATATAAGCCTTGAAAATCGGCACTCACGCGGGTTTTTGAATTCCCATCGGACGACGTTGTTCCATTGGTTCAGTTTCAACGGCAAATCTCGATGACTCTTGATCCATTTTGCATAGTCTGGTTAATACACAAAATTCGTCAGTATTCTGAAGAGGATCAGATCGACTCCCTTACAGGGATACATGGCAGTCTCAGAGGTCGGACGGATTGCAATCGGCTCTTCCAGATCCGAATTACCACTGGATATTGAGAACATGTGAATAGGATACAAGGATACCATTCCAAACCGACTTACGCTTTCGTGACCCACGCAACTTCCGGAGAGAAACCTTCGATGTGGTCCTTTTCGCGCTCCAACACCTTTGCCGACACAAACATCGGGAAGTATGAATTTTGGACGTCCATTTCCTTGATTTTTTTGTTGAACCAATCTGGCCTGAGCGTGAGATGAGAGCACAAACTGAGATGCGGATAGACACTGACCTTGAATCTCTTCCCAGATGCTATACGACCACGGCTTGAGGATATAACAGCCACTGACGCTATAATAATCTAACATATCGGCTTTGATAAGGACCTAATATCAGAATAATCAGTATTGACTCGAGATGACGACCAGTCAGTATTAACGAACGTTGGTATACCAAGCAGCAAAGTCGACCTCTTTCTTGACGCCCACTGCGACTTGAACTGCGCCCTCAATTTTTGCTGATTCCTTTTCCTTCGATTGCTTGGACGATTGTGCAGGGGCCCCACCATCCGTCTTCAAGGTTTCAAAATCGACTTCTTGTACTTTGACATCATCGTTTTCGAGGCTTGCCAAGTACGAAACAATGTCCTTCCCACTGAGGAAGACTGTTTCGCTCGAAGAGAGTGCGTGGACAGCGAAGATAGACGATGAGGACGCGATTGATGCATCGATCACGGTCAGCACTTTCGGGAAAGTCGCCTTATTCAATGCGAGCGGGGATACTTTTGATCGTCATCAATCAAAAGACGAAAATCAACGTCGATGAAGACACGTACATGAATTTTTGTCAAGTGAAAAGAACTCTTTTAGCAGATCCTCCGAGGCAAGCCTAAGCTCCTTCAAATTCAACTTTTTGCCCAATGCTCCTGAACTAGTCTCCGTTTCATCTCGAGCGATCACTACCACAGGAACAACAGTAGCGGTTTTAGCAGTTTTGGGTTTGAACACGAGTGTCTTGATCAGTTCAAAAGATTTTTGGGCCGAAGCCGTTGAGTTCAAAGCTTCGCGCCAAGTCGCAGGGGAAGTAGTTTCGCAGTGGGATACATTCCCAGACGATTTTATAGACAGCCCAGACAGAGACTGAGTAATGTATTCCAGGGCGGACATGGTGGTTGTGGTAAATGCTCGATGATAAGATGGAAAACGCTTTTTGTAGCAGGTAAAATTGGGAAATGACTCGACGCGCCCAGGCGTTATCGGATTGAATCTGACTCTTTGATACAATCTTCGTATATACACAGCCTGACGGACTGCGCGCATACGATCTAGCAAGTGCGAGTCAGAATTTCTAATGCAAGCAGCAAGCAAGGGAGTTTGTTCCGGACGATCGACGCGAAGTTGATTATTTATATGTGTTACACTGTCCACTCTGGAGTAGTGATTGTCTTGTAATTATACAGCGATATGGATAAATTACACGGTCTAATCTATAGATTGATTACGTCCGCACACCTCCCACAAATACTATCATTTTCTGGTCGTGTGAAGGTCCAGCATCGTGGACACTTGCTCAATGTCGCGGGGCGAACGCGAATTCCCAAGTTGGATTCGCAACCTGGATAAGAACGATCAACGACAACGTCTAATGGAAGACGTTTGGTAGAAATTTACCAGGTATCGACATGGAGTCAGAATATAACCACTCTGGAGATGACGTGCCTAAGGAGCCTTCATCCGTCACAGAAACATCGGAGACAATGAACAGAGTCTTCAAAAAATGCTCTGGTGAGAAAGAAGACATATAAACCAGATGACATCTTTTCATATGTGAGAAACTCGACAAACCTTCCCGCTGGAGCAACTCCAAGACATAGGAAGTTCCATCATCACTGCTTGGCAGAATAAGATCAACCTCGGCTTCTAGAGAAGACTTGAGCTGCCTATTGCCAAGAGTCTTGATTAGCAAAAAGATGAGTAATCCAATGAAAATACTTGCTTGTTTCTACGCGCCTTCTCGATCAAACCAAGCACAGCACTCCGCACATGCAACAAATGGTTCATATCCTTCTCTGCTTCGTGATCTTCCCACTCGGAGCTCTATCGTAATCTGTCAGTCGGCTATCAAGGTAGGCATCATACAATAAAACATTGACCAGAGGTATCCACGTTCGCATGAAGACGGAAGACCCTGCAGCCATGTCCTCTCCGACTCCATGGGAAGCGTGGTGTATTTCCTCCGCGAGATAAGGCAAGACTGGCGCCATAACCGACGTCAAAGTGGCCAAGATCTGGTGCACGTCGAGTCAACGAATAGATGGAGTGTCCAACGAGATTGTGCATACCTGTTCGAGGACTGTCACTACTGCCCTGCGCTCTCGACTTTTGACACCATCTGCATATAAGCAATCCTTGGTAATATCAAAGTATAGGGACGACAGCGTGATGGTGGCAAAGTTGTTAAGAGCATTTATTGCTGGGAACGAGTTAGCGTCATAAGTCAGGCTATGTGACATTTAATGTGATCACCTTTGGAGAAGTTATATGACGCGTACCCCTCGTGCGCGACGTTCTCCAGTTTGTAAAGCTCGTGCATTACATACCGCTCAGCCTGAAACGTAGCCGAAAATAAATATCCAGGACTCAGTGTTAGAAAACCAAACTCACGAGGGCCATCTCCCCGCTCCCAATCCTCTCAAGTCCTCTTCGACTCTCCTCATTCCCGATATTTCCCAGGATGAACCTTGCGGAATTCCGAATTTTCCTCAAGGATTCTGCAGCCTGAGCCAAGATAGTCGAACCAATTGGCATATCGCGCCAGTAGTCGACAGTCGCTGCCCATAGTCGGAGAACATCTGTTCCGAACGCGGGCTCTTTTGTTTGGTCCTTTCAAAAGATATCTGATCAGCCAGATGGCATAGTGAACGAGTCAACCGAAACTACCTTCCCACCGTTAATAATGCCCATGGGACTAACCACGTTTCCGACACTCTTGCTCATCTTCTTCCCTTTTTCATCCAATACCATTCCATGTGTGATCAAAGTCCCATACGGACTCGCAGCTCTGGCTAGTGAGCTTGTCTCGCCGCCCTCAGCACTTCCAATAGCTGTCAATAGCTGACTCTGGAACCATCCGCGATGTTGATCCGATCCCTCCAAACAAACATCCGCCAAAAACTTCCTCCCATCCGTTTTGGAAACCGCCATTCCTTCTAGCATCGACCACGAAGTTCCGCTATCAAACCATACGTCCATGGTGTCCGCCCCTTTTTTCCATTCGGCCGCTCCAGTCTCGCCCAATAATTTTTTGGGCACAAATTCTTCCACAGGTCCCTCCCACCAGTATTCGACACCTTTGCCCTTTGATTCTAAGACACTAATAATGTGAGATAGACTTTCTGTGTCAAGAATAACACGGTCTGTTGGCAAGTGGTAGAGAGCGGGAATAGGAACGCCCCAGACGCGCTGACGAGAAATGCACCATTCAGATCGGGAGTGGACGAAGGCTTCCAGCCGGTTGCGTGCTATAGCTTGTTAGCTGAAGCAAGGAGAATGGAAATTTTAAAAACGCGTACAGATCTCTGGGAAGAATTTGACACCCTGAAGAGCTTTTTGCGCGTCATCCTTAATTCCGTCGAGGTTCGCAAACCACTGCGAGGTAGCCCTAAGTCAAATCACATCAGCACGCATCAGCTGCTGTATCAACACCACACTCACGTGACTATGACGGGCTCCCCAGTCTTCCAATCATATGGATACCGATGCTTAATTTTCTCGACTCCATACAGCACTTCCTCCCCCATACCTCTCAATAGCTCTACCATAGCCTTTCCACCATCTTTCAACACGTCTTTCCCAACTAATTCCTTCGCAGCATCCTTGCCAACTACATCGGCGATCTCAGGAACAAACTTTCCAGCACCATCAACATGACATATCATGTTCTGCGTCATGTAGGAAGACCAGTCTGGTAAGGTCTCCAAGTCGCGAAAGGCATTGTAATCATCCACACCATGTGCAGGTGCACAGTGGACAAGGCCCGTCCCGGAATCCACTGTGACATATGAGGCAGGAATGATTCTCAGTATATTATCCACGTCACCGTCCACTTGCTGGTCCGACGAGTCAACTTCAGACGAGCTCAAAGGCGAGAAAAGGGGCAGGTAGGGTACGCCGACCAGCTCTTCACCTTCGTTTAAAATAAAACAACTTTATAATTAGTGAGGGAGGGCGGAGGAGAATGCCAATGAACCCACCCTTTATTCGATCGATTTCTTTATGAGGTCCGATCACATCTTTGAGAGCATCTACCCTGTCACAGGCCACAACAAGTAATCTAGGTTCGTCGGCAGAAGTAGACCCCGTGCGTTCCAGAATTGAATAAGTCAAGTTAGGGTTGACAGCAATGCCCTGTATAAAAGACGAAGCTATATCAGTAGAGAATAGAACTAGACCCAGACCCAGACATCACATACCATATTCGCACTCAAGGTCCACGGTGTAGTTGTCCAAACCAAGAAGCCCACCTTCCCTTTCCTCTCTTGGAGAGTTTCCAGATCCCGTTCGCTCTTAACACCAATAGCCGCGCTATAAGCCACCGCGTATGGCCAGCCTAATTTGTTCATCCAGAACAGGTTTTCCGGTGCATGCTTGTCAGAAAAGGCGCCGTCTCGCATGTCGAGCGTGAAGGAGACGTAGACTGAATGGGAAACGTGCGTGTCCGTGTAAATTAGCTCGGCTTCTGCTAAAGCGGAGCGGGAGGACGGGGAGTAGTATGTTGGGCGGTAATTTCTGTGGATTAGACCTATGATTAAGAGTTAACATGATCGAATGTGAATTGTGCACTGAGAAATAAACGCACCCTTCTCCACCATCTTCTGAAACACTTTCAACTGTCTCATCTCATATTTAGGATCTGTCCAACAATCAGCCTCTAGCTCAAAAGAATAGCTTAAGCTCAAAGGCACCCAATGTTCGATAGACTCCAGCACTCCCATCCCAATCTGCCATGATGCCCAACTGTTTGAACTCTGCCTTCTGAACTTCGATCTGCTGTAGCGCCGTTTGTCGTGCAGTAGAGCGGATTTGTGAAGGCGAGAGGGTGTGGGGAGATTCCTGCATTGTGTAATAGTATAATTAGATTCATTGCGAGTAAAAGAAGGGTAAAGCGTTTGTAAATTGCTTCGGAATGTTTTTGCCCAGATAACAACTCTGAATATAAAATGAAATCATCGAGCACAGGATGGTAATAGCACCTTGCTGTAATCCATTTCAGGTAGAAGCGCCATGCCTCAGGTTTTCAATTGGCCTCTGAAGTATGCGGCCCATGGCAGCCAGAGATCGAGATGAAAGGAAAAACGTACACCAAGATCTTGCAACGCCTTGTTTTCGATAGGGAGGCCATGACAATCCCAGCCTGGTACGTAGCTGTGGCCAGGTTAGTTGTAATCGCAGTTGCAGACTGAAGATCAATTAAACGCACTGAACGCGGTATCCAAGAGAGACGTGGTATCGATTAATAATGTCCTTTATAATCTTATTTAAAGCATGGCCTGTACGAATGGATGTAAATATCGACCCGTGCAATGCAAACAAGTCGTACCCACCCATATGTATATGTCCGTTGGCATATGGCGGCCCATCATGGAAAACGAACAGAGGGCGTGTAGCATTGTCCCACTACTTAAGCAAATAAAAGAACTATGAATTAGCAGACCAACGAGGTAGACGATAGAGTCGACAGACCTGCCACCTGTACAAATCTTCGCACGTCTTCT
Source organism: Piloderma croceum F 1598 (assembly GCA_000827315.1). Classification (NCBI taxonomy): domain Eukaryota; kingdom Fungi; phylum Basidiomycota; class Agaricomycetes; order Atheliales; family Atheliaceae; genus Piloderma; species Piloderma croceum. The sequence goes on from KN832984.1 coordinate 602,341, forward strand.
TGAGAAACTTGGCTTTGGACGGATCACTTCGTAGAGGGAAAGATGTCTTAGGTAGAAGCAATGTGTTGGAAAATGCCTTGTAGTCGGCTTTGCCGGTGATTCCTTCAGCCAACGATGGCACAGATTGAGACAGTTGTCGTCGGTTCGAAGGAGCGCATGCTGAAGTGTATCGTAAAGTTAGGCTGCAGTGCAGAGGGCGCAAAACTCTTGAGCCCATCAAAACGAGTTCACCGACTCCAGTGTTTTCGAGTCTTCTAGACTGTGCGCCAATCCAGATTGTAGTATTGAACCTCAGGCTTGTTGATCGGAAAAAATGCCACATATGGAATCCAGTCGTCCAAATCTGCATTTGCATTAGCCTCCCCTAGGCATGCATGCTATAATAGGCCCCGATCTGTTCCGAGTGATGACAGTCGATCACTCCCATTATGCATTTGCATCTGTACCACCATTTTGCCAGTATTTGTCCCACCAGCCATTATCCCCATTAACTACCTCATTTTATTTAGAGACAAAACTTTAGCTATTTTTCGGACTGTTATGCCGAAGGTGAAATCATTGTGGTTAAGCAAGAAAATTCCAGCATCGTCCAAGCAGAGTGTATTTATTTTATTCCTTTTGCTAATAAGAATTCAAGAATCATTGGTCTTATTATACTTAGATCGCACGAGTAGATCACTTCGATGAAGACAACCAGCGCGATCGACGTATATTACGTTATTATTTAACTTCATAACCAACTACTGATCGCTCTTCTCTCGACGAACAAAACTGGCCTCTGCGCGAGCGAAACATGGCCTCCGTGCCCTGCAGAGAGAAACGCCTAAAATGAACAGCTCAGAAAGCGCATTGGATTCATGTCTACAGCTTTTTGTGGGAACCTCAGCACGTCAACTTGAAAGGCACCAGCGCTTATTGCTGCAGGGTCAAGTCTTGACCGAGCAATTCTTGACTGACACCTTCGCTCGCCGAATATGTCATTCCAAAACGCTTCTAAGATCGATCTCAGAGGATCCCATATTCAGAAATCTGGTCGAGATATCTACAATATCATCACTGGTCGGCGTGCCAGTGCAGGAACTCGTAAGTGTCCTTAGTAGGTACCATGTACTAGAATACATGCTGATGACGTCCACAGCGACCAAGGAGATCCTGCAGAGCCTGGAGCCTGCTCACATGGACCCGTCTAAACTCACGGATTGTCTCGCAGACACCAGGACCGGTATTCTCAACTTCGTCATCGACTGGGCGACGGCTCCCAGAGCAACACAGAATGTTCTATGGATTCACGGTCTTGCAGGCTCAGGGAAAAGCACATTGGCGACGACTCTCGCGAATGTTTTTCGTGAGCAAGGTCGTTTGGGCGCTTTCTTGTTCTTCGCCCGTGACGTCACTGAAAGGAGCAATCCTACCACAGTCGTGAGGACATTGGCGTACCAGCTGGGTACCTTTCACCCTGATATTGGTAAACGTATTGCTGCCTCCATCGAGAGCACGCCTAGCATCTGTCTATCACCACTTCCATTCCAATTTCGCAGGCTGCTCATCGATCCTCTATCGTCCTTCCCACTCCGAACGCCCATTGTTTTTGTGCTCGACGCTTTGGATCAATGTGGCACACCGGAGGAACGCGAGTCTCTGATGACCGTGCTATCAGAACAATCCGATCGCCTACCTCCTGCCATTCGTTTCATATTTACCAGCCGCGCAGAGAGCGACATCTGCCGCGCGTTCGATCTACAACCACACATTCTCACGCGAGAGTTAGATATCACCTCCCAAGCGAATACCGATGACATTTCGTCGTATTTTCGACATGGAATGTCGATCGTGCGTGCAAACAATAAACGCCTTAGCCTTGAGGCGGACTGGCCTGGTGAAAACACTATTCGCGAACTCACTGAGCGAGCTTCGGGCCTTTTTATTTGGGCATCGACAGCTTTGGAGTTTATTGACGGATATAATCCTAGGGTTTGTTTGGATACCATTCTGAAGGGAGAGGTGGCCTCAGCAGCTCAAGCTGCGCTCGATTCTCTGTATGAGACCGCGCTTGAGTCTGAGGGCATTTGGGATAACGAAGACTTTGTCGCAGATTTTCGCGCCATTATAGGATTGGTATTGGTTGCGGAAACTCCGTTGTCTAGCAGCGCCATCGATCGCCTACTCGGCAAGCGCACGAGTTGCCCCGCCGACCACACAGTGTCGAAGCTGGCGTGCGTTCTCCAGCAAACTCCAACAGTACGCGTATTGCACAGCTCCTTCGCTGACTTTCTTTTAACAAAGTCACGATGCGGCCGTGATATCTGGTGGTTTGATCCGGCCCCTCATCATCAATCTCTTGCCATTCAGTGCCTGCACCGTCTCAATGCAGTTCTGAAATACAATGTGTTTGGCTTAACTCTCTCGAAAGATGTGCCCTACCGGGGTCCGTCTGCCAATGAGAGTTTCCCAGAGGATATATCGTACGCATGCATGTTCTGGATAGAGCACATTTGTGCCATAAAGGATAGCGTCGAGTCTACCTTCGAGCTCTTGAAATCATTTCTAACCCGACATCTTCTCCATTGGTTCGAAGCGATGAGTATTTTGAGGAGATCAAGGGATACGATAGCATCGCTCCGTAGTCTTTTGATCTGGATGACAGTGAGTTGCACCATAGCTTAAACACGCCCACCCACTGAATATAGTCACAGAACAACCACTCTGACCATCATCGGATTTCGAAATTCGTCCGCGATGCGCTTCGGTTCGCCCAAATTTTCGCAAGCTCTATAGAGGAACACCCGTTGTTAGTGTACCGGACCGCATTGCCCTTTGCACCTGCCGCTTCTGCGGTGTATAAAACATTCCACGACGCTGCTTTGTTTCCATTTATCTCAGGAGCCTTCCACCAATCGTGGTCTGCGTTACTACTAGTGCTACAAGGACACGAAGAAAGGGTCACATCCGTAGCGGTATCCCCAGATGGGACCAAAATCATTTCTGGCTCTGCAGACAAAACAATTCTCGTTTGGGACGCAACCTCAGGCGCTGAGGTTCTTCCAGCATTGCGCCACGAAAGTGTAGTTTCCTCTGTGACTTTTTCTCCTGACGGAAGGCGAATTGTCTCTGGGTCGTGGGACGGGGCCATTAGGGTCTGGGATGCGGCCTCAGGTGCCGATGTCCTCCCAGGACTAAGATGGCATGAGGAAGAGGTGACGTCGGTGGCCTGCTCTCGTATCGGACAGATAGTGTCAAGTTCGTATGATGACACAGTCCGGATTTGGAATGCTGCCTCAGGTAAGGAAGTATTCTCAGCAATCCGGGGGCATGATAAAGCGGTCACTGCCGTCGTATACTCTCCAGACGGGGCACGTATTGCCTCCGGCTCAGCGGACAAGACTGTTCGGGTCTGGGACGCAGCCACAGGCGCGAAATTGCTCCAAGCAATGCGAGGGCATCAGAAAGCGGTGACCTCGGTAGCGTTCTCTCCTGACGGGAATCACATCGTCTCTGGCTCGGAAGATAAGACGATTCGAGTCTGGGATGCCATCTCAGGTGTTGACGTGCTTCCAGCACTGAGGGGGCATGAGAAAGAGGTGACCTCTGTGGCATTTTCTCCACACGGGGCGCATATCGCCTCTGGCTCGGAGGACAAGACTGTTCGCGTCTGGAATCGATTTTCAGGCACGGAGGTTCTAACACTACGAGGGCATGATCAGGGGGTGACCTCAGTGGCATTTTCTCCTGATGCAACGTGCATTGTCTCTGGCTCATGGGATCATACCGTTCGAGTATGGTATGATGATGCTACGTCAGATACAGAAGTCCCCTTAACAATGCGAGGGCCTATTTATAGGATAAATTCGGTGGCATTCTCTGCCCATGGTGCTCTTGTTGTCTCCGGATCCGATGACATGACCGTTCGAGTCTGGGATACAACCTCGGGTGCTGAGGTTATCCCAGCTTTGCGAGGACACGATCGTGGTGTTTGGTCGGTAGCTTTCTCTCCCGACGGCACTCACATTGTGTCTGGCTCAGAAGACAAGACCGTTCGTGTTTGGAATACATCGTCAGGGAGGGAGATGCTAACATTACAAGGGCATACTGATGCGGTGGACCTCGTTTCGTTTTCCGACGATGGGAGCCGTATCATATCGCGCTCGAGATCAGAAACCATATCATGGGATGCAACAAGCGGCCATCGACTTGCTCTAAATGAAATACCCAATCCAGTCTCGTTGAGCACGATATACGCCATAGATGGATGGATTGTCGATTCGGCCACCGACAAAACGCTCTGCAAGCTCCCTACCATACTTTCTGCAACGTGCTCCGCAGCTTGTGGCAGGTCGTTGGCTGCTGGAACATCTGACGGGCGACTGGTCGTAGTGCACTTCCCGCCTTTACTATTCATAGGCTCCGGCGGTCAAGCTGGGAAGGGACGGAAGTCGATGTAGTAATTGTCTATTTAGTGACTTTTTCGCTCAGACCTTGTTCTTGCAGAGTATGTACGAATAAGAGCCTCCTGATGAGCCTTGTCGCACTCACCACATACCCTATTGCACGAGATCAACCTGGCCCTTTATACCGCCAAAATTGCGAAAGGTACACGAGGTACGTCGCATTAGTTCATCAACAAATATTACTGTAGTAAGAGAGTGCTAGTGAAGAGCGCCATCCATCGCAGATCCTCATAGACCATCCACGCTACCCCATTTCGTAAACGACTTCCTCGACGCCGAGCCAGCAGGCCGTTGTGCAGGAGGGGACGTTCCCACAATTCCTCCAACACCCACACCAGATATGAATCCAGCCGCACCAGTGTTAGGAAAACTCGCTCGCACAGAATGCTCCACCCCTCGACTGGGTTCGAAGGCAGGTGCTTTGCTGCTGAGCATCGTTGTTGCTGCACCTGAAGCGGATGCCGATGGGGAAGATAAAGATGAAGTAGACTGGACGCGTTGTGGGGAGGTCATTCCTCCTTGGGACTGGGATTGTGAATGTAGTGAGGATTGTATTTGGGTTTGGGTGGGTGGGTGATATACGAATGGAGGTTCGAGGGAGTGACGGTGTGGTCGTATAGAGGAAGCACTTGAACCTGGTGCTGAGCCAGATGAGGTCGCACTATGGACATGAGAGCTAGAGGGCCGCTGGATCGGCGGGATCGTGGGACGGCCTATAGGTGCCAGTACCTGGTTTTGAGGTTGACTGTGAAGTCGGTTGTGCTGTGGTGGCAGATAGGAAAATCGATCTCCGTCGTCCACCATGCCAACTCCCATATCTGCCCCGTCGTCTCCCCCTTCACCGTACTTATACCCGCTTCCACTCGCTGTTCCAGCCCCGGTATATCCATACGGATCCTTTTCGATCCTCTCGATCTCCATCTGCACCTCCCTCAGTTCATCTTCCAACTCTGTTATAGTGCCACCTTCTCCCTCTAACTTTCCTCTCTTCGCGTGAATCCTTTCCAACCTGTTTCCCAGCCCTGCTAATTCGCCTTCGCCCCTCTCAACCTTCTTCCTTCCAATCTCCGTCTCCTTCTCCAACTTACACCTCACCTTCTCAGCCTCCGCCAGCACATCCTCATACATCCTTTCCTTCTCCCTTTTCTCAATCTGTAATGCCGGCAAAGCCTTATCCACCTCCTGAACGAGCTCCTCCATCTCCGCCGTAGTGGCTTGCGCCCTCTTCACCGCTTCCTGTAAAGCAAGCACCTTTTGTCTTGCCCGATGTTCAGCGGCTGTATGTTTTTCGCTCGCCCGTTTGAGCGTGTCAATCTGGCTGCGGAGAGCCGCATCGGCTTTTTGAGCATCGCGCCGGGCGGATTTGAGGGAGGTGGTTAAGGAGGTGCGGTCTGCGTGAAGAAGGGAGAGGGTGTGTTGAAGTTGAGCGGTGCGGTCTTCGACGGAAAGATGGGATGATGGTGTATGGGAAGATGAGGGACTGGGAGATTGAGGTGGCGTAGGCAAAGGGTGGGAACCTTGTGCAGATGTTTGGGAAGGTAAGTGGTCTTGGGATGAAGGAGAGTCTAAGCTGGATTGTTCACGATCTGCTTCGACGTTGGTTCTAGAGCGACCTGATTCTGGGATACAATTGGTTACATAAAGGCAGAAATAATGGATGACTAGCGCACCTTCAGTGATGACTTGTCTCCTCAGACTAACACCGCTCTGGCCGCCTTGCACCAATGCCAAATCAATATCGTATTGCCTCCCAGGCATAAGCCCATATATTATAATAATGGCTTCATCCGCCTTATCGTCAATCCTGATAAGCACCCTCTGCCAAGCTGTTCCGTTCACATTCACGGACAGCCCCTTGGCTAATGCATTTGTGATGATGAGTTCTCGACGTGCACCTTCTTCGTCCGAATCAGAACTTTCCGAGTCAGAGTTGGAGTTAGAGTGAGCTCCGTCGTCTGCGATCAGTCCTAACGATGCAAGTGATGGGTCCGATTGACGACTGCCGCCGTTGGGCGGGTCGCTCAATGACGAGGAGAGAATGAAAGTTGCGGAGACTGAGGTGATTTCACGAACGAATAGTGCGAGTCGGGGAGCCCATGGGCGGATTGAGTGCCATTCTGAATGACCATTGCTGACCATTTTTACATTCGCTGCAATAATGTGATCGACGTCGAGGACAAACTAGGCAAGGCCAGAAAAGGAAATTCACAAAATGTTCGGTTTTCCCTATATTTCTACCGTGACGTATGTGACAAAGAACATCGCACCAAGGACTGCTCAGATATACAGCTCGATTAAAAAAAAATGAGAAACGGAATGACACTGGCAAGAAATCAAAGCACCATAATATCAACTGCGAATGGGATAATGGGTAGGATGGGTGTGAGGATGATGTGATGGACAAAAACTAGTAGAACAAATCGAGCACTGGACAGTCCTGAAAGAGTGGAGGTACGTAGGATATGTGGTAGCCGCGAGAGGAGAGGAGAGGTGCCGCGCCTTGGGAAGGAAGTGGGTATGGATGTAGGTGGCAACGAGTGAAGGGGCATACGGACGATGAAAGGAGTGACATGGGGCAAGCGACAAGACGAGTGATTGTTTCATGAACGACATGAGCGGGAGTCCGACCGCATATGACATAGAAGATGGACCAGACGGCATAAAACGAAAAAAGAGGGGGAAAAAACCATTGCTCATAACGATGATATGACAAAACACAATGGAAAGTAAAAAGAAGAATAAATAACGATGCAGTGGACGTGATGGGATGATGGACTGAATTCAATGCAATGGGCGATGAGGAGTTGGGTGTGTCCGTGTGTGTCTGCGCGGAGCAGTTTGGGTTCGGTAGTAGGATGGGAATTGGCACTGGTATCGATATTGGTTTACTTCTTCTATTTTTTCGTTCGTTTTTATATTTCTTGTTCTTCTACAGCAGCTCTGCCGGCTCGTATTTGTGCTTTTATCGTCGGGAGCTCGTCAGCTAACACAACCTGCGTGCCTTCTGCCCAGCGCTCTAGAGCCCATTCTCGGACCCAGACGCTTGACTGCATAAATCACCGTCGTCAATACTGGTTGGGAAACCGCACGGCAACGAAACAAACCTTCAAATACCGCTTGCCAGCGTACTTTTTGTAAAACGACTCGTGCTTGATGGGCTTGAGCACGTAGTTCAACATAATGTTCGCGACAGGCACGAGCGAGCTCTCCGCGTAGGACGAGTAATGTGCCAAATTCGGGCTCTACAAATTATACATATCAACCTTGGCTCAACACTGGCATGAAACGCGGCCGGACTTACCCATGTTTCATGGTCCAAGATGAGCCGTGCAAGCCAGATAGCGGCGGCGGCCATGAGCGACGGAGGAACCGACAAAAGTCTCCACTCTAAACAACCAATCTCCAACAAATACTTGGCGATCGTCCTCGCCTTGACATCATATTCATCGGCCTTGCTAACACGTCTCAAGAAATGAATAGGATTGGGGTAACTCAAATTCCAGTCAATCGTCTTGAGGACGTATCGCTCAGCCTGGAGGATTTCATTCTCGGTGTAAGAGCTATCAGCGCAATAAAGGAAGTGCGAGACGGAAGGGGAGACGATCTCCTCGACCTTGGAGGCGATGAAGAGGCATGTTATCCCCACTAGTTGAAGTTTTGCGAGCGACACGACGCGCGCGGAAAGGAATCGGTCGATGATGTTGATGCAGAGGAAAAGAGTCTCGGGCATTAAACGGAAACGGACGTGGACTTGGACGAGCCAGTCTGTTAAGATTCCGCGCATGCTCCATGCGAGCTCCTTTTGGCTATCCATATACAGCGGGTTGGGCATTGTTGTTTGCTGCAAGAAGAGTAAGATATTGCCACGTAATGATAAAATGGAGAATATACCTCCATCTTCTTCATGTACTTGAAGATCTCAACGACGTACTCGCTGACCATGAGCGGGTCGTCTGCATCCTCCGCATCAAGGTCATCCCACTCGTCACCTTCTGGGTCCGCCTCGCGCTCCTCGTTAGCAAAGACCTCGAGGTCTGCGGCGCCAACATCAGAATTTCGTCGAAGTTCCTCTTCGAACATCTGGGCTTCCGATACCGGCGCCTCTGACGACGTACGACGCTTCTTGAACACACGCGTCGCTTCTGCGTCATCTTCTTGTACCTGGACTTGCACGCGACGCGAAGATCCGGCACTACGAGCTGAGACACGACGAGAGGCAACGGCGGGCTGATCGTCCACTGCCATTGCATCCTCGTCAGGTACTTCAACCACATCATCTAACGCCTGCGTTTGAGCCGTCACTGTAGTCCTAGTCACCCTCTTTAATGTACTGCCGATAATCCTGGTAGGCTGACGAAGAGAAGTTGTCGTCGCAGTTGCCTTGGTCTTGATTACGACTCCATCGAACTTCTCTTTCAATCCACCAGTCTCTTTCTCCTTCTCCTTTACGCCGGGGGCTTTTCCCTTGCCTTTATTGTTAGTCACCAACGATGTTACCTCGCCCAATGCCTCGCGTTTCCGTTTGCCAGCAGCAAGATCTGCTTTGGCATCGCTTGCCTTCGCTTTCGACGCAGCCGTGGCCGCTGTCGCACCGCCTCTTGCGGGCACAATGCTCGTAGACGACAAAGGTTTCGCGATAGTTCGACTGGTAATTCTTGACGGACGTGCGTTGGCATTTTCGTTGTCTTTTTGGGTGACGCGGGTTGTCCGGGTTGTGCGCCGAGTCTACCCACGTCGTTAATTAGCGATTATCAACTCTGAAACGACCGTTCCCTACAGGAATGTTTGACGACATCATGAAAGGCAGAGGCGAACAATGACAGCGACGATGGCCGTCGTGGAGAACGTTGGAGTGGACGGTATCGGTGTTGGTGATGGTTTCCGTCTCAGCCTCGGTTATATTTCGTTTTCGGCTTTTCAACCAAGACCACGTGGAAATACAAATAACGCGGTCGTGTCTACATCATGTGACTTTGCTGAATGCACACGCCACGTCCGTCACATGTCATTGAATCAAAACATCTATTCGTGATCTACACCTCCATCTTATCTTCTTTCTCCCACCCCGGGTTCTTCTGAAGCACGACAAAGCCTTCTAGGACATGGGCGAATGGAATGAACTCTTCCGTAGCCAACTCTGCCCTTTCTGTTGTACCGAGCCGCACAGGCGTTTGATGTGTTTGGAATCCAGAGATAGTCCGTGGTTTGCCTGCTTGGCCAACAACATCGACGGCCTATAAAATGTAATTAGTCATTGATCTCGATGCCAAAAGGCGCGAATGATACATACTTGACCAACGCGGACGGTGACGGGCACGCTAAGGAGCTCTTCGTTAAGAGTGATTAGGAAACGTGGGTACATGGCCGTGACCAGGAAATATAGCATCCAGTGGTATTTATCTAGCACGACTGTTTCGAAAATCATCAGCAACTGCCTCAACCCAAATTATTATGTTCAAGATGTTAACTTACAGGCCTTTGCATCAGTAAACGCAGTCAGAGTAGCCAACAACCCTGCGACCGCAGGCCGGCTCATGATATTCCGATCCGAGAAGAAAGGGTTGAGCCCAATGGTCCCTTTCCCCATATGTACCAAACCTTGTGCGATGCGGACCATGAAGAGACAATCAGGCTCTTTGTAATAGTAGCCCGCTAGTTGGCGGAGCATTTGCGCAAGACGGGCATTGTTCGTGCCAGCTCCCACAAGACCCATGGCGAAGATGGCATTGAGAGCGACGGCGAGGTCGTTATCGTGGCTGTATTTGGAGAGGGTGTCGAGAACGGGGAGAACGGGATTCGAGGCGCTGACAAGGCCCAGGGCAAGAGGTACCGTTTTGCGGATGATAGGGTCGCCATAGTGCATCTGTTAGATAGGAATTAGTGGCGTCTTCTTCGCGAAAATTATCGACCTACGAGGTGATTGAATTGCCTCATTGACATTTCGGCACCGATATCCTCGCCCATAGCGATCAGCGCGATGCCAAGTACTGCGAACGCCTGGAAAGTATCATCTATCTTCGGCTCATCCTTCTTCTCCTCTTTATCTTTGTCATCCTTGTTCTCTTCCTTCTCCTTTTCTTTCTCCTTGTCATTCTGGACGTGCTCGTCACAATGATGCAACATTGCCTGTATTCTCAGCACGTTCCCTGTACCCGCGAACGAACAAGTCTCGACGAGAATCTGAGCCTGCTTCGAGATGGGATGTTCAATCGTCTTCAGCGTCTCGATTGTTGCATCCGAGCCATCCTGGAGACCTACGACCACCCACAACAATAATCAGCCAGTGCAACCAACACAAACGAACAATAAAGACACACGCACCAAGATATAAAAAGGCTAATCCAAGCACCATAAACCTCGCCCACTTCTCGTCAAGGTACTTATCTTCTCTCTCCATCAGAGTCTGCAAAATAGTCCCCGCCACATCTCCGCTCCCACTACCCACGAACACGAAACCTATTGCCAACGCAGACAGCGAGGCTATCTCCATCGACACGCTATCATCTGCTACATGTTGAAGCAGCAAAGGAAGAAGATCTTCACGGTGGGAACCGGCATAGGCAAGCCCCAAACCCATTATCGCAGAGGTTTTAAGTGGGACGGATTTATTGTCGACGTAGTCCCCAAGTAGAGCCAGGGCGGCGTCCGCTTCGGTTCGAACACCCGTGTTGAGAAGACCAGTGGCGAATAACGCTCCGGCCTTGATGTGTTCTTCGGAAGAGTACGTATATTTGTCGACGTGGCTCAGACCGACATCTGTATCCCACAGCAAACTTAGTCCAAGACTCGCAGCCGCACTCATCATGCCTGTTGTCTATGTCAGAAACGACTAGCAAGGTTAAGCGGTGGATGTACATACCGTGATCCTTGTTTTTGTAGATCCAGCTGTTCCCTTCCTCAGCCTCGACCATCAGCTTATCGTTCCCAAACCCAGCATTGACGAAAGCATTGACGAAAGTCCCTGCAAGATTTGCGCGTGCCGAGTCCACATTCGCGGTCGCACCCGCTCCTACTAACCGTCAGTACTAAGTCAATGGTGTCGAATCTCCACTCACTGGTGTTCTCCAAATGACTCTTATATACATCCTCCAAACTCTTAGCGTCAGCCACCCCAACCTCCTTCCCAAACTCCTTAAAGTGCACGCTCAGCTTGCTATTGCTCAAGCATTCCAGCAGGTCCTCCGGCAGATCGTCCTGGAAGGTAATATCCGCATCTCCGTCTGCGTTCTCTGATGGAGGTTGCAGCCATTCAATGGGCACTTGCGCGCGCGCAAGGAGGAAGGCCAGTTGGCGTTTCATCAAACTGCGGGTGATGGACATTAATGCTAGAAAGATGTTGATTGGGATCGGACTCACGGGTTTCCGGGGGCATTGAAATCTTGACGGATAAGATCTGGATCACCAAGACGGATAGACAGACCGAGAGCTTCAGGAAACTTGCTATGTTGCACGTAAATGGTATGCGCAGCTCGTAAGAAAGAAATATCGTCCGGTGGAGGTAAAAGGTTGACGCAACTGCAAAAATTGATCAGTACAGGCATTACAGAGAAGAAGACTATCAAATTACCGAATCATGTACGCACAAACTCGCGCATATGTATTTTCATCTACCAGTTCCGCTATCCGATCTACGATCTCAAGTTCCTCCAACAGATCCACTGCATCAGGTTCGGCGTTGTGCGCCAATAAGAACACAGCACATTGCATGCCTAGCGCCTGCAGTTCCTCATTCGAAGCTTCGATGACAACCTTGACAACGGGTTTCTCTTTTTTCTCTTCGCCATCTTTCTCCTTGTCGCCGTCCGCTACTTTCTCTTTTTCCTTCTCTTTTTCCGCGGCCTCTTCCGGTGTGTCCCCTTCATCTTCCACTCGAGAGGAGTATTCTTCACCGAGCTCGGCCGCCAGGTGACGGACATATTCATGCCCCCAGGAGCCTGGTTCAGATAGCGGAGATGACGCAGGAACGAGGGAGGCAGAGAGGAGACGGTAACGCAGTGTACCGCGAGGTTGCGTGTCAGAGTATGTCATGGCCAAGACGGACAATATATCTGCAAAAAGACTCTGTGGAACACATCAGTATACTCTGTTGTGATCCTTGTATTTTCTATTTACCTTGTCTTCGGACGGTGGCCATGTCTCGTACAAGGTTTGCAAATCAGGGTAATGCGGTCGAAGAAATTTCAGAGGTTTAGGAACAGAGGTCATAGATGATGTTGATGTCCGTATCAAAGTACGTAGGGTCTCCAGCGCAGGTCGATGAAGATCGGTATTAGGTTCCTGGAAATGCTTGTCAGCATAGAAATCATTCGTGGCATTTCGCCGAGTTACACACTTTTAACCGTTCGACGAGCATCTCCAGTTCATTCTTCAGCTGGATATCCTCTTCGGACTATACCATGATATCTGAGCAGTCATTTTGAAAATCATGAATTTCTGAGGACGCACCATGTCTTCGCCCTCCTTCTCGCCATCTTTCAACTTAGATGAACCCTCCTTCTTATCCTTGTCCTTCTCTTCGGTCTCTTCAGTCTTCTTCTTTTTGGGATCGTCAGAAGGGACTGCTATCGCCGAGGCTGTTGGTTCAGGCATTGCTATGATGGTGGCGAATGGAGAGACGCGTGTACGCGTCACTTCTGTGCCCAGCCACAACTATATTCATTTGTTTATCAAATCCTTTTCGTATAATAAAGCATATATGCTGGACGGCAGGGAAACCATCTACGTTATGATATTTCCCAAATCCTCAAAAATTCTGCTAGATTCTGTTTTTATTTTTAAAATCGGGTTTGCCGTCAATTATTATGCTCGATGATTCTTAGTATAAGTAAGTTAGTAAACCGCGACGAAATCGATACATGAGCTATTACTACCAAAGGTTTGCATGTGGGTCCTTGTTTAATTGTGAGTGTTCGAGCATTCAAATCAGGTCGAATGGGAGTAATACATAATATAAATCTATATGGATCCACGGAACAAGGGAATCTTCTCTACTCCGACCATATGGCATGACGTCGATCAAGGCCATTGGTCCACCTTGCTGTTGACCGTCATATCGTCCACTTTCTTGCTTTTCCCAGTATACAATATTAGCCGACATGACAGATTATGTTCGACGTCTTGTTTCCGGGAACAAAGCGCGATTCAAGGATGGGAAGCTGAATCTAGAGCTGGGTCCGATAACTTAACTGAAGCATTCAGAAACACCATCTCATATTCGGTGCTTTCAACAGATCTTGTCTACGTTACAGATTCGGGTGCGCTATCTTACATCCTCACTGTCCGCTCAGCTCCAACGTCTTCGCAGTGATAATAATGGGATACCCAGCCAGCGGTATAGAGGGTAGGGCTGACCCAGGTTGCCGTGAACCGATGTTGACCGTTATTGTGCCAGGTCTATACCGCAATCGTCGAGAAGATGCGCAGAAATTCCTTCGCCAGCGTCACGGGACAAATTTCTGGGTGTATAACTTTTGTCCCATAAGGGAGAACTCATATCCATCTAGTGTATTCGATGGAAGGGTTAGTAGATACCCATTTCCTGATCACCAGTGCGTATACTGTGAATAGCCTGTTTGTATTGATCTCCAACGATGATTTCCGTAGCGCGCCACCGCTAGCACTCTTACCACTTGCTGCACGAGAAATGCATGCTTGGTTGCAAGGATCCCAAGACCGTGTGATCGTATTACATTGCAAAGGTGCGTGTCGTATTATTTTTTATTTTCACTGAAACTAACCTAATCCCAAGCGGGGAAGGGAAGGTCGGGGACACTCGCATGTACTTACCTTCTGTCCCTTGAAGATTCCCCGACACCTCCGCGACTTGAGCGTAGCTATAGTGCTAAGCAGTGGGCTAAAAACCGAGCGGACGAGTTGATGCAGGCTATGCCCACTGATGATACTGCCGCTGACCTAGAAATGACAAGGCAGGCTACGTCAGGAGGCGAAGCAAAGGCGTCTATATCCAAGAAATACGACACTGATGGGGCAGGACTATTGAAGCCGCCACCTAACTCAATCTCACTACAATCTATGACGCCAGCGAGTGGGCCGCCGGCTCCAGCTTCGATTCAGGGCCAAGAAACAACCGCCAATTCATTCTCTGGCCCTCTTAAAAATGTTTTGGATCTACACACTTCACGAAGAATGAAAACTTCTTCGACTGACACCAAAGTCAAGCAGGGTGTTAGCATCCCCAGTCAAAGACGATGGCTTTACTACTGGTCATTACTTCTAACACATCAAGCTCCTGCGAACTTCTGGCCCCGATCTCCAGGACCTGATGTCTCTAGGGTAAAAGTGCGAATTACACAAATCGAGGTCCGCATGAAGGAAATATCGGGCTTCAAGATGAATCTTGTGAAGGTGGCCAATGTTGTGATTGGCAGAACAAGAGGCGGAAAGGGCAACGACAATGGGCATATATGGGCCTCGTTAGCGAGGTATGATGACGAGTTTGTTGACAAATTGGAGGAATGGGAACGGCGCACTAGGGATGAGAGTGGGCATTTGGGTAGACGGAAGCACGGGTCAGAACATGGTGAGGACGAGGAACTTGGAGATTTATTCGTTGACCAGAAGTGGGACAAAGGTAAGATGGTCCGTAGTTTTGCGCGGATGGGCGCCGTCGGAGTCTCTTCCATTCAGAAGGAAAATTCGGAGAAGGTGAAACCTCTATCAATTCTGTGTCAAGGATGGCTCTAATCATATTATAGGATGGACACATCATCTGCCACACGTTACGTCCGCTCACCGATGCCAAATGGGCGAGCATCCGCAACGAGGTACAACAAGACGTCCCCAAAGTGCTTGCAGAGACCATCATGCCATCTGAGGCCAATTCCATTGCAGACATTACGCATACGTTGAGTACTGAAGGTGGCATTGTCGTGGATGCTGGTCGTGAAGTACGGATCAAATTATATATGGGTCAGGTGCGTCAATATATGTATTCTGTGCCAATATAATCATTCTCACCACCGTTTAGGTATTCATAGGGTGGTTATGGTTCATACCCACGTTCCATATGCCACATCCTCTATCCCCAACCCATGGGACCACTCGATTCATACTGACCCGGAAAGAATTGGATTTCGCACTCGGAGTCGGTTCTGCCATCATCGACGTGGAAATTTCTATCCAGGTTTGTGAAGAAGCGGAAGTGAATATGATCCACCCTCTCGCGAAGCAGAATACCCAGGAGTTGGAAGACAAAGAAGTAGATGAACCTGCTAGTATCGTGAGCACCGTGATCGCCGCAGCTGCTGGTGGAATGGAGGAAGCCGTCGAGGTCAAACAGGCTGCAGAGGATTGATTGTGTAACCTAATGTGAGTAGTCGCTCCAAATAATCGTGAGCCTTCTCAAGATGCATTTCTTCGTAGAATCACCGATGCGCATGACGCAGCATTGTTAGCTACTTGGCCACTGCCTTAGGAAGTACTATGGCTAGTCAAATAATCTCCCAGTATTAGCATGTTGCCGCCACCAAAGCCGAGTAGATGGCTTCTGGATCATAATAGGGCCTAGACTTCAGACTTCCCACAAACCCACGAATGGGCTAAATATTTAACTCCACCCCAGAGCTCTGCCAAATGTCAAACCGAGCCGCAATAAATACGGGACACGGTACGGAAGCCATTCTGGTTGTTTTTAGCGTTGTGGATGCAACGGAGGAACAAATTTGTGTCAAGCGTCAATGCGTCTTCGTTCCAATGAGTCTCAACAACTCCCAAATAAATGCAGATAAAATTACAGATGCGTAGCCCAGACCTATAGTAACATACTGCAAAAAGGACGGAGGGTTAAAGCCAGGCGATCACAGTATATTATTTCCCTCTCTTCGATACAGTTTGCGACTCACATGTCACTTTCAAACATGCATAGTAATCTGAAAATTTCCCCGATCCACACGAAACATGGTGCAAAATGATTGCATTAGGATGTAGTTAGTTGTCCTATTTTAAAATATTTATTCCGACAATATTTGAAAAATGTTCCGTCAAGATTTGAGACTGCACAGCCACTATAAATACCGAAGCGGTTATACCATGCCGGATAAAGTTGCCAACAACAGGGCAGGTGGTAAAAAAGGTTCATTTAGACCTTATCCAAGTTGTCAATACGGCACAAACATGAAAAACCATGTTTGAAAAATTATCATCGCGCCAAAATTTGAGACTTTGCACAGCCACCGTCCGCTAAACATTTAAATTGGTATCAAAATAAATACTACCCACTTTCCTTCCTAGAAATATCCAGTAAGCCGTAGAACCCCAAGGGGAAAGCCCGAGACGCCTATTTTGTGCTTCGCAAACTGTAGTATGGGCGGCTATTTATGGATATGTAAGAAGGGCGCCAACTAATGTACTGAGTAATACCATATAGCATCGCCTTGTTTTGATGGACAAGGAAGGACAAGGACGACTTCCGGCCCCGATGGACCAATTAAATAATGATACCTATGACTGAAAGTGAAGAGATAATCGAGTACTGTGACTAGGTTTCAGTCTCAGTGCAACTGTCTGGTCAGCAATATGACGTCAAGGAGATCGCGGCTTGTGGATTAATATTGACCTGGACAGGAAAGGCAAATCACATCAAAGTTCGGTACTAGTAGTCGCCAGGGTATAATTGAAAGTATAAAATTAGTAGATAAATTGTTCGATGGTGCGAGCATCCGACATGCCGGTAGATCAGTGATTATTCTTCTTTGTTCTCTCTTATATAGAGCGGTCAGTTGTAGAAGATGTTGCCGTTCAGCCTTAAGGTGGCATGGTTCGTGCTTTCTGTGACGGGTGAGTCTTCCAACACCTTTGATGACTGGCATTTACATAACCCATTATCAATAGGCCTGGTGGGCTGCTGGGTCGTCCTCATGATTTTCGCAAAGGTTGTTGGCAGCATGTGGCTCCCGTTACTCTACTGTCTGGGGGTCACTCTGCTCCAGGTAATATTTTGTTTAGGTGTGTACTTCTTCGTGTTTCGAAGGTCTCGATTGACGTAGACACAAGGAATGATATGGCATATGGACCCATTTTTGATGCCGAAAGCATTTTGGTAAGAATTTATTACCACAAAACATGAACGATACTTATCCTTTACTACCCTAGTATCAGTAAGTCAAATCAGAGTGAAGAGACTTGTTTACACACGGCATGCTTCCTAAACCTGTGTAGCACAAACGGTGATGTTTAGCTTTGGATCTTTCCTTTTGACCGGAGTTACAGCGGCCTTCACCTTCTCGACGGCAAGAACAATATTGAGACGGACGCATAACCCTTCTCTTCCCAACTCGTACGAGTGCTTTGCATAAATGAAAAGTAACCCTGGACGCTGAAGAGTCTCTCAGGGCTTTGGCGTACCAACATATTTATTTAATACCCGTCGCTGTCTTTCCGATTGTGGCGTCTGCATGCCAAATCACAGCTGTCGTCAAACTCGATGCAGCCAGACCAAGCGATGACATGCATTGCGACGCTCAGCCCATATGGTGTGATATCTTCTCAAATTTTTTTGGTTCTATGAACTCAATACCGCAAAATAGGGTCCGGTTTCTCGGTTATGCAGGTGTATCAGTCGCTGTCTCTATACCGTGCTTTTTCGTCGCGGCTTTTACGGCCTGGAAGCTGATTAAGGCACACAACGACTCTCAACGAAGTCACCGCCGCTACGGAAACGCATCGAACATGTGCTCACTCCCTCCCCTACAAGAGCAACCTCTTAAATGCGGAGAACCACCTGATTATCAGTCAGATATCCATACCGAACCGTCTTCCGCTACCTCCCCAGGGCTATCAATGTCAACGTTACAGGCACATAACCGGACAGCATTAAGTCCTGACATGTCTGCGCAAAGGTTCCATCTTCCGTCTGAGGAGCCTCTAGCCTTGCAGGCCTGGATCGCTTCTTCAGATTCTCCTACTGCGAGGGGGGACGATCTGTATGAGCCAGGCACACCGACCTCATTTATATTCCCGAGATTCGCATCGCCCTCGCAAGTTTCGAGCGCGAAGGATTCTTGGGCTGCCTTTACTGAAAATGATGATCGCCGAGCAATGCCAGACGACCTCAGCGACAGTGATGCCGTCAGTTCACTCAGATGGGCGAGAGATAAGGACCTCGCATCCGTGACGACGGAGATAGGGAAGGAGCTCGACGAGCGCCATCCAAATTCCACGAGATTAGATCGAAACGGTAGGTAATGTCCTCCAAATTTGTTCGACTTGAGACTGATCCATATGTACAGGACAGCCTCGGCAGCCTCGGTCTAATTCGCCATTAAATCTGACGCCGGCCATCTGGCGACTCGTTCTCTTCCAAATGTAAGGAATCGACCGATTTTCTATCGAGTACCCACTGATGTGTGATCCCCTGTACCTATGTGCAGGGCCTTCTTTAGCGTCGAAATACTCGCAGCACTATCTACTGTCATTGATATCACCGCACACAACGGTAAACCCTCGCCTTTTGGTACGCAGCACGTTGCATTAATTCTAGCAGCCTGGGGACCTTGTGTTATTTTTGGCAAGTCCATGCTGTTCTCTCTCACTGTCCGCATCAGCTCATAAATTTTCAGGACATACGCCTGCCATTCGTAGCCGGTTGATGTTCTGGCGATGAACTTGCCTCGTGCATCGCGACCTCACAATTATTAGTACTACATAAGTTCACAATCAGCATTAGCATCCGTATGGTTAGACGAGGGTAGTCTTCTCTTGCAACCTGCAACAGACCGAAGGATTCCGAATATTATTACGAGCATTGTCACTTATATCTCGTAGATCGGATAGAAGTATACTTTATTGTATTGACTGTTGTACGATGTCTCTTTTGATTTGGCGTCTTCTATACCGGTCATCGATGATCTATTATACACAGCATGTTATAAGTACAAGTCAACAGAGTGAGATATGTTGGATTGCAAGCAAACAAAACATTACGCGTCATAACGAAATTGTAAATGGCAGCCCATAAACCGAATTTGGGAGAGACGTTGAAATTCGATGAGGTGAATCAGAAACCACGACGGGAAACGAAGTTCTGTGTATGTGTGTCAGCTAGGAGTAGGCCACTGATGGAAAAAGTTACCTCCAAATCCTGAGACGTTGCTACAGCAAGGACGAACTTCCGACTGGAATCTGTTACTAGAAGAAAAGAAAATGAAACGACGTCAAAACGATCAAAATGGAAATGTACCTAACGCGAAAATGTTGTTTTGCAAAAACAATTCCAAATCTGCTAGAGGCGTTGCCGGAGTGATGAGAGTATATGGTTGTGACACTTCGCGTTTAAACTTGATCATGTACTGTGAGACTTTGTCATCCTAGGTAACGCAAAGGTGCATGGGACATCAGAAGCGAGAGGGATATAACTGGATGTGATTGGACGGACTGGCTTGGCCTTCCCTGCTTCCCATTTTTCTTTCAGAGCTGCTACGTCAATGTAGCCGAGCGGTCTCCGGTCTCCGGTCAGGACCCTTGGGGCACAGCTCACCTCAGGATCAAATATTGGGTGCTTCAATCGTGACACTCACGGAATATGGGAGAAGTCTCGGTCATGGGCTAATTCAATGGCAGCCGCTATAGGCTCGTCACGAGGGAGTGAGAATGCTGGAGGAAGTTGCAAATCCTGGCATGTAACGATTTACAGAATAATTAGCGTCGGATAAATTACGATCCAATCTGGACTGACCTCGACAACAGCACCTCGGTATTTGTCTGCTGGTGCCATCCCAAGAGGAAAGAATGTTCGAGTCTGCATTACAGATGCGGCAGCCATAGGTATACTACTTATACGCGAGTATACAAATTGACGAGTTGGCTCGGTCAGTCAAGGGGGTTGTCCAAGAAAGGTAAACCCCTGATCGTCCCAAGTACTACTACTAGTTGAGGGACTCCCTTCTATACCGTTTATCGCAAACTAGTACCATCATCTGTGCACCTGGGTCTCCCGACAACACCCGAACCACTTATAACACCCCAGCGTCCCATATTAGTGGTAAGTATTCGAGTAGCTCTCAGTAATGATACCCGCCCCGACGTCAGTCCGGCGGGTCCGTCGGGTAGTACATGCTTCCCAGGCGTTCAAGGGTTCGAAACATCAGTGAAACTAGTTTGAACAGGTATCGAGTTAGTAGCTATGGCCTTGCAGAGTTGCTCGCCTTCCCAGCCTCCTTCTGGTCCACTGCCTATCCGTCGCCTCCAAGAGGCTCTCATTAACCGCATTGCTGCTGGAGAGGTGTGTACACACACTGTATGCTTCTGCTGAACTACATAACGAACAGAAGTAGATAATTCACAGACCTGCATCTGCTCTCAAAGAACTGATAGAAAATTGCCTTGACGCGGGTTCTACCTCGATCCGTATCACACTCAAAGATGGCGGAATGAAGCTCCTGCAGATTCAAGACAATGGCTGTGGAATTCGTGTCAGTTTACGTCTAGCTTAATATTAGTGGTTCTGATACTCACGGCTTGAATGGTTTTTTCATTTTAGAAAAACGATTTACCAATCCTAGCTGAACGATTTACGACGTCGAAGCTGTCAACATTCTCGGACTTGTCGCATCTGACAACTTACGGCTTTCGGGGAGAAGCGCTGGCATCCATGTCTCACGTTGCTCATCTTACGGTGGTCACAAAAACAAAAACCGACAACTGTGCTTGGAAGTAAGAGTACTTCTGTTTGATATGCACGAATGTCGCGTTCTAATGGCTTTTCTGACAGAGCTTGTTATATGGATGGGAAACTGACGCCAGCCAAAGCAGGCCTGACTCCAGATCCCAAGCCATGTGCGGGAAACGATGGTACAACTATTACTGTGCGCAATTTGATCTTAAGGTATCCTATCATACTTAATACATAACGCTAGATCGAAGACTTATTTTACAACACCCCAACGCGTCTATCCGCTCTTCGAAGCTCCTCTGAGGAATATGCTCGCATCCTTGATGTCGTAACAAAATACGCTGTACATAACCCTACAGTGTCTTTCGTGTGCAAGAAGGTAAATATCTATAGTAGTTTTGTCAAACAGGTACTGACGCGTTGAGCAGGCCGGATCACCCAGCCCTGATCTATCCACACCCTCATCATCAGAGACACCTCAAGTAATCCGCCTGTTGTATGGTCATTCGATCGGGAAAGAATTACTCCATACCACTATATCATCGCCCAAGAAGTCCAGACGACACGAAGATAACGACGAGGATGATGGCGGAGAAAGAGATGATCCTGAATCTTGGATTGCAGAAGCGCATTTCACAAATGCAAACTATCAGGCTAAGAAACTCGTCTTTCTTCTGTTCATCAATCGTGCGTGCTTTATGCTTTCTTTTCAATCTTGTTGATCAACTATTGGTGCTATTCGTGCAATTTAGACCGCTTGGTGGAGTCTTCGCGCATCAAGAAGGCACTCGAGGCAGTGTACAACGGCGTATTACCCAAAGGCGCTTCGCCTTTCATATATTTGAGGTTTCTAACCTGTTCGAGACACATCTCATAAGTCAAGCACTCAAGGTTCTTGTTTTCGCTAATACAGCTTGTTAATTGACCCCCGTTCCGTTGATGTCAATGTTCATCCTACTAAAAGAGAAGTCCACTTTCTCAACGAGGATGATATCATCGAACGTATATCGGATAGTCTACAGGAGACTCTTGCAAGCCAGAACCAGTCAAGGGTGTTTGAATACCAGGTCAGCCTGACGTCATCGTGGTCACAGAAAGCACTTATGTATTTCGATCATAGACACTGTTGACAGGTGGAATTGCTGAGCCCGGCCAAAGTATGAAAAATGGCAAGGGCAAAGAGAAAGATAGGATCATAGATGACGGAGTTGCCGAAGAAGAGGCTCTCTCATCGATAGCAGCAGGCGAGACTAAATGCACACGTTTTTTAGTAGACATGTTGGCTGACGCGCCTTACGGCCCTAGTTTCTGATGTCAAGAAGAAAACATTATCCCAGCATAAAGTTCGCACCTCGCTGCAAGATCGGACTCTGGATTCCATGTTTCCAGTCGCGAACCCTGATCAAATTCACGCGGCCGACAGCTCCAGTATTGGAGCAGATCCTCCACAGAATGCGTCCAAGCCCAAGGACATCAAGGAATCTGAATGTTATCTCACATCCGTAAAGTATCTTAGAGATTCCGTCACGAAACGCAAACATAACCGTGCGTTTGAAACCTTTGTTTCTGTACTAAATGCTCACATAATGATTGCTAGATTTGTCTGAAATTCTGGAGAAACATATTTTTGTGGGAATCGTCGATCTAGATCGTTGTCTGTCACTTCTGCAGCATTCAACAAAATTATATCTTGTGAATCACGGTGCTCTCGCGTATGTACTCTTTTCCTTCGATGATGATGAGAACTACAATTCCCCTTTGATCACCCACAGAGAAGAACTTTTCTATCAGCTTGGGCTGCGCCAGTTTGGTGACTACAGTCGCTTAAAATTAGAGCCTCCACCTCCACTTCGAGCCATGGTCAAACTCGCTGTAGATGCAGAGGAGGGAACGAAAAACAGCCGGTTGAGCAAAGACCGTATAGTCGATGTAAGTTCATTTCTTAAGGCGCAAAATATCTGTCCTAAGTGCCTATCAAGTGCATCGTAGAGACAATCATGGCCAGACGGGACATGCTTGCCGAATACTTCTCAGTACACATGTCACCCGATGGCATGGTCGAGAGCTTGCCTCTTCTTTTGCGGGACTATACCCCGAATCTCGATAAACTCCCCAGCTTTCTCATGCGGCTGGGACCCCAGGTAAACCATCTATCAGGATGTCCCCCCTTTGGATTATTGAGATATCGCGAATTATTAGGTTAACTGGACTTCCGAAAACGACTGTTTCGATTCTTTTCTTCGCGAACTCGCGTACTTTTATATACCAGGACCTCTTATACCGGCGTCGAAGCTGTCGTCTTCTCAGCCCAGCAACGAGGAGAGAGCAGAACGATGGCAGATTCAGCATGTGTTATTTCCAAACATGCGTCGCTATCTCGCCGCACCCAAGTCCTTGTTGGACCGAGATGTTATGCAAGTTGCGAGCTTGCCTGATCTCTACCGCGTATTTGAGAGATGCTAATATGAAACTAGATGGGTGTGTTTATAACCTGTTTTGTCATTATTTCTGTAGTTCTAGCGAAGTGATGGTACGATGATGCCAATAAATGCGATACAGTACAAGTGCCTAAAATATTAATGATATATCAATGATAAGATAAAAAGACTAATGCATCCGGAAGCCATTGGGAGCGCCGCGATAAACGGAGGGAGAATCAAAAATGAAGGCATCCATCTCCGACTCGCCACTCGAAGACTCATCTTCAGCCTCATCATCTGAAATAGCCATGCTGTCAACTCTGAAAACATCGACGAATGGTGTCTCTGGCGCATCTGTCCCCGTCGCCTCTGTGGATTTTGCCAAAATCGCAGCAACACGGGCCTCCAGCTGTTGGTTAGGGGCCGGAAATTCAGCTTTTGGTCGACCATCGTTGGAAGAGGCGAAAAATGAGGTGAGCTCGTGTAAATTCTGAACCAAACCTCCGAGATCTTCATCTAAAGAACCCGAGAGTGTTTCTGTTTCCGTTTCAGGCTCAAAATCAATGCGTGATGGGCGGGAAGGCATCTTGCATGTATCAAAGACTGCCATCGTGTTTGTGCGGCAGATATGGCGGAGAGTTTCTGCTCGAGCGACACACCAGCCCGATTCCTCCGGCATCCCGAAGACGTCTGCGACAGATTCAATGTCGCCTAGCATTTTAGAGTGCATGCTCATGCGAAGTACATGTTTCGCTGAAGGACCTCCTGAGATGGTCATTGGTTCTTCGAGAACTTCTAGCGCTTGAGACGCCAAATCAGTCTCCAATAAACGCAATAACGGCATCAGAAGCTCAGACCCCAATAACTCCACGGGGTTCCTTGTCTCTCTTTGCTGAAACAATACTTTGAGGATCTGTAGCGACTGCACACGAAGCCACCTTTCACGGTTGAGGACAAGCCCGAGGAGCAGAGTGACGACTTCTGTCCAGTAATTGATGCCGTAGTGTTCCCGCAGGCTGGCCACTGATTGCCGGAGGAAATCATCCTTAGTTCTGAATCGGTTTTTCACGAAGGAAGTCATGATTCGGCTAATGCTGGATCGTCCTTCTCCATCAGCCAATCGTGCTATGTTCGTAGCGAACTCTTGGAGTGACTCGTCTTGTGATTCAGTAGCCATGGCATGCAGACACCATGGCAAAGAAACCGTGTAAAGGTCTCGCACGCGACCATCGGAAGGATCAATAAGCCTGGAGTCGTCAATCTTGGCTAAAACCTTCAAAGTTCTGATAGTTGCCGTAGATGTCTTCGAGGAACGAAGACCTGCCAACAAAGACGATTGCAAAGACGCCGATCCGATCCAATCGGGAGGGCGTTGCGACACCAGGTGTTCAGCCGTATGGTAATCATCCAAATCAATCCGCTTGAGCACTGCATTCAGCAGCTCAAGGATATGCCCGAATTCGGCCTCAACAGTTGTGGATAGGCAAGCACAAGCACACCAGAACAAGAGTGGCAGCAAGGTCAGGTCGAGGTCACTGGACTCCGCCAGTGCAATCAGAGTGAGAATAATTTCCGATGTGAATGACTGAAGAAATGTGTCTGGTGCCGCAATTGTGTTAGACAAACGGGCCAGCAGCTGCGACAAATCAGCCTTCGTGACCGAGGGCATCAGGGCACGGAAAATCTGCAGTGATCGAAAAGCTATAGCCCGTATGGAGCAGGATGTACCCCATATTAGCGCTAGCGAACCCCAATTTTCGGCAAGACGAGGAGCCAACGGTTCTAATAGGCTGAGGACTTCGGCACACAAGCGGCACATTTTTGGCTCGATCTGCGTATTTGTATCATCATCCTTCCACAGCATTGACCCGGCTTCCTGCTCAAGTCGCCCGACGGTGGATTTCAACGATGATCGATTCGGGTATTTAGAACGGTCAGGAAGCTCGTCGTATCCTGAAATCCAAGAGCGGAGGAGCTGGAAGAGCATGCCTCGTGCCTGCTGGCGGACAAAGGGTAGTTTATGGTCGATGTGTGCAAACAACACATGAAGTAATACAGGGAGTTGGGCTTGCAGTTCCCACTGATGTTCAAGGGCGACATCAGCAAGAAATAGCAATGCGAACTGCGCAGCACCTAAGGATAACCGAGGCTGTTCTGCGAACAACGCATCGAGGTCGGACCATAATTCCACATCCTCCGCATTCGGTAAAGAAAGTTTGTGTTCGATCGTGGGCAGCATCCGAGCTGGCTCGATAACACTGCATAAATCCCGAAATATATCTCTTCCTATGGTGGTTTCCGACAAGCAGGCAACGATGTTGGCGGCACAGCTGATAAACACAGTACTACCAACCTTGTGAGACTGTTCCAGAAGGAATCTGACGGTTGCATGGCCATTTGTTTGATGGGGAACATCGACAAGTCGCGTCCAAAGCATAAGGATTTGCTCTGAATGACTGTGCCCATAGCGCATGGTGAGCGACACGAGATGGTAGAGAGCAGAGAGCCCTTGTCGGGAAAGACCAGATTTGTCGTCAGCCATCAAGTTAATGCTGGGAATCCAACCTTCCAAACTTTGCAGTAAGAGGAGTGGAAGTCTATCGTGTGCACCGTCATGTACCCTAGCTAGCCAGGTGGTGAACTGGGAAAGAACTGCACCAGCCTGTTGAGGGTGTTCGCCAGCGAGACAGTCAGATATTAGCCTATGGGCGTGGATGTACGTGCTTGGAGACGAACTTCCCACCGCGCCTTCAAAGTGCGACATCGACAGGATGCCGGATGATTGTTCGTGAATAGTCTCCAGCATGTTAAATGCATGCCGACGAGTCTCGTAATCTGGATGACAGAGATTCGAGAGGGCCAAGCAAACCACTTGGCTGAATGTGAAGCCATGATTGTCTACATTGCACACGACATCCGCCACAACTCCGAAGAACCGCGTACTCCCGGACCTCAATTCGCTTAAGCTCACGAATGCTCGTCGGAGAGCTTCGTCCATCAAGGAAGCATCTTGCACATGAAATGCTAATAAGGATCTCAATGCTTTCCTGCGCATGACCTGTGTCAACGGCTACAAAGGCATACCAAGACCGTTAACACTCACTTTCCGCGTCCCTGCATGAGAGGATGCGGCGACCCAAGAATGGCACTCAAGCGATCCAGCATGGAATAAGGCTCAAGCGGTTTCAGGTAGTCCAAAAAAGACCGTTCTGTTGGGGAGCTGATAGGTGTATCAGGCGGGAAGTACGCCTTTTGCTGTTGTGTATAGTTGAGCAACTAGAACAAGCAATAACGATAGACAATCTTACACATAACGAGGCTAGTGCACCAATAGCGGCGTCAGAGAGTAATTTGGTCTCGTGACGAAAGGATTCCGCGGAAGAATCGAGCCCATTTTGGGGATCGTCTACAGCAGCCGCTGACGCTCTTTGCATCAGAATTAAGCGGTGTTTGACAGTTTCCGATTGGCTTCCTAGTTGACACCATTCTTCGCACATCCGATACAAAGCCAAGTGCACATTGCGAGGAATGAACCTATCTGAGTCGTTCAAAGTGGCCAGTCCGTCAAAAAGTCTTTCAACGGTACCGCAGAAATATCGCCGTAATCGCTGCAAAGAATAATTGTCCCGCATCTCGGGAGATGATAGATATGTTTGGGTAACGCGTACGAACTTTAGGACATGCGTAAGCGCCGCTTGCCTGGCGGCAGAACGCTGATGTTGCAACAGCGGAGCTGTGAGGTAGTATGTGCGAGCGACGGCCGAGTGAAGACGCTCTTGGCGCCGTGTACGCCCGATGACCGATGAACCATTGGAGACTCCAGCTGCTTTAGTTCTGGAGTCATCGTAGAATTGTCTAGAAGCAAGAGAGTTCAGATCTTCGAGAAACTGTGGATATGCGCCGGTCGGAAAGCAGCTGATGCAGATGACGGCTGCATCTCGGAATGGTGTGTATTCGGAATCGAGGAATGGCGTCAAGTACCTGAACAATCCTCTCGTGGTTGTCATACGCTCGCGTTCGAAGTTAGCATCAGACGGTACACGAGCATGGTCTCGACCAACATGAGTCAACGCCGGTCGTGACTCCGATAATGACGCTGTACAACAAAGTATCTTGACCCATAGATACCACTGGTCGACAAGGCGCATGTTCTCTTTTACCAGAGTGTTCCCATCTTTAGCCTGCAGCGTAGGCGTGCGAGTAGAGAGACCGGCTGGTACTCTACTACTGAGGCCTGCGATATGGGAAATGAATGGATGATATCGGGAAGCTGCGGCAACTAGAGTCCCCCGACAAGTCGCCAAAGAGCTAATCGGATTATTCATACACAACTGCATGAAAGCGGGGAACACATGTCTCCACAATTTACGGTCCTTCTCATTGTCACTGTCAGCAAGTCGAAGAGGAACGTCGATCCTTGTCGATTGCCGCCACTGCTCTAAACGATCCAGTTCCGGCAAATCGAGTAATTCATCGTAACCACTTAAGTACGACTTGTCGAGTTCCTTTCCACGCAAAAGATCGACGATTCGAAGGGTTCTGCTCGATGGATCTGTCGAGGGCGGATCAGGATAAAGGTAATCAACCAAGACACCCAGCATGCGGACGACCTTCACCCCGACGGAATGAATAGGCCAAGTATCATATGAAAGCAAGAAAACAGCTCCAGCTTCGATTTCGTCAATCCTCGGAGTAATCAGCATTCTCTGGTCGTCCGTCAAGATGTCTCGAGATCGCGTAGTTATGTCGTGGATCCATCCATCCATGAGGCTCACCCACAAGTTGAGGAGACGAGGACTTTCAAGGACAAGCTTGACACCGGAACCCTCCCTGGTGACATGGACTGGATCGAATAGGAAAAATGTGTATCGCATAAGGACAGTTGCGGCGTGTTCGGGATCGGACATAAACCGCTTTAATGTGACACAAGCTATGTCTCCAACTTGTGGTTCGACATGTATCACGCCACGTATAAGCAAGTCAATGGCATCATCTCGAGGTAGTGAAGGATGTAAACAACGTGGCCATGACTGAAAGCACGTCTGCAGCATACTGATTTGTGGTACCAGGGAGCTGGGGTAGGCTACAGCACCCTCCGCATGCCTTCGGGTGACCATGTTATGGGAATCGTCGTACGGGGCATTCAACCGAGCCATGGACCATTGATCGTCAAAAATAGACATATGGCCCACTGTATTGGCACAGGATATGGTGATGGCGGTTAAAATTGAGCCGCAACGATCAAATAATTCCTGCATGCCAGGTTTTGATATGAATCCAGCTGGCAAAAAGTCCGAGCACGAAGGGTAATCATCCCATGTCGATACAACAGCAAAGTCGCTATTAGAGGGCCATGTTGGCGTGGGTTCCTCTCTCTCCATCGCATGTAGAGAGAGCAATATCCCATATATTGAGGTGGACATTCTCTCCGGGGCCATAAGATTCACGATGTTTGTTGACTGAGCAGCACGAATTGCTGTTTCTTGCAACAGTTCCAAGCAAAAATCTCGACCATATTCGAAATGTCGCGAGAGGATGAAGTGGACCATGAAAATAAATGGCTCAATGTGCTCGTCTTGTGGAAAGACTGAAAGACGATTGGGGGGAAAGAAGTGCTTCAGTAATGAGTCTAGTTTGGTGGTCGTAGTAGACGCTGGTTCCTGACAGCGATACAAATATGTCCAGAGCAGCCGCATCATCCCATTCATAACCGGTACCCGGTACGGCTTTTCCTAAAGCATGACAGTCAATAATAAGACGAATGTTCGAAAAAGTGGATTACTACCTTCAGCTTCGAAAGGCCGGATTCAAAGCAAGTAGTCCAGTTGCGCAAAAAAAATTGGTGAGGCGCCACGCATAGACTCGTTATTGCGAGGGGATATGCAACATGCCAGTAACGAGGTTTGGACATCATGTCTTTCGCCCTTGGGTAGATGATCTCGATCGCCTTCGCCCATTGTGGGTGGTTGACCTCCGCTTGGGCGGTCTGTGTGGGCTGATATTGAGCTATTCTAATGCAAAGCAACGAAACTAGAATGCTCACCTTGCCGATCGGATGCAAAAGATGAACAAGAGTCTCTGCAAATGCAGTTTTTAGACGAAGGCCATGTGCCTGCTCGAAAGACTTTGATAGTGACTCCATGAACTCAGCACCTTCTTCAAAAGCCTCGGGAGGCCACACCTAAGTACCGTTGCCTATCAATACGTGTTTGTAATATGAAAGTGTTAATATATACCTTGATCTGGATGTGCCTGATTCCCTTCACCAGATTTTCGTATTTCATGTCCAGATCTTTCGGCACTTGACCCAACGCTACGGGACTTAGCTCTCCCAGAAAGCGATCTGTGACACTCACAAACCTAATATGCGCTCAAAATGAAAACAACACAAACCAATTTAAACCACTCACCGAATATTTGCAATATGACCCAATAGCGTAGCGTACAGCTCCGCGTTAATCCGATGGTTTGCAGACTGCATCAATAACTTCAAATCCGGCTTTCTGAACTGCTCAAACGTAGTCTCTTCGAGACTATACCCCATAGCTTCACCAAGTGCATCTTTCCCAATGGACTGCAGCACCGAAATAAGTGAGCGACACATGATGTATATCGACGCAAGTGACTTCCGCTCATTCAAGACGAGCGGCGCGTCCGGACCACGGATGCCTGCCCCGCGGTTGGAGAGGGGCGATTGGGCCATGTGCATTCTGACAATATCATGGGAAACTGCGTCATATTGAGATTTGCGCCAGCGCATAACGGAATCGACAACAGGTTTGGTGTGCTTTTGGGCGATTTTGCCTAAGGATTGTAGGAGGTCGTCGAACTTCGCATCGACTCTGGGACCCATGAACTCAGGCAGAAGTGGGTCACGGTCCTACACATCTAATTTAGCAAAAAATGATAAAAATTTAATATAGAACGCACCAAAGGCTGACGTAAAAATGTGTCTATCTTCATCTCGGCAGACGTAGCAAACCGCATAAACACAGCGTGTAGGGCATAATCTGACGGTGTCCGTGGATCCATCACGACCTTGTCCTCATACTCCATTGACGGAGGCGTCTCAGTTTGGTACCCATGTCCACCAAACGCATTCGGCACACGAGGCACGGGAGGCGGCGAGGCCGAATACGGGTTTCCATGACCAAGGTCACTGCCGTTTTCCGAGTTGTAAAAAATGGAGCCAGATTGTGAATGTTGAGATTTTGCGTATGAGTGACTCTTGGATTTGGATAGCTTGTGGTTTCGTTGTTCGCTTGGTGTTGCGGGTCGTTGATAAGGTGGACTCATGGTCACCGAGCCTTTGCGGAGAGTCGAGGTGGGTGCGTGCGCGAGTGACGAGGTGGACCTATTGAATGGGTTCTTAAGGACTGGGTACGCCTGGTGGTCGATCTGCGGCACTGGGGGAGCCTCTGTGGACTTTCCACTCTTGAATGCGTTCCGGATGGAAGCAAAGGACGGCTTCTTCGAGAATGAGGAAGTGCTTGTCATAGCCACAGAAGCCTGGGATGAATGTGCAAACGGCCTGGCTGGAGGATATCGTGCCGAGATATTCATAGAGTGGTTCGCAGAGTGATTTCCAGAATGAGTTGAATCCTCGGACGTCACAGAATCGTTCCGGCTATGAAAGTAGCTCCTGTCCGCACGTTCTGGGAGTGCGGTAGGTGTCATTATCGTCGGTGACTCTTGGCCAGATCCCGTCCCCCCCAAACCTCCGCCTCCGCCTCCAAACGCATGACCTCCAGAACGTCCAAATGGTATGGGCGTTGAGCTGAACTCCTCCTCATCAAAGTCTATAGCACAGTTTTATAGTAACTTAAATATCTCCAGCAGAATATCCGCATATCGTACCTGGGATTGTGATCTGGAAACCATCTGAGCTCATCCTGTGTCGTTCAACAAGCTATCTACCTTGTTAAGAGAGAGGAATAGCCCTTGTCCTTCCAATACTGGGAATTTGACTTGGGACTATACAAGATAAAAATCAGGTCTCCAAGGACCTCAGAATACGACAATGTTCAAGGCCGCCTGAGGCCAGCGACGCAACGGTGGAACAAGTTCGGAAATGGATGAATATCCCAAAGCCTTTGGTCAACACGCGTAAATACGTCCTCCTCTTTCGGAAACCAGCTCATCCTCAGGAACGGTCATGTGCCTTGCATTATTATACAAAGCACCCTCAGACAATAACGTAATATTGGCATCCGCGACCTTCTCCGCAACACATAAATTACCTTTGAATTGGCCGCACGACAAGTCCGACAGTCAGGCTAATTATATATTTATATGTCCGTTGGGTATAATTTCACCGCCATCGCATAAACCGTAGTCTGGGTAATGCGTTCCAGGTGGCAAGGGAATTACATTTACCAAAACCCTCGACCTTTGTATTCCTACTACCCTACACGCCATCGACAGCTTTGCCTGTCCCCGCAGGATACAGAAGAGCGCTTCCATTATTCTCTTGCAGCCGAGCATCAATCGCCACGTCGTGCCTAGGTGCAATATCGATTTACACGGGTGTCCCACGGATCGGGTCAATTCTGATTTGAATATAGACTGCCCAGTGGGAGTCAAGACCATTTCGAGGATCTGCTTCCGTCACATCTTAGTCTGGGAATGATTCACAAGGTAGGTTGTAGGGTCGGCGGAGGCGAGAGCGATACTGACACGAGAAGTTGTCGACATAGTGAAAAGTGGCCGTTTGCCATCGGGTGTGAACTTCATTGGCTTCCCTCTCTAGGCAGAGTCGTAGACAAGATTCGGTTCTTGATGGCCAATTCAAGTAATCTGACATGTATCGCTACGACCGAGCTCGATAAACAATTTGTCGCGATAGAAGACATTCAGTCTAAGTGCGATTCCGAGTTGTTCCATGTTTAAATTCGACCTGTGGCATAATCAGTGAACTTCCTCGCTAAATTACGGCTCCTCAACGTACTTCCCAGATCCACAACATCCCGAAACCAGGGCGTTTTACAACAGTATCTATAGTATAAAAGCAGAACTGTCTGAATAACGATAACACAGATCCCAACGAATATACTTTCATAAGAATCTCGTCAGAAACATCCTCTACATCATGCGTCTAACTTTGTCACTCGCCACTCTGTCCCTGTTCTTGAATGTGCTCTTCGGTACGGATTACTTGTCGAAGTTGCAGTCACAGACAGATATTAACATTTACTAGCCGTTCCTGAAGCCAGAGGCGAGGTCTCCTTGATGAAGCGTGCTGGAGATGGGGTAAATGGATACATTGAGGTGATGAAGCGTGCCGGTGATGGGGTATACTCAGGGTACAGTGACGACGACGATGACGTCTCCTTCAGTGAGGTGGTGGAGCGCGCCGGTGATGGGGTGTACTCAGGATACAGCGACGACGACGACGTCGACATATGAGGATGCACATGTTGTTTTCGAAACGCTGCCAACGTGCTGCTGCTGAGGAAGAAGTTAGAGTGTCATTGTGAGGAAGTGTAGTAAATATTGATTGGGCGTGGAGCACTTGAGATGGAAATTTTATGGGCGTATACTGTCACTTGTGCAATAATGAATTTGTCGACATCCGCGTGGAATTGCAACATTCCATTTTGCCCGCCCATCTTCCTCGCAGATGGGCGTTTCGGTAGAGGGTCCAACCAGAGAGCAAGTACTCGAGTTATAGTAGGCGAGCATTCATATGATACAGTTCAACAGGACCCCGGCATATCCCTATGTAGCTCTGATCCCTGAAATAACCGAAAATCGACCTCAAAACAAGAAAAAAAATCAGTATTCTGGGGATTTTGAGGCCAAATCTTTACCGTTAGCCATCAAACTATGTGAAAGGTCCATTGGCACCAAAACGCGTCGATTCACGGCATTATATGGGACAGAAACGTGAGAAATTGTCATCCCAGTGTAAAACGTGCCTGAGTGGGGATATCATACTGGCGTGCGGCAGAGCATGTGCTTGCGATAGTGTTAATGCAGGTGATGCCGGCTGCATAATGGGCAGAAGGCAGGGTAAACTTATGTTCTTGTGATCTTGTGGACCAAGATAAAAAGCATATGCTGCAGGGGCTGTTGTCTCTGTCCGTGATCTGGGGTTTATGAAAGCATGCCCGAAGGCGTCATGAAATTCAAAGGACCGGTAGGTATCCAGATGAATTGCTGCTGTGGGCTGGAGAACGAGTCACCTCATTTAGCAGGTACGAATCGAGGATGTGAGTATTATAATAACCCCAGCCCATGCGGCTTATCTTTCCTCACCTGAATCCAGGTATGAAATAAAATGTGGTGTTGCCTAAGTAGTGGATGTCACAGGGTCTTGAAATCGTTGAGATTCAAGGGGCTTTCTTTCTTTCTTTGTTGTTGTGTGGGTGTGGAAGATTGAAGTAAAGCTGAAATTAGGAGTAAATGATAAGGGCGTACCGGGCATCAGGAAAACTACAAAAATCTTTTTGCCTTTTCGAGCCTTTTCGCGCTTGTTCCGGTTGCCGACAAGCGCGACAAGTTGACAAGTCGGGACGGAATATCATTGATCTGTGTATTGTGAGAAGTTGTGGTGCACTACTAGTGTGGATTGGTTCTGTCATGATAACGAAGCGCTATCCTCATAAAATTAGCAACTCAGAAAAATTTTATTGTTGCTGTA
>KN832984.1:639298-659880 GCA_000827315.1 Piloderma croceum F 1598
ATCACAAGGCAAGACACGACCATATAACCCTGTGGATCTGCAACACTCCAACAGTCATCAGTCATATTATACTTGCCTGTCCCGCTGTGCATCTGCAAAGGGTACATTAATAATACAGTCTTTACAACCAAGCATGATCACTGGAGGATGTTCAGGATGGCTAAGACAAGAATTCCGTGATTTAGAGATATTGGATGAGATCACAAGACTTGCTTTTCACTCCCTGCTTGTTCCAGAAATTAATGGTCATTGTTGAAACACTCTCATCAGACAATTTCGTATGTGGAAAGGCTTAAATTATATCCCAGATAATTTACATCCAATAATCAAGTGGTCTGCACAACATCCAAATCTTCTTAAAGCAGATGTGCAAAATATTCCATGGCAAATTGTGAATTGAAAGGAAAATTTAAATTCCAAATTGAACATTTCAATGATTAAGACTTCAAATTCATTCACAACTGCCAAAGGCAGTATGCCTATTTTGTATAATATTGTTACACCTACCAGTGCTAAACGCAAGACTGATGACCAAAATGAACTACATGAAATTAAAAGGCTGAAAACATTCCATATTTCAAGTGTAGATACAA
The DNA here is from genome assembly GCA_000827315.1 of Piloderma croceum F 1598. NCBI lineage: Eukaryota > Fungi > Basidiomycota > Agaricomycetes > Atheliales > Atheliaceae > Piloderma > Piloderma croceum. The sequence goes on from KN832984.1 coordinate 639,892, forward strand.
TAAAACGAAAAAATGAAAATGGGTCAGACAGACCAAACAAAAAACAAAAATTGACAAACTTTGATGAAGATGATACACCACCAGGAACTCAATGGGATGGAAATAACTATAGTTGTGCATATGATGCTTTATTTGCTATTTTGTTCAACATATGGACAACAAAACCGAAAAAATGGAAAAAAATATTCCAAGAGTCCAATCAATATCTTTCTACACTGCATGATGGATTCCAAAAATATCTGAGGGGTGTGGGTACTCTTGAATCTGCACGTGATAATTTTCGAACTCTGCTGCATGAGAATGATCCTGTTCTTTTTCCTTCTGGACATACAGGCTGTAGTGTCTCTGCATTAACCACACAAATGTTCTATCCTGAATACAAAGTACCACAATTGCACCTCCAATGCTCTCATTGCAATCATACAATCATAATTAATAGTAACCACGTAGGTAGACTGATGCATGTGGCCCATAGTGCAACAGGCTCAATATCACAAATACTAGAAAGTCATATGCATCACCAATCACAGCAAGTTTGTACCAACTGTAATGCTCCATTAGAAACAACAATACATTTTAGTGAAGCACATAAATTCTATGCAGTTGATGTAACTGACAGAAATGTCACACTAAGTAGAACAGTGAAAATACAGGGATCAGTACGTGCCACAACCCTTCATCTCAAAGGTCTTGTGTATCATGGTAACTATCATTTCACCTGTCGAATTGTAGATGAGTCCGGAAATATTTGGTTTCATGATGGGATGACTACTGGGAGGATTTCAATAAAAGATGGTAAATTTGGAAGTGTCAGTCAACCAAATCTGAAGGAGTGTAGAAATAAACAGCTATGCCTAGTCATATATGGACACAGATCATAAAGGACACAATGGAGCATATTCACAGTAGTAATTCCTTAGCACAAAAAGAAATTTCCCATTGTTCCACCAATCAGCAGACAGGATCTTCATCAGCAAAACCTGTTTTAGGCCCATAGAAATCCGCGATCCCATAGAATAGCCATAGAAGTCATAGAGGCCATAGAGGCCATAGGATGTCACAGCACTAGACAGAATGCACGGGCTGCTATAGAGATACCATCACTCACTCTATAGATCTGTATAGATCTGTATATTATGGCTGCAGATCTGTCTAACAATCATAGAATGCAGTACGAAACTGTACGACACATGCCAAGTCTACTTGTCTTGCCCTAAAGCTGACACACACGGGCATGTCACACGATTGCCAGCTCATCAGTGCTTCCTCCACGACTACCACCCCGAACCACATCGCTTCAACCTCGCCAACCATGCCTAAGTCACCGATAGCGCAACGATATTGTCTGCCACAATTCTACCAGAATAGTACGTCCTCCGCCGCATCTATTTCTTCAGGACTATGAAGTCGAAACAACAGCTAATATGTCACACGCGACGACAACACTAATGACCATGATGAAATATATGATGAATGCGAGTATATCTAGGGTCTTGAGGGGCTGGTATGCAGAGACAGACGGGTGCGTGATTTAATACCTTCTACATACTCAATACAGCTAATTTCTATGGTCGTTGCCACGTCATCCATATCTCATGGCCAGCCAGCTTTGAGGTAAGAGGAATGGTGCTGGCATCGGCATCGGTCCACCGCTGTTGACTAAACCACAAGCGACGGAGTTGTCCAAGCTTGTGTCCAGGATGGCTCGCACAACCGGCACCCCTCCAAAATCCACTCCGCCTTCCAGTTGATACCATTCAACCCGGTGAGTACCTGCGCTTCCCCACCAGTGATACCCGAGTATTGCTAGTCGAGTTGGTGTTAGCTGCATCATTTATTTTGCCGTAGATGCCAATCGGCTCAACCGACGAGAGAATCAAGGTCGTCTCATGACTCTCACCGGGCCTAGATCGCCATCACAGCAAAATATATACACCTTCACGCAGTCTACTGAATGACAGCTTTAATTTTACATATATATATATTTGTATCGTTCTCCATTCCTGTCATAACTCGGACTACTCAATAAATTATATTTTGCCAATCCATGCAACGAGTCTGATTACCAATAACATATAATACCAGGGGCCCCGGATATGCTATCTCTATATGAACTGAGCCAATCTATGGCGTTCTGTGGACATCTGTGCAGACGCTAGGCCATTCTATGGAGATCTATACAGAATCCATGCCAATCTAGCTATGTCTATAAACAACAAATGTCACTATAGTCTTCTATGGCTCTATGGCCTCTACACAGTTCTGCACAGTTTGTCAGAGATAGAACAGGTTTTGCTGATGTTAGTAAATCTCTTGAGAATTACTACTGTGAATATGCTCCAATTAGACTTTTTCCCCCTCCAGTTTCATGTGAGAAATTTCACAATAAGAACTGAGGACTCGTTTCTGCCGTGCGAAGCATCGGCCTTCTTCCAGCAAGTATTTTGGTAATTTTACCAATTTTATTTCTCACGCTAAATCAATTTATTTGAAAAACATCGGTCATGACTGTGGCAACACTAACCTCCAGAACGCCCAAGTAGTATGGGCATTGAGTTGAATTCTTAAAGTGTATAGCATTACAGTAAATTGAATTTCTCCAGCAGAATGTCTACATATTGTACAAGGGATTGTGATCTAGAAGACATCTGAGTTGACACCTGAGGAAGAATATTCCAAAGCATGGCAGACATGCCCAAATATAACTACATTGCAGATTCAAAAAAGTGTCACACATATTAAAAATAATAGCATATGCCATGTGTGCATATTTTAAATATGTGACGGATATGCAACAATGTTATATTCGGATCCTTTCCGGCGTGTCCGCCGTGAAGCGTTTGGTCAACACGCGTAAATACGTCCTCCTCTTTTGGAAACCGGCTCATCCTCAGGCCTCAGGGACAACGAGGGACAACGGTCATTGTCTCACACCTTGCCTGGACTGCTGTAACAATATCTTACGTGGCATATATCTATGGGACGTGATATTACTATCTGCGTACTGTTCTGCCAAGTTCTAACATATACTGTAAACTACGAGTGCCGCATTGCCAAATTGGTGGTCTGCCACCAGTTGCAACGTTGTTGAACAAACGCAAACAATCATTGCGGTGATTATTGCTTGGTACTAATCCAGCTGCACGAGAGGGAATAATTCAGCGTCTCGTAGCAGACCAGACGGGACGGGACTCGAAAGTGCACGCACTCTAGCCGATGTTCCGATCGTAATATCTAGCTGGCTGGCTGGCTGGCTATATGACTTGGAGTCAGGTCGACCCCGACCTTTATGGCTAAGAACCGTTCTGTCAGTGCACACATGGAAACCCGCTTCCAAGATAAATGCATTGTCGATAGATTTAGATATCCGCAGACGCTAGTCAGCGGGCAATAAATTAAACAGGAAAAAGGCGAACTACACCTTTGACCTCTCTCTTCCATTCCTTTAAATTTATTACAGGTGGGGCCATCATGGACCAGAATGGCGATCAATGCGTCCGTGACTCCTCTCAAATATGTCGAGTATCGGTACGGGCGGACATCACCTTGCTCGAAGAACTCTCTAAGATCAGATAGTCGACGAGTATTACTGACTGAACGCAATAATGGCGGGAATAGGCAGATTTCTAGCGGAGGTGGTGGACAAAGTCCAACTAGACAAATGTTGAACGAACACAAGCCATCAGTGTTTTTTTATTTATATCCTTTCCTTTCGCTTGAGATACCTAAATGATTTAATTAGCAGGACGAGAAAGCAGAGGCGACTGGTAGCAGACCGGATAGGACAGGACGTATAAGCTCTTCGCAATAATAAATGTTCTCGCATTCAATCTTGCGTCCATAGACTCTTGTCAGATCTGCAGGCCTTCCGAAGGCCACGGTTGGAGATACCAACTGGTAAATTTAAAACATATACCCAGGAGACGCATGGATGATAAGCAGCCGTGGAAGTCAACGGTGATCAGATGAGGGATGTATAATAGGATAACGAAAATAGAGCGTTATCTGTGGGGGAACAACTGGGCATAAGGAGCCGGTTACGATGGACGACCTGTAAACAGAGCCTTGCGCAGCGCATGATCTACTACTGACCAGGAATTGCGCAGGGATAGGTATTAATATATGCGATCGTCAGATATCCAATGCACGAATGGTATGCGATATGTGTGAGTGTCCTCCGCAAGAAAGAAGTCACGGTCGCATATATTGATTCCGTGACTGTACAGCGCTGGATAACCTTCTCCTGGAGTGTATAGAATCTTTTTTGAAGGTTATCGCATATCTTGACCAGTTGATGTTCCGAGCTGCCTGTGATCAAAATCAAGAGTCGAATTTAAATTAAACATAAAAGCCTTATAGACGCATAATATTACACTTACATACGGCCAGTCCTTACATAGCACTGGAGGCCACATGCACTTGTTCGGATCTTCCAACAAAGAACATACATACTACCAAATGTGGACATTTCCTTCCACTAAGGCCCGCTGTTGTTCCTGAAGCCCCCAGCTTCATCTGGCTCGTTATCACGCAGCCGACATCACCTGCATTAACACCACTTACCGCAAGTACACGCTCTGCTTCACACGCGTGGCGCTCAAGCATGTGGAATCGCATCTATATTTGCGTTCATGGACCCGTGCGCCACTGACGCGTATACCTCGGTTCACGATAGGGATAAAAATACGTACGTATACAGTCCACGCCTCTGCATATGATGTGAAGGCTATACCGCGCACCATGCGTTGCACGGATTATTATTGTTATCATGTGTACCTACAGAAAGCTGCATAAAATGCGAGGACTTGCATCGAAAGGTCCCTCAGTTCTATCGCCATCGTAGAAACCGTGAGCCTCCAACGCACGCTAGCTTTTATACCACTCACAATCATTTCTCTCCAGCACAGAATATCATTAACATGAACTTCCGAATCTTCTCCATCGTTGTCGCCGTTATGGCCTTCGCCGCCGCCACCGCCTCTGGCACGCCCGTCCCAGAACCCTCTGAGGACACGCAATGCGGTCCATGCGGTTGTGATGGACGTGGATGTTCACCACCACCCCGGGCCTAAGCACGTATGTATGGCTTCAGGCTGATATTTCTCGCGTGAGTTGGTTTTGGATGGGTTACCGTCTTTTTACCCATTGATGGCTGATTTGTTTTTTTAAGCAACCAAGAAGGTGGGATAAGAAACGGGAAAAAAGGGGAAAAAAAAACGTTTGTTTGGATAAGGATTTGTGATGCGATTTTTGTAAGCAATGGCCATCTTTGTTCCTTGTTATTTCGCGGATTGGGATTTAAAGTAGTTACTGCCGTGAACTGGGGCTTTCGAGAGCAAGCATGAGGATGTAAATGTCCGGGTGATTTCAGCGTTTAGGCCGCAGAGCAATTGTTGTTTTTTTCTTCTTTTCCCCCGAGAGTATGTCGCACGGTGACTGTGTCTCGGGGATTAACTGACACGAATATATATTAGCCGGAAACGAGCTATGGGATGTGGATACGTATGTGGAAGAATGCAAGCAAAGCGAAACATTAGGAGTAAGTAAGGTGATGAGGGACGTACCGACAGAAGTACGGTACATATATAAGAAGAGCTAGCCTAGTTAGTCGCGGCCACGTGATGCGGACGCGACACGGTCCGAAAGTTGAGTTTCCTAATGAAAATAAAGCGACGACTCGAACCACGACGACCACCACAACCATGCCCGTCCCCGCAACAGCACCCAACACTCCCGCCCGCAACAACAGATACACCATCCCCGTCGCTCCCCGCACTCCCCTCACAGCCACCTCTAGTCCTTACACCCCGCTCTCCACGCGCTACAACAACAGCTACGGCTCCCCGCTCTCCTACGCGTACGCGTCCTCCAATGCCACCACCCCCGGGTCTGCGTATAGCACTGCGGGGGTCAAGAAACTTGTGTTGACGCGTACCAAGGGTGAGGATCGCGAGGAGAGGGAGAGGAGTTTGGCTGATATTGCTGATAATTGGAGGAGTCGCGCTAGTGAGAACGGTATTCGGGTTTCTTGTAGTGAGGGTGACGGTGATGCAGATGATGAAGGTGCGTCTTTCTTTAGAAATTCTCTTTTCTATATCCTGTTTATGATGTTTGGGAACAGCGAGCAACTCATCGAAAGGGAAACGTGCGTATATGCGTGCTTTTTGACGCGTCTCTCATGACTCAATCTATGTACAGGAACCTACACCCAATCAGATAATCCCCTCGGACCAGGATACGTTCCCAATGAATGTACGTCACTCCTTTCCCTCCCACACCAACTAACTAACCCACCGCACTAGCTCTCCTCCCACCCCCATTCTTCTCAACCCACCGTCGCGCACGCGCACGCGCCCACTCCCAGTCCCAAACACCAGCACCAGCGCACACACAGTCCTTGATATATACATCTAATAGTTTCGAGTCGCCTTTTAGCGAAAAAAAGGAGAAAACGAAGAAGGAGAATCAGAGTGTGGGGAAGGGGAGGGGGATGCTGTTCTTCTCCCCGCAGCCAAAATCGTCTACTGAGCCTTATGGAGATGGGGACCAGGGGTGGGATGCAGTCGATGAGGATGGAGAAGGGGATATATTTTCACAAGGATACTCCCCCACGTCATCCCCCACTTCCATCTCCTCGGTCTCCCACTCCTTTGGGGGATTAACCTCAACCCCACCCGTGCGTCGACCGCTGTTAACGAGCGCTCCGCAGAGTTTACGTCGTTCAAATGTGTCTCCGTCTGGGTCTTTCTCTCCCCTTCGTTCCCTCCTCCCCAGCACCAACCAAAACCAAAACCTATACACACCCTCACAAACCCCACACGCGAATAAACTCCGACTTAGAGGGAGCCTGACCGAGCCTCTTCCCCGTACCCGTTCCCATTCCCTATCCCTAACTCATACCCGGCATACCCAAACTAAAAGCGGCTATGGGAGGAGTGGGGGGATGGCGTTGTTTGATATTGAAGAGGATGGGGATGGGTGTGAGGAGGGGCAGGGGGTTGAGGATTCGATTTTGGGTGGGGGTGCGGGGTATCCGTATGGGATGGATGAGGATTTGTTGGGTAAGGGTATGGGTATGGGTGAAGGGCTTAACGATCCGTTCTTTGCTGTTCCCTTCCCAGCTCGTTTGAACACTATCAAAGAATGTCTCGAGGTTCCCCCAACCACCACCACCCCTCCCATATCCCACCCTCCCGCACCCCAAAGCCCAAGCCCAACCACAAACACGAACACATGCTCAGTCTGCGGCACCTCCAACCCCCTCCCCAAAGCCATCCTAATCCCATGTTCTCATCCGCTCTGCTCGGCATGTCTGACGAGCGCGCTGAATATAGTCGGGGAGAAGGATATGGAGTGTTTTGTTTGTAAAGGGGGGGTTAGGGATTTTAGGTTGGTTGGGGGTGGTGCGGGTGCGGGTGTGGAGGGCGAGCAGAAGAGGGAGGAGGGGCAGAAGGACGGTGGGGATGGGATGGAAGGATCGTTTGAGTTTTTTGAGGATGTTAGAGCTAGGTCTTCCCCTCCTCCCGTTAAGCCCAATGTTAGTGGTAGTACCAAGCTCACAGAGAACGTGGTTCTTCGAATTGATAACGTCCCCTGGGTAGGTCCCCTCCACGTTCAAAATAACGCGTCATCTAACTTCTACATATATGCAGGACATAACACCCCCCCAAATCCGCGCTTTCTTCTCTAACCCCCTCTCCCTCACAACAGCCCACGTCCTCCTCGACCGACGTGGCAAAACCCTCTCGCATGCATTTGTCGAATTCAACGACGAAGAAGCGGCGCGCGCGGCTCTACGCGGGGCGCAGAAGAACTCGGTATTGGGGAAGGGGGGTAAACGAGCTAGGGGTGTGACGGTTACGAGGAGCGATCAGAGGGAACTTATGTATAGCCTCTTCCCATCTTGGAAAGGCACTTTCGACAAACATGGCCGTCCGTCCGTCCCCCCTTCCAATAATAACAACAACCAACCACCAACAGCAGCTCTAATCACCACCCTCCAAACGGGTCTCCTAACCCCCACCGAACTCTCCGCCCTCTCCCACCTCATCCGCTCGCCCGATGCGCACTTCTTGAAAGTCCACACACTGCCTTTTTGGTCCGTTGTTAGTCTGTTGAAGAAGTTTCCGGGGGATGGGGATAGTCGGGTGTTTTGGGGTGGGGTTGTTAGGGATGGGTTGTTTGAGGTTTTGGTTGGGGCGGTTGGGGTTTTGGGTGGGAGGTGTGCGGGGGAAGGGGAGGCGGGAGGCGAGGAGGAGGAGGAGGAGCTTTTGAGGGAGGTGTTTGAGGCTGGTATGCAGTGTGCAAGTGAGGATTTAATTTAATTTTTGATCTTGTTTATTATTTGTGCTGATTGATTGTGGGGATGGACAGTTTTCACCCCGCAACAAAGATCGAAACTGATTGCTCTGATGGATAATACACCTTTCTCGTATGGCTCGTCCCCGCTTTCGGCTTCCGACTCTCCACCTAGCTCTCCCATCCCGCATCTCCGCACGCCCGAGACACACCGTCATCCACACCACTCCCAATCCCACTCCCACCAACTCCAACCCCAGCCCCAAGTCCAGATTAGACACCACTCCAACCCCACTATACACGGGCACGGACAGGGACACGGATATGGATATGGATACGGGTACGGGTACGCAGAGCCGTTCAGCGCTCTCGCGAGGGAATTTGGAGTCGAAGCGCAATTGGTAGAGGCGCTCGCACAGCGGTTGGCTGCGTTGTGATGGAGGGTTGTTTTTTTTTCTTCGCGCTTTCTGTTTTTTCGTGTTTGTTTTTTTCGCAACCACCCACTCACTCGCATGCTCTTCGAAACGTAACGAAACAAAGTTCTCTTGCTCGTGCTCTCTCATGTTTTCCTTCCTTTCTGACCTCTCTCCATGACCCTCATACGACACAAGATCCATTCCAATTTCACGTCCCCGTCCTGTCGGAATCACCATAAAATCACCTCGTTCCACTTCCGTTGCTTGTCCTCTTCACTACTGGTCTAGTCAAGTCTTGTTATCCGTTCCCAGTCAACATTGCTCTTTCGTGTTTATTTCAATTTGTTGCGTTGCTGTGTAATGCCTTGTTCTTGTTCTTTGTTCTTCTTTTTTCTTTTTGTCTCTTCACTTTATGACGGGGATTTGAGTTCTGTATCAGTTTTTTTTTGTTATGCATATGGCTGCTGTAGTTTTTTGATGAGTATTAGATGAAATCTAAAGAGGCGCAAGGTCCCTCGTTTTTCGGTTGTGGTTTGAGAACTTTAAGTTTGAGTGACGCCGAGGTACGCGACGTATCACGTGAATTGATTCAAATCGCCACTGACCGCCTCACAGCATTTGCGTCTACATTCAACCGACTTTGAACGTTGAAACTGTGTCCTCTGGCGCATTGATATCATCCACCATCGCCGCATCATTTTATGCTCTTTCATGGCGTCCTCGAATCAAATTAACCTCGACGTCCGAGGCGGCACCTTCAATGATGTTCGCGGACATCAGTTCAACCAGTTCAACCAGGTACTTCATAACCCAGGTACGGAATGGTGCTTGTTCTTGTATTTTTATGCTCAATACATGATTAACTTACCTCAGATCTAAGCATGCTACTTGCTCCTGTCGACGCTGCGTACAACCGTAACGGTCCAATCGCCAAATGCCTCCAAGGGACTCGTGAGCGGCTTATCGCAACGATCGTACGATGGATCGACGGAGACATGGATCGTCCGATTTGTTGGTTGAATGGGCCAGCCGGATCTGGGAAGTCGGCAGTATCGCAGACCATGGCTGAATTGTGCGATGCTCATCACAGACTCGCGGCTAGTTTTTTCTTCCTTCGAGGGGGAGAAGATCGCAGCAGAATCGCACGCCTAATTCCTACACTCGCCTACCAGGTTTCAATTTCTATGCCCGCTACTAAACCATTCATTCAGCACATGCTTCATACGGACCCGTCGATTGTCCGACAAGCACCTCGCTATCAGTTCCAAAAACTGGTGATCGAACCCATTCTTGCGGTGACAGACACCAATACCACAACGACACCCATGATCATATTCGTCGATGCCCTCGACGAGTGCGATGATAAAGAATTGATGGCAGAGTTCATCGAGATCGTCGCCGATGCATATCGAAGGAACCAACTTCCCTTGCGAGTTTTCTTCACGAGCAGAGTGGAGGAACACCTGCGAAAGAAACTGGAAGCTCCCACAGCTCGCTCAGTGATATACTATTTGGCTCTGCAAGATTTCGATGCTGCCAATGACATTCGCAAATTCTTTCAGCATCGGCTTGCTACTATTTATGAAGAGAACCATCGCCTCATGCGAGACGTACCAAGGCCGTGGCCTTCACACACGGATCTTGATGCCCTTGTTGAAAAGGCCTCTGGTTCATTCATTTTTGCCTTCACCTTGATCAATTTCGTTGACGACGGAGCCGATTTGCCGCACCAGAAGTTGCCCATAGCATTAGCTGCCCATGCAGGCCTTGACCCTCTTTACACTGAAGTGCTCTCCACCGCTCCTCGTGGCGAGGTTCTCAAGAGAGTCATCGGCACTATATTGCTTCTTAAATCCGACTTGTCTATCACCTCTCTTGGACATTTGCTTCAGTTCAACACCGCACACATTCTGCAGACTTTGTTGGGTGTCCAATCCATTCTCATGATTCCTGGGAATGATGACGAACCTGTCCGGCTCTTTCATACGTCATTGAGAGATTTTCTGATGAGCGAGCCACGGTCGGGTGGCTTCTTCATCGATCCTCCGGCTCGCCACTTAGATATCTTGCTTGACTGCCTGAAACTCGCGGTAATACCTCCGGACACTGACATTTTTTAGGGGCGAGGCATCAGAATATGCTTGTATTAATTGGTGTCACCACTTTAATCAGTGGTTGATCCCTGGGAATCCATCACATGATGATTATCTGACGAGCTGCTTAACAAATTTTGCTTCAAAGTCCTTTGACTACTGGGTTAATACTTTGCTTATAAAGAGACCATTGGGAAATATGTTAGATATGTTACGTCGGATCCTGGTAATGTTGAAAGTCAGTTTTCTCTCTCTCTCGGACTAGGAAATGGCCTGACAATTTGCATTCCAGCAACTACCGAGTTGCTCACAAGACCTGCTACAGACAATGAAAGATATCGAAGAGCGTGCAAAGGTATCGTCTGGCTGATAAACGACAAGGCCATGCTGACTTCACTTGCTTTCATCTCGTGGCAGTTGGTATGTGTACATCGTGTCACCGCACATGTCGATGCTAATACTAGGCCGAATTTCAGGATGTAAGTTGCCTGCGCATAACAGCAGTATGCTACATTAACTATGCTTTCATTTACCGGCTGTCAGACGGTAAGGAATATTAAAAGTCTGACTACCTAGACATGACTAACCTGTGGTGTTGGTTTGTTTTCAGGTTGTACGTTATATTGTCATGAAGATCAGAATACGAATACTGACCACCTGGTGGCCTTGGATAGGATGTAAGCTATGCTATATTGTAACTCATGGAAGTCTAACGCTAGATGTGGCATGGTTTGGTTTCATTCCCAAGTGGGTAAGTGAACTTTTATGTCTATGCATGACTGCCTGCTGAGCATCCCGCGGCGTTGGCCCACTCTCAGTTGGTACGTGATCTAGCTATTTAGGTGCAAGAATGACTACTGACCCTCTCATGGCCTTGTTCCGCATTCAGCAAGTACATGATCTTGCTATTTGGATCCAAGATCAACTGCTGACCCTCTCGCGGCCTTGCCCCGCTGTCAGTTTGTACGTGATCTCGCTATTTGGATCCAAAACTGACTGCTGACTCTCTCGCGGTCTTGTCCCCCTCTCAGACAGTACGTGATCTCGCTATTTGGATCCAAAACTGACTGCTGACTCTCTCACGGTCTTGTCCCGCTCTCAGACAGTACGTGATCTCGCTATTTGGATCCAAGACTGCCTGCTAACTATCTCGCGGCTCTGTCAGGGAGCACATGATTTTGCTATTCGGATCCAAGGCTGAATGCTGACCCACTCGCGGCCTTGTCCCACTCTCAGTTGGTACGTGATCTCGCTATTTGGATCCAAGACCAACTGCTGACCCTCTCGCGGCCTTGTCCTGCTGTCAGTTTGTACGTGATCTGGCTATTTGGATCCAAGACCAACTGCTGACCCTCTCGCTGCCTTGTCCTGCTCTCAGTTGGTATGTGATCTCACTATTTGGATCCAAGACTGACTGCTGACCCTCTCGCTGCCTTGTCCCGCTGATGAGACCGCTAACTGGCTAACCGTGAAATTTCACATTTTATCGCACTTGTTCTGATGCGGATGGACCATTACGTAAAGATGTCACGTGTCACGGACGTCACTTGACCATTCCCGACCCATCTCGAAGTTATCCGACCATTTCTGATGAAGAATAAGCCAGTAGATGCTGTTGATTTAGTAAACTATAACACAGCAAGTGTAACAAAGACGAAGTGTACATACATTACAAGCAGCTGTAGATCTAGTACACTAATGCACAGGAAGTTGCTGGGGCCCCATTTAACCAGGGATTGCATTTGCTGCAGACCCATTGTACCAGACATTGCATTTACCTGCATCATAATTGTACTGGGTATTGTGCTTGCTGTAGCATTATTTTACCAAGCATTGCATTTGCAGTGGGCTTATTTTACCAGGTGTTGTATTTACCTGGAGCATAATTTTACTGGGCAGTGTAATTCCTACAGGCATATTTTACTAGCTATTGTATTTACCTGTAGCATAATTCTACTGGGCATTGGATTTGCTGCAGGCCTATTTTACCAGGTATTGTATTGACCTGTAGCATAATTCTACTGGGAATTGCATTTACTGCGGGCCTATTTTACCAGGTATTGTATTCACCTGTAGCCTATTTTTACTGTGCATTGCACTTGCTGTGGGCATATTTACCAGATATTGTATTTACCTGTAGCATAATTCTACTGGGCATTGCATTTGCTGCGGGCCTATTTTACCAGGTATTGTATTCACCTGTAGCCTATTTTTACTGTGCATTGCACTTGCTGTGGGCATATTTTACCAGATATTGTATTTACCTGTAGCATAATTCTACTGGGCATTGCGCTTGCTGTGGGCCTATTTTACCAGATATTGTATTTACCTGTAGCATAATTCTACTGGGCATTGCGCTTGCTGTGGGCCTATTTTACCAGGTATTGTATTTACCTGTAGCATCATTTTACTGGGCATTGGCCTTGCTGTGGGCCTATTTTACCAGGTATTGTATTTATCTGTATCAATTTTTTACTGGGCATTGTCCTTTCTGTGGGCCTTTTTTACCAGGTATTGTATTTACCTGTAGTATAATTTTACTGGGCATTGTCCTTACTGTGGGCATATTTTACCAGCTATTGCATTTGCTGTGGACCTATTTTACTAGATATTGCATTTACCTGTAGCATCATTTTACTGGGTATTGCGCTTGCTGTGGGCCTATTTTACCAGGTATTGTATTTACCTGTAGCATCATTTTACTGGTAATTGCGCTTGCTGTGGGCCTATTTTACCAGCTATTGCATTTCCCTGTAGCATCATTTTACTGGACATTGCCCTTGCTGTGGGTCTATTTTACCGAGTATTGTATTCACCTGTAGCATCATTTTACTGGACATTGTCCTTGCTGCAGGCATATTGCACTAGGTATTGTATTTATCTGTAGCATAATTTCACTGGGCATTGCATTTGCTGCAGGCCTATTTTACCAGGTATTGTATTTACCTGCGGCATATTTTTACTGGGCATTGCACTTGCTGTAGCATCATTTCACCGTGCATTGCATTTGCTGTGGGCCTATTTTACCAGGTATTGTATTGACCTGTAGCATAATTCTACTGGGCATTGCATTTGCTGTGGGCCTATTTTACCAGGTATTGCATTCACCTGTAGCCTATTTTCACTGGGCATTGCACTTGCTGTGGATCTATTTTACCAGATATTGTATTTACCTGTAGCATAATTTTACCAGATATTGTATTTACCTGTAGCATAATTCTACTGGGCATTGCGCTTGCTGTGGGCCTATTTTACCAGGTATTGTATTCACCTGTAGCCTATTTTTACTGTGCATTGCACTTGCTGGGGGCCTATTTTACAGGGTATTGTATTTCCCTGTAGCATCATTTTACTGGACATGGTGCTTACTGTGGGCCTATTTTACCAGGTATTGTATTTACCTGTAGCACAATTTTACTGTGCATTGTCCTTGCTGCAGGCATATTGTACTAGCTATTGTATTTATCTGTAGCATCATTTCACCATGCATTGCATTTGCTGTGGGTCTATTTTACCAGGTATTGTATTTCCCTGTAGCATCATTTTACTGGGCATTGCGCTTGTTGTGAGCCTATTTTACTAGGTATTGTATTTACCTGTAGCATCATTTTACTGGGCATTGCCCTTGCTGTGAGCCTATTTTACTAGGTGTTGTATTTACCTGTAGCAGATTTGTACTGGGCATTGCCCTTGCTGTGGGCCTATTTTACCAGGTATTGTATTTCCCTGTACCATCATTTTACAGGACATTGCACTTGCTGAGGGTCTATTTTACCAGGTATTGTATTCACCTGTAGCATAATTTTACTGGGCATTGTCCTTGCTGCAGGCATATTGTACTAGGTATTGTATTTATCTGTAGCAACATTTCACCACGCATTGCATTTGCTGTGGGCCTATTTTACCAGGTATTGTGTTTACCTGTAGCATCATTTTACTGGGTATTGCCCTTGCTGTGGGCCTATTTTACCAGGTGTTCCATTTCCCTGTGCCATTATTTTACTAGACATTGCGCTTGCTGTGGGCCTATTTTACCAGGTATTGTATTCACCTGTAGCATTATTTTACTGGGAATTGCCCTTGCTATAGCATCATTTTACCGAGCATTGCATTTTGCTGTGGCCCTATTTTACCAAGTATTATATTTACCTGTAGCATAATTTTACTGGGCATTGCATTTACTGTTGCCCTATTTTACCAGGTATTGTCTTTACCTGTTGCAAAATTTTACTGGACATTGCCTTTGCTGTGGGCATAATTTTACTTGGTATTGCCCTTGCTGCAGGCCTATTTCAGGTGCTATGGAAGCATTTGTTTGACTTTCTGGTAGCCAATAACCGGCACTAATCAAACCACGCACCCAAATCTTTGGACCTTCATGGCACCGGGAACATTATCGCGACAAAAATAAGTGGCATTAACTAAATTAATCAATATCCATTGGAACAGGTACATATTGTGCGGGCCATTGTACTGGGATCTGATATTTTGTCAAAATTGGGTACCACCGTTGGGCAAATGACTGAGCAAGTGAGCATGAGATAGCAGCTTGCTTAGCGGCATAAGCAGCAATCCCACACTGCACATTGGAAGGAGCACTCGCACAAAGAGCGGACTGGCTTGTCCACCACCCCGCTTTCCACTCCAGAAAGCATATGACTCGACGCATCTCCTCCATGACGAGGAGGACTTCCTCGCACCATCGGTCAGCCCGTGCCTTGGTCTTTGCCCACTCAACAGCCATGGCTGTTAGATAACAGAAGTCAGCACGAGTTACATATTGAAGATATTCCGCCCGAGTCCCATGCCTGAGTCTCCGCACAGAATCAAGAAAGATAATGAGAAAAATAACTTACTATCATTTATTTCCTCCGCCGAAGCCGTTGTCCCAACATCATGAGACACCAACCAAATCCAGGACAACTCACGCCTGCTTTCCCCAGGATCGTCCTCATCACGACGGGGTGACCGAAGATCTTTCTTGGGGTCAAGGTGCCTGAAGCGTTGTGTCCAGTCACCGTGTGGGTCAAGTTTTAAAAGTGCCTTGCAGGTGGCATTGTATCTTTCGGAGCAGCGGATGGTTTTATCATGGAAACGGCTTAGCAAAGTCTGCATGCGAGTGTTCATCTTCTGGCTGGTTCCGCCAACCTGCACCCGTTTGTAATCGCGGAGAGTTGCCGAAATGCGAAGTTGGCGGCGAAGTTCATGCAGCCCGTCATCTACTTGTGCACGGCGAAGCCTTCTCTCTTTGTCTTGGAGGCCAGGAGCACAGCCAGTGGCCCGTAGTGATGATGAAATTGACAACGGAAGAAACAGTGGTGCAGCCTCGGGCTTCTCAACATTGTATGCGTGCGAGGAGGCAATAGGAGAAGAATCAGAAGTTGGTGCAGTATTTGAGGAAGATGGCGAGGTGGAAGCGAGAAGTTGCTGAATGAATGGCATATAGATCTGCTGGATGTCACGCCATCTATCGATACGACATCGGAGAGCATGGCGCTTGTCTTGTAACTCAGCGGCAGCAAGAGTTGTGTTCTTCTTTGTGGATGCATGCCACATAATTAGACGTCTAGGATCGGATGGAAGATTTGAAAACAGAACCATAAAATATGAGGCATGCGACTCACTGTTGTTCCTCGATATCTAAACCTATGGATAACCACTTTCCTGCAGAGATGTCATGCAAGCTCTCATTGCCATGAGCCGCATCCGCTTCCTCCTTGTTTGCGAGTTCGAGCCGTACCTCGGTCATTGTGGTGCCTACATATATGATTGATAAGCGGTAACCGTAACAACATATGTGCAACTCACCGACAAGTGGTTCCTCGTACAGATTCTTCTTGCTCTTGTCTGCATCCCACTCTACCACCATTTTCTCCCATTTACTAATGACGGCAGGGGGAAATGTTGCATTAAACTGGATGAAGGCACTACGGTGCTTGGTTTGCATCAGTAAGGCCTTTTGGAGACGAGACGCGAATAGGTGACCTGCAGGAAGATTGAGTTAAAAAATAAAGCAGTAAAAGGAACAGCGACATACCAAAACCGACTATTTTGCACCAATTCCAGGAGCGAGCGTGATCATCAATAGTGTCGTGCCATGAACCATCACTCATCTCCCTCGTGCTCATGCTAACTGGGTTAATGTGTGCCCACCATCTTTCAGGGTCTTCTAAGTCACTGGCAGCCGACCAGCGAAGGAAATTGGGCGAATAATTGAGGAGGCATTTAAGGCCATGGTTGTATATATGAAATTTTGGGATAACAAACTTGGCGCGGCGAAGGTGATCTTTGCTGATTTGCATGAAAGGTGGGAATTAAGGCATGCGTTTCGCGAGGTTCCGCGACCACGAGCAACAGATGTCATATGAGAATGTAAGTAGCAGGACCAGGCTGCTGAGGATAGCTGAGAAAACTATAAAGTCCATGTTTGCGTACCTATCAGCTGGTAAGCCCAAACAGCTCTGAATATATTGTTAATCACTTACTGTTCTCCTTTCTGGAGGTCCCCAAGACCATTTTTCCGAACCAACGTATGTCAACCACAAAGGCATCCACCGGCACCCGTCGACTTGTATTTTGCACTGTACTTCGAATGTGCAAGGTTGACGGCCCTGAGCTCAGAGTCGCATATAGGTGGCTGGGTATGACATCAGCTAAATGACAAGTCAATACGGCATCAAAGCGACTTACCTCAACCAGGTGGCCATACTTCTTGATATATGTATGGTATTGCTGTGATGCTACCCAATGAGCCCACCCATCTCCAAGGGTGGGATCACCCTTGATGCCTTTGTCCTTGAGTTTCAAGCGGAAATTTGCGTCAATTGTCAAAATTAAAGCATACAGCCATCTATTGAAATAATATCAATACGGTTGATGATAATACAAGTCCGTCATTGAAACTTACCGAATACACTCTGGGGCGTCTTCCCAGCCAGCAGGTAAATTGTGGTCGGGGTGTGGACAGGCGGGACACTCAACCGCACAGTCGCCGGGCTGCGTTGCATCCACGCCTTCAGGGTCATGTCCGCGACCGGCACGTTTAAGCATTTTGATATGACGATATATACGAACCACCGTAAGGAATTGATGGTAACGATACTAAGTTAAATATATGAGCCTTTCAAATACTACTGTTTAGGAGCCACATACTGGTGTGCGTCGAACACCCGTGTTGTCCGTTTTGTGGTCCAAAGAATAATAGAAATCATATGCGGAAGTTTTCCCTTGAAGGTTGATCAATTGAAACGTGGCAAGAAGATCAAATGTAAATGCAGTCTGAGGTTGGTCGAGGGTCGCAGGAAACCAACATGCCACTAACAGCTGGTTGCGAGGATGCTGCGCGCCAACACACCCGCAAAACCGAAGATTGATTGTGTGAATGCCGTTGACATCAACGACTGTGAAGTCCCTGGTGACAGGCCCCGCATACGGACAAGGAGACCCTTGATGACCAAGATGAACTTCTGCGCCAATTTTCTGCAAAGTAACGTCGTCGAAATAAGAGCCATTCCACCGCTAAGTCCAATTTGCGGTTAAATGAAGTCATATCAGGATGTATGTGGGACTCGCTTACCAGAAGTCTATGAAGTGGAAGGCGATGATGTGTGTCTAGTATGCACCGCGAACACGTCATTGCGCCGCCAAAACAATCCTGGCATTTTATATCAGCTTGATGTATACCACAGCCAGCGCAGACTGGGGGTTCCGATAGACTGCCCAGGCCATCCAGTGCTAAAAAATGGTCGACATATTCTTGGCGGTATGGCAACCAATCTTGCACAGGACGCGCCTAGAAGTGCAAATGTTAGAAGCACAGCAGGTGAACATATGAAGTATAAGATCCCTACATACCGGGTCTCTTTTCTCATCAGGGATGACATGGTCATTGGGGGGACCAAAGAACTCGCGCTCCATGGCTTCTGCAAGACCCTCCAGACCCTGATCGTCATCGCCGTCGTCATCGTCTGGGACCTCTAAGAGTAACAGGAGGTCATCCAGGTCGGTAGAAGCAGGCTCTTCAGATGTCGTATGAGACACTCTTTGAAGGATGCGACCATTGGGACAAGGGCGCAAGATGACATCTTTCCGTTTGTGCACATGTTGACGCCTTTGGTGATCCTCGACGACTACATGCACTGAATTTGAAGACGCCTTGCCAGACCTGGCGCGATGACCTGTCATGTCTGATGGTAAAACAAAAGGCAGTGATTGTTGAGTCAAAGTTGATTGTTGCCATAAAAGAACAAACAGTTACTAGATTGGACAATGTGGCTGAAAATTCCAGCGCTCGTCAAGTGCTTGTTACTTGCTCGTTATTACTTCAGCTGACGAGTCATAGGACAGAAAAGGGCTCTTATAATCCAACGAATGCTAGATAAATGAGCATACATAATTATTTATCTGGAATCAGTTTGGCAGTTGGAAATTTGACATGCTTTCAGCGCTACAGCATGCTGTAAGTTCAACACCGCTGCCTTCTATATACCCCGTAGTTCTCATCACTCCTATCATCTAAAACTAAATTACCAATCGTTTTACAGAGCACAGGTTTTGCTGTAGATGTGAGAAGTATTGACTTGGAGCCCATCAGAGATCCAATTTGGTGTCAAGTAGCTTGTCACCATCTCAAGCGGAGTTTTACTTTTACAATGTTTCCAATACTAACAAGGCAAAAAATAAATAAACATTGAATACCTTGTCCATGTCATCGTGGTGATGGATAACTTTTGAGGCAGGGAACGAGTGAAATCCTGAAGTTGCCAGCGCACGAGTATCAAAATTTAGAGGGCTACAGTCTTGTTTCTACACTCTTCCGAGCACGCAAATTCTTCCATACCAGAAAACTAATAGATAATAAATTTTCTAGTGAACATACAGATTCTATTCAACCGTTCCTTGTATCAAAATCAATTTCTATTGGCTGTAAGTACTCCGGTGGTTCATATTATACACTGTGGCACCTCGAACTTAAGATTCCACGATTCTACGATTTTGTCAACGGTGAGCGATGACGGGACCACCTATCGTGACGATATTCAAGTTCTTGTACTTCAATACTCCTCAAACAGAGGATACAGTAGCAACAAATGACCAGTTGGTGCCGTACAACCTTCAAAGTCAAAATGAGATGGCCTGCTTACCGTCATAATTGCCTTTTATGTTTACTATATCATTTGCCC
>KN832984.1:661685-692274 GCA_000827315.1 Piloderma croceum F 1598
CAATCTGGGTGTTCAAAGACGAAACGAGCGAGGTGAAGGAAATAGTAGAAAAGTATAGACAGTCGCGATCGGGGGTTGTCACTGATGAAGAGGTTAACGAGGAGGTAGATGAGGAAGAAGCTAAACGGATTGCGAAGGCCAAAGCATATAATAAGTAAGCTCTATTTTGTTACGTATTCGACGGTCACTGACCAATATACAGAGCGCAAGCTAGCGTTCCTCAGACTCTCACACAAGCCCTCCAACAGCTTCAAGAGGAAACTGGCTATGTTGGTTTTATTGCGCTTGCAGGTCCAGACGGGCAGATTGGCGGCGAAATTAAAACGGTAGCGTAAGTCCTGTTGTATTTCTGATGAAGGCCACAAATTGACGCACCTCTTAGCATGTATAGTGGAAAAACCCCCCTTGGCCATGATTTCGGTGACCTGTACACACCGACAAGATGGAAGCAACAGGTCATCGCTCCTTTGCATGCGTTTACTGAGAAGGTTTACTGTAAGTGCCGTTGCTCCATAAGACAAAAGGTAAACTGACAAACCACTTCCAGCGCTGGATGTTCGCAAAAAATGGGCACTTCCAGTGGCAGAAAACGAATCCACAACGAGTGGGAGCCGATCCACAACCACGGACCGTAGTACTACAGGTAATAAACCAACTGCTGATAAAAAAGGAAAAGCTCGTCTACCTGCTCACAATGAACTCGAGGAAATTGAGTCCGACGATGATAGCAACAACAACAACGACAAGGAATCCAAAGAAGAAGACAAGGAATCCAAAGACTATGACAATGAGGACGACGGCGAAGAAGACAGCGACGACAAGTCAGCCTTTGACCTTGTGGCTTCGACCAGCGCCAATCGCCGTAACAAAGCGAAACGTCCGTCCAAAGCACCATCCTCACGATCCCACACGACTAAGACATCTATCACTCCTAAACTGACACCAACCGATCCCTATAAGGATTGGGACAATGGAGAGGCTTTGACCCCAAAGGAACGTGCCGAGATTATGTCGTTGAAGTTGAATTACGAGTGCGCACAGGCTATGAACAAGCATCGTAATGCCTGGTTGTTGTTGGAACTGGAGTTGAAGCAGGGAGTATCAGATCTTTTGGGGGGTTTGAAAGCCACGAAGCCAAAGAAATCCAGCAAGGCGACATCCAAGCCAACATCAACTTCACAGACCATGAAGGCGACTATGAGGTATGTTTATTAAAATTTAAACAATGCAAAGATGAACTTTTTATAATATTGACTCAAACAGTGCCGTCGCCCGTCCCACCTCAACATCGTCTACTCGTGAAAACCCAGACCCCCCCAATTCCGACTATCCTAATGGCAACAGTTCGTCGGGCAAGTCAACTGAGCAATTGGAGAACTCCCAGCGAGCATCTCCTCCCCGCGATCCTAACCGCAACAGTTCATCAGGCAAGTCAACCGAGCAATCAGAGAACTCCCAGCGAGTGTCTCCTCCCCGCGATCCTAACCGCAACAGTTCATCAGGCAAGTCAACCGAGCAATCGGAGAACTCCCAGCGAGCATCTCCTCCCCGCAATAAAGAGCCAAGTTTGGCAGTTTCTCATCTGAGTTCGTCTCACTGGCCACCCTGGATACACCCTGCCGTGGAAAAACTTGAGAAGTATAGCAACGATTCAAGATGGATTGGGGTCTTGAACCTGTGGCTGGAATTAGAGGACAAACTGGGATACCCGTATGGACAGGTACGTCAAAGGGTGTTGTAATCTGTGAATTCCACTCACTTGTTGATTGGTAGTCGAAAGCTGTCCTCATCGATAAAGAGATGCGCCCAGACGAAATTGGAGTGTGGCTCAAGAATGGCTGGAAACTCCATGCTATGCCAGATATCACTCAGACCGTCAACAACTTTGGGACAGCGTGGTTGAAATGGTGGAACCACCTTCAGCCCGAGTGGCGAGGCGAGTGGCCAAACTTCTCTTACGAGGTTCCGGAGGATGGACAATGGCAGGAGTTGCAGAAAGGGGGGCCGAACGGATATTTTATTATCTTGCTGTCCTACTGTTGGTGGGGTGCTCACGCGCTGACTGCGCAAGGCGAGGCAATCAACCCGGCGCATAAAATATGGACCGAGGCATTCAACGACCTGGAATGGGTGCTAAACGAGATCTTCAGGGACCTGGGAGATACACAGAAGCGCACCCACGATGAAGATGAAGAGGGCGAAATAGCGAAACCATCCTCGAAACGGTTGGTTTTGACCCTTCTCCTTTAGTTCTAACATGCTTACCACTCATATACAGTGCGAAAAAGATGTGAGTTGAGGTTGACCACCAAGGGGCTATTATGTTATTCATTCAGTTGTCGGACTACTAGTTGATTCTTAGTTTCGTATTTTGATGAGGCTCACTTCAGGCACAGCTGCTGTAGTGTATTCTTATGAAACAGAATGTTGATTTGCACTAAGCTGTTGCTGTGATATGTAGGATCAGAAAGTGGCACAACATCTGGTGAAATGATGCTGAAGCAAGCGCAATGCTTAGTAAAATTATGCTGCAGGTAAATACAATACCTGGTAAAATAGGCCCACAGCAAGGGCAATGCCCAGTAAAAATATGCAACAGGTAAATACAACACCTGGTAAAATAGGCCTACAGCAAATGCAATGCTCGGTAAAATGATGCTGCAGCGAGTGCAATGCCCAGTAAAATTATGCCACAGGTAAATACAGCACCTGGTAAAATGGGCCCACAGCAAGCGCAATGCCCAGTAAAAATATGCTACAGGTAAATACAATACCTGGTAAAATAGATCCACAGCAGATGCAATGGTTGGTAAAATGATGCTACAGTAAGTGCAATGCCCAGTAAAAATATGCTACAAATAAATACAACACCTGGTAAAATAGGTCCACAGAAAATGTAATGTCCAGTAAAATTATGCTACAGGTAAATACAATACCTGGTAAAATAGTGCCACAGCAAATGCAATACTTGGTAAAATGATGCTGCAGCAAGTGCAATACCTGGTAAAATTATGCCACAGGTAAATACAGCACCTGGTAAAATAGGCCCACAGCAGGCAAAATGCTCAGTAAAAATATGCTACAGGTAAATACAATACCTGGTAAAATAGGTCCACAGCAAATGCAATGCTCGGTAAAATAATGCTACAGCAAGTGCAATGCCCAGTAAAAATATGCTAGGGGAAAATACAATACCTGGTAAAATGATGCTACAGCAAGTGCAATGCCCAGTAAAATTATACCACAGGTAAATACATTACCTGGTAAAATAGGCCTGCAGCAAGTGCAATGCTCAGTAAAAATATGCTACAGGTAAATACAACACCTGGTAAAATAGGCCCACAGCAAGGCCAATGCCCAGTAAAAATATGCTACAGGTAAATATAACACTTGGTAAAATAGGCCCATAGCAAGGACAATGCCCAGTAAAAATATGCTGCAGGTAAATACAATACCTGGTAAAATAGGCCTGCAGCAAGCGCAATGCTCAGTAAAAATATGCTACAGGTAAATACAACACCTGGTAAAATAGGCCCACAGCCAGGGCAATGCCCAGTAAAAATATGCTACAGGTAAATACAATACCTGGTAAAATAGGCCTGCAGCAAGGGTAATGCCCAGTAAAATTGTGCTACAGGCAAATACAACACCTGGTAAAATAGGCCCACAGCAAATGCAATGCTCAGTAAAAATATGCTCCGGGTAAATACAATACCTGGTAAAATAGGCCCATAGCAAGCGCAATGCCCAGTAAAAATATGCTACAGGCACATACAATACCCAGTAAAATAGGCCCACAGCAAGCGCAATGCCCAGTAAAATTATGCTACAGGCAAATACAACACCCAGTAAAATAGGCCCACAGCAAGCACAATGCCCAGTGAAAATATGCGACAGGTAAATACAACACCTGGTAAAATAGACCTGCAGCAAGCACAATGCCCAGTAAAAATATGCTACAGGTAAATACAATACCTGGTAAAATGGCCCCACAGCAAGCACAATCCCCAGTAGAAATATGCAACAGATAAATACAACACCTGGTAAAATAGGCCCACAGCAAATGCAATACCCAGTAAAAATATGCTACAGGTAAATACAATACCTGGTAAAATAGAACTCCAGCAAATCCAGTACCTGGTTGAATTATGCAGCAGCAAGTGCAATCCCTAGTAGAATGGTGTCACAGCAAAATGCACTGTCTAGTACATTAGCACTGCAGCCATTGCAATCCCTGGTCAAATGGGGCCCCAGCAACTTTCTGTGCATTAGTGTACCAGATCTACAGCAGCTTGCAATGTATGTACACTTCGTCTTTGTTACACTTACTGTATTATAGTGTACTAATAGTACATCATGTATTGCGATACGACCTTTACCAAAGTGCGCGATGACTGAGGACAGTCAATATTTCAGTAGGGAGATGATATGCATGCACTCACTCTAGGCACTAAATCCGACAATAATCACCTATCCGATATCTCTACATAGCACCGGACCTCGTCGATCCTCCGTGATCTCGATATCAACGCATTCTGATGTATCGCCAATCGACACACGTGTCCGCTATCATACCACACTAAGTCGATAAACTCGTTCCGCATCCATTCCGCATCAATTCTGACATCCTAAGTCTCACATCAGTCCCCTAAACGACCATATGATCTCATTTCAAGGTTCCGACTCGACCGGCACGTCGATATCGGCACGATCGCAACGGAATGATGGGAGCAGCCTATCGGAGTTTCATCGGACGTCAGTCGACCTTCAGTCTCGGTATTATCAATCCTCGCGATATCGCCGGTAGGAGTTTCGGCATACATTTATGGTTTGTATCAGGTTCGACTTTGCGATGTTTGGTTATATATTTAGTTTTTGTTGTTATTACCTTGGGAATCTCGGTTTTATCTCTATTCCTTACCACAGTATATATTCTGTACTTCTCTTTGATTCAATAAGAACACTTTTTCCCCACTCATCAGAACTCAGAAAAACATCGAACTCACTTAGTCTCATCTCGCACTTCGTATCTCGACATTGACATCGCCGTAATCGTCATAGTCTCTCGTCAATACTCGTACTGTTTTGATATACCTTTAGTATCTTCGGATCTGGGCAACATATACTTGTCAGTTCTCCGTGGAACCTCGACATCGACATCGCGCGTTACGTCGAAACATCGCGATCTACATTGAGACATCGCGACTGCATTACACTACTTATCTTATCACTCTTGGAAGGGTTACTCGCCAACTCGCATTTATTAGATCTTGTTGTGGTGTTTGTGTTGGTCCCAGACCATATAGACATCGCAGGCATATCACCGTCGTTGATTGTGCCACGTGCGTCAGGTGACCGGAAGACGCGATCCTGTAACTAAAGTTGAACATCGGTATGTTGGGCCTGGCTAGCAAACAGTATGTAAATCCTCGCTGCATGGCTTTATGTATGTGAGTCGTCATGACTTGCTGCATATTCATTTCAATATGGTAACTGGGGTAGACGACGGTTTCAAAGAGTTTACATATACAGAAACCCCATCAGGAAAATCCAACATCAGCTTATTTAACTTAATCGCGACTTATTTTACTTACAGCCAAAATTTAAGTAGTTTTAAGGAAACATCAGTTAAGGAAATTTTACTTAGAATAAGTAGGGTCTCCTACTGAAATAGCTTACTTTCTCCTTATTCGCACTGATTTCTCCACTTAGCTACTTAGTCTGGCAAATATCAGCTGCCTAGCCATGCCATTAAGGAAGTTAAGCAGACATCAAAGTAGTAAAAGAGTAATAAAAAACATATATTTGATTATTGAAATAGGTTATTATACATGAATGGTGTCTACTACTCGTTCCCGTTCCCCCGTCGTTTCCGCTCCCCTATAATCCCCCCGTTGTCCCACTCGGCACCGTTCCCTGCCTCCCATTACCTCCCGTTGTCTTTTCTATTCACCCGCTGTCGTTGTGCTGGCCTCCTGGTCGTCGTCGCTGTTCCTCCCGCGATCCATGAAAAGTTGCTCGTGGGGCTAGGTGGGTGGTGTGCCGTATGCTGTTGTGCTGCTGCTTGTGCTGCTGCTGGTGTCGGCTAACCATAGTTCCTGATCGATCGTTCGTCAATGGTCCTCCTCATGGTACGCAGTGAGCACCATCCATCCGTCCTGCGAGCGGGTGCTCACAGCTCTGTGGAGGGTGGGTTGTGTTCTGCTGTCTCCAGGGGGGTCCTTGTCATCGTTGTCCAGGAGCATTGCAATCCACCCCGCGAGCAGTGGCTCACAGAGCCGGAAGCGGGTGCTGTGTCGTCCCTCGGCAGGTTTGCACTGGGTTGTGTTTCCTGTGTCGAAGCGGATGGGATGTGGTTAGCAGTGACAAAAGTAGGTTTACAAGAGTGCGTTTATGTGTACCTCACGGGTATGCCCCTTCACAGGTCTCCCGGTGTCCCTTCGCACCCTCCTGGCCCCAATTAACCTCACTTCCCGTTTTGATGGGGAGTAGTGGGTTTGCGCGGCTGCCGTTGGGCATGGGTCATCTCACGGTGGTATCCGTCGTTACCAGTAATTTAGACCTTAAATAAAGTAAAAGTACAATTAGTTAGTTGATAAGAACAAAAAACGTACAAGAAAAACTTACCTAAGGCCCAAACAACGCAGTCGTCATTTGGGCCCACGTTGCGCCTGAGATGACTCGTTGATAGCCACTAGTAGCTTTGGCGGCATAGGTATGGGTGTGGATGTGAGCGAGGAAGGTAGGGAAGGAGAGAGGCGGTGGTGTCAGCAGTTGTTCGGAGCAGCGGCGGGGCTTAGGACGACGTCGGGAGTGGTTGTGGAAGACAAACAAGGTGTGTGGCGCGTTGACGTGGCATAATGATGACTATTTCGGGAAATGCCGAGAAACGCCGAGAAGGGACTTAGAGAAATTTTCGACGGCAAGTATCATATCTCTTAGGTGATGACACAGTCCTGATGGCCTTGAGGCCTTACAAGTTCATTATTACTTACATGTTTTCTTATACTACTTATTCCATTATGCCTCCTTAACTCGTGCATCATTCTAAGTAAAAAGATCAACTTATTTCACTTAATTGCCTTAATTGGGTTCTAAGTAAGATAAGTAAAAAAAGTCGATCCTCGATTTTCCTGATGGGCCCGCCCGTGCATGCTCTGAACTGGCGGTAGATGACATTCAGAACAGGACACACCAAAGCTGGTTTATATGTGACTGTCTACAAAGGTTCGAAGACGCCGGGAAACAAGACTTGTGATCGTCATAGTCTGCCACAAAAAGTACAACACAAGAATTTTACCTACGGCTACGGTATTGTGAGCTACACTACTGGCCCTCGTTTTCCGAGGCAAGTTTGACTTCTGTGCAAGCCTCAAGTGCTCGTCTCCACAACCCGCTAGTCTCAATCATTGTCCTGCGGTCCCCAATAATGATCACCGCTAGCTTAGCCCGCGTCCACATCACATTGAGCCTTCTCTTGTCTTCCACAAAACCAATGTCTCCTGCAGCATTGCATCGTACCGTGGAGAAAATGATGATATCACTTTCTCTGCCCTGGAAGGAGTCGATTGTGTAACATGGAGTCGGGGGACGAAGGGAGTTCTTCAAGAGAAGAACTTGTTTTGAATAAGGCGACAAAACAGTAATTGTAAGGTTCTTTGACGCCTCATTCTCCCCTGCTACTAACAGCGATATTATGTCTTGCACGACTTTGGCCTGCCCTTCGTTGCTTTTGGAGGCACCACCCATTGACTCTTCATCACCACATTGGATGAAAACAGTAGGAACAATGACACCATTTGCGCGGGGCCAAGGGAATTCCGAGGATCCGAGGACATCCAGCACTTCAGCACTATTAGAAATTGCAGTTTGTAGCCTGTCTTCATAGAATTCTTTAGATGGGAACCTGGCCAGCTCCCGTGTAAATCGATATTGCACCTAGGCATGAGTCAATTTCTAGCCATCGTCATGGAGATTCGAAGACGTACATCCAGCATTGTTCGATGAATGTCAGGCGTGTTGGGATCAGTATAAAGACGCTCCAAGAGAGAGATATCATATTCCAAAGCTTTGGCCATCGGTCGGACGGTTGGACGTAACTGCACGCTTTGGATAATAAATATTAGTCACAAAAGTAAGCTGTTGTTGGAACAGATCTTCTCACTGGTCCCCTACTATGACCGCACGCTGACATCCTTTGACCAGTGGGATGAGTGCACATGGTTCGGTGATTTGTGACCCTTCATCGATGATCACGACGGTAAAATCAACCTTGCGTAAGATGCCGAGACCTGCTCCAGCACATGTGGTGAAAACTATGCTAGCTGCCTTGACTCGTGCTTGAGCCTGCTTCACCAGCCTGTTGTTTTCATTCATGTCACCCCCAACTCTGGCATCAATCGTGTAGCTTTGAAGGGCCTTGTTGACTTTCGAGTGGTCTGTGGCAACACGAAGGATCTTGTCTTCGCCTAGAACATTGTTATGTTTGTTAAGCTCGACAAAACGTTCGAGGACATTGTCCACGGCTGGTTCGGTGGTGATAAGCATTCTCAACGATAAACATGTTCAGGCCTAAAGATTACCGTTATGAGTAGACGCTGACATCAATATTTTGAAATCTCCTGTAGTATCTTGAAGAATGCGTCGTAATATATGTACTACGACAGTGGTTTTACCGGTGCCTACATATTTGAAAATTGTTAAACAATAGTACGACGAGAGGAAAAGATGCAAACCTGGAGGACCCCATATCAACGACAGAGGCCCCTCCGACGAGTTTACAGCGGCCGATTGACTTGGATTCAGTCCCTCAATAGACCCTTCGACGGATATTGGAGAAGTACTGTCGTGATTTTGTACGAATTCAATTGACGCGTCTGCATATCGGCTGATTATTGTCTGGTAAAAGCGACAGCAATCGATGCCGTCTTCGAAAAGTCGCAACAAAGCATCCATCATTGCTCTGGATGTGGCTATGATATGGATGTCTCAGAGACTTCTTTGTAAAGACGCAGAATTTCGCCCACCTACGCTTCCCGCTGTGTACATCTTCCATTGTATTCTCTGCATTTCCGGAGGCGGTGGATATTGGAGCTCTATTTTGAGCTCTCCCTTAGACGCTTGCACGACAATCCCGTCAATTACAGGACATTCAACCGAGCCCCTCTGGGGCTCTGCTGCAGCCTGCAGGCGAATGTGAGAGTGGAGGCGAACCGCATTGGGTAAGTCAATCCGAACGTGTGCCACAACGGTCTTGAATTCGTTGGCAATGGGTAAGAGCTGAAGAATCGGAACTGCAGAAGACCGTTTGCGAGGCGTCCCCTTTTCATCACAGGGACACTCGTCAGCCGCTTCTTCGGCGCGATCAAACGCAATGGCCAGCGCGTGCTTGTGAATATATGCGACAATATCGGACTGGGCGATGACTGATGCACGGGCGTCGTTGAGAACCAACAGAACCTCCTGAGCCAGGTGACTTGAGCGGACAGAATGAGCCGCTAACATGAGAAGATCTAAATAATCGGCCATGGCAATCTGTGAGATACCCGAGGATATTTTCTCCAAGGCAACGAGGGTAGCAATGCCCAAGCTATTCGTTGAACGTATGATATTCTGAATAATGGTTACACCAATGGCCTCTATTTCGGAATTTAAGCAACCTGAGTCGTCCGGTGGATACTTTTTGAGCAGCGAAAAGGCTAAAGGTGGGAAGCGATCAACCCAGTTCCTCATACCGTCGACGAGGAGAACTGTTGTAATCATGAAGTCAAAAGTCCAGAACAATTCGAGGTCCGCGTGATATTCTAGGCAAAATGACATGATCAGCTCGAGTTCTTGGGGATTTCTTGAAGCGAGTTGTCCTTGAAGGCTCTCGATGGACTGCTTCGGGACAAAAAGATCTTTGAGCCAAAGAGGCTTCTCGCTCCAGTCAAAGCCGGTCAACAAATTCAAAGAATAAGGGACAGCTTCTTTGTCAAAGCGTCCGATATAAGTCTCTGTTGGGACACTTGGGGCGATCAAATAATTTGTCTAATGATTGAAATGAATGCTTACTGCTCAAAATACAAATCAAAAAGTTGATGAGCAATGCGATCCCGATTTGAGACAACATGGAGTTCAATCTCAATGACAGGCGCACGATTGAGGCGACCTAGTTGCTGTCCAGAAACACGAGGTGAAACTTGACCCTAGTAAATGAAAGCTTCACCCACCTTTTGTACGCGTGTGGAAATTTTTTGCAGTGCAATGCTTGTTTGCACTTTTGCATTTGATGTCGCAATAGATCGATTGATGTATACGAACGTGTCAATTCTGTTTTTGTTGTATAGCTCAAGCTTACCGTCGCTGCAATGCAGACGATAGCCCTTCGTGCACGGTCGATACGTCGACATCACCGAAGATGCTTGAGGCATAAATGAACAAACAACAACATTGTCATTGACTTCCGGATCAGCATCCCAGGGAATTTCTCCTCTGATGAAGATGCCAACCGAAAAACGTTCGTCAGTCTACGTAAATTGTAAGGCCTATGAGCACAACATGTCTTCTGTGTGACAAATAGAAGCCCCGACCTTCATAATCAACAACTTCCTGGTGAATTCTTGAGTGGCAATACGTAGGTACTGGAAAAAAGTGGCCAGCCCATTGATCTCAGATGAGTATAGTCGTTGTAAAGGCAAAACCTTGTCCAGGTGTCTCTGCTCCAAGTCGCGGGGAGTTAGAATATTAGAGCGAACCAAAGAGTTCCAGATGTATGGTTCATCCTCTGCCTTCAACCCGACCGCCGAGCTAAGAGCATACTTCTCTTGAGCTGAGAGTGCTCCTAAGTCTAAATGTGCGAGATACGGTCGGAAGTCAATAGAGTGTCGGCGAGAAACAGAGAATGTAAGACAAAACATTTCGTATTCTGAGAGTGCGTTTTGATCACTTCCAAGTAACGAATGTAAAATTTCTTCTGCATTTTCTTTGGAAGTTGCCACGAGACCAGCTTCCGTGATGGGATGAGACTGCAAAAAGCGTGACGAAAATTCGGCGGCTGCAGCACCTAGGACGTCAATGATATATGGCACATCACTTTCCGGAGGCGTGAGTAGCCTGTCCGGAATCTTGATTTTCGCCCCATCTACCGATTGCGAATGCAAGGCATTGAGTTCCTGGCACTGAGAGCTGAGAGCTCCCATACGGCTACTACGAACCCATTTCTGGTGCAATGCCGCTACTTTAGCGAGGCCGGCGCTGCCTTAATGTTAAGATTTGTTATGACGGCCAATGATAAATCCGCGTACTTATTGTATGAGGAAAAATGATTTGCCAGGTCCTCCCGAGTGACCGACTTGCTGACACGTTCTCTGTTTGGAGGATAATCATAAGACTGGACATATGCTTGTGATTGTCGTTCGCTGTTTAGAGAATAGACAATGTACCTCCGAGATAACGCTAGGAACTAAGTCCGGATCCCAGCAAACAAAATATTTGTCGCCTGCATGAGCGATTCAGAATGATGCAAATGAAGTCATCGAGCAAACTTACCATCAAGGTCACCTCCGCTGCTCATCGAAGGGGCAGAATGGTGACCAGGACGGGCGACAGACGCAAAGACAATGCAATCTACAAGATGAGACAAGCGCGGATGATTGACAGCACGGAGTTTCAAGCAGTCACCTGGGCGGAATGTGTGAAAGTTAGTCAAAGAAAAATTCATCAATTATATACTTACCAGGATGAAGACAAGGATTTCGCACAACCAAAACATCTCCATTGATTGGCGTAGTGGATCCTTTTCTGGAAGACGTGATGCGGATGTGGACCTGCCCTTCCTTCAATACCCTATAAGGGTCGCATACACCAAACAACAGGCGGGATTTGTGGATCATCATGCGAGACCTCATTCTGTCTTTCTTCAAGAAGCTGTTTACCTCAGCCATCTGCAGAGAACGAATCTTCTGTGACACAGTATGATTGTCAAACCCATCAAGAAGGACCCGTTCTGCGAGGTCATTGTGTCCCAAGCATGACAAGAAATCGACTCCCCTAGTTATATCTTGCGAAGCATCTTCGATCCATCTGAAATAAGCTTCCTGTTTGGCGAGTAATTTTTCGTGTGTAATGCCTAGGCTAGCGAGAAGAACGATTATATCGTTATTCAAACGTCCAAAGGAATATGGCACAGAGTGATCAACGACAGAAAAGGTGTGATTCTCCACGGTGGTGAATTTTTTCATGCTGCTGCGAAATTGGACGATGGCCTTCTTCTCCTTATCTGTTTCCTTATCAAGGTCGGGATGAAGCATCAGAACACCTTTGTAACCAAGATATCTACAGGAACGCTATTAGAGATACTATCTGGTCGAGAGGACCCGTGTGTATGCACCTGATCTGAAATACACAAGGTGTATATCTGTTTCCGCGGAAGATGATTTTTTTGCTGCGACTAATTTGGACCGAAAGACCTCGTGAGATAAGCCCGCATCCGTCGGAAAAATTTTCATCCCCAGAAACGATGTCCTCGATGTCGGTGGCCCATCGAGGGTCAAGTAAGAAATCAACCTCCGCAGAAGAAAATAGTAAGCCGATCCTTTTCGCGCCTGTAATTTAATCAGTGGAAAAATACGTTACAAGATAGAAGTGAGATGAACAAACGTTTGGCAACGTTCATGATTTTGGCGAAATTGCCAAGCTGGTATATTCTAGAATCAAGCTCATTGTCAGATTCTGCTTGGCGAAGAAAACAACTGCGACTTCGCTGGTGAGACAGTAAAAATTCAGCCGGGCTCAAATCCGAGAAATCAGCACATACAAGTTGACTGTTACTGTGATGATAGAAACGGTACTGTATTCCGTTGAGAAAGAAGCCCGCCTTCATGAGCCGATTGATATAATCTGCGGTGACTCGTATGCTCGACTCCGGAAAGCGCAAATCACTGAAGGAAGCAAGAATAAATTTCGCGGGATC
Source organism: Piloderma croceum F 1598 (assembly GCA_000827315.1). NCBI lineage: Eukaryota > Fungi > Basidiomycota > Agaricomycetes > Atheliales > Atheliaceae > Piloderma > Piloderma croceum. The sequence continues at coordinate 674,638 of KN832984.1, forward strand.
ATCCGTTTGCAAGATGCGATTGCTCGGGAGATTATCCATGCTGAAAGTAATGGCTTCCGCAGTAAATTTGACGATTTTGCCGACGATTTTGTCTTTCCTCCTGGGAGAAGCAAGTGCATTATCTGGCAATTGATATCGCCAAGAATCCTGATCGACTGGAGGGTTTTCTTGGAGAATGTGAGATTTCATAATGTCCGCAACCCAGATTGCTTAGGTAGAAATCGATGAGGTATAACTGCTGAAATCTGGCTGATGGGAGAGATATGTAGGGATGGCGATTGACGCTGAGAATACGTTCCGGATCCTCGAGCGCCTACGCCAGCTTTATAAGAGGCTTTCCTAATTGCCCAAGGCCCTCGTTGAAAAAACCCCGAGTCAGTAATAACATGCGTTCACACAGCAACGAGCTACCCATTACCGCTATATATATTATTGGGCCAAGCTCCACGGGAAAGACTACCCTTTGCTCTGCCTTATCCAAGGCACTGGCCTTGGAGGCACCCTCATACATTACTGAAGTTGCCCGCAAAGTCATGCGTAGCAAAGGTTTCACAAGAGAGCATGTTGGGAAACTCGAGATGCAAGAAGCGATAATGGAGGCACAACTTGACGCAGAGATGGAGGGTAGGATGTACGTGGCACATCGGGGTCAGAGTCAGATGTTGCTGAGCGATAGATCTGCTGTTGACGCTATCGCATATACCATCCTCACGTCAAAAAACAAGGAGGAAGCCGAATATAAGCGAAGAATTCTCGTCGGCTCTCCACAATTCCAGCTTGCATTGTCAAGTTATCGACAAGCCATATTCATTTTGTTGACACCAGTTCCAGAGTGGCTGGTAGACGACGGTGTGCGCTCTATGGACGATGGACATCGTTGTCTCGCAGTCTTTAGGCAGGTCCTCTCGGAGTTGGAGATAAAGTATGAGGAAATCGGAGGAAACATGAAAGATTTGTCGGACAGGGTCGAGTTCGTAAAATGGGCGGCCAATTTTCGCCAGTGATGATTGATGATCGATTACGCTTCGCTTTTATGTAAATATATAACACCGAATGGTTTCCCAACGTGTATTTATCACCAACATTGGTCAAACTATCAATTGCAATTCTGCCTGCTTAGCATCCTTTTCGCGAAATAGAGTCCACAGACGAAATGCCAGCCCGCAACCGGTTACATAACCTCTGCAAACAGAAATCCCGACATTTGGATTGCTGGCTCGCGCTTTACCCGGTAAGTTCGCCTATGCAGTCCCCGAAATCATGGAGCAAACAACAATTTCACCTCTGCGAAATTTTATATTCTAGACTTGCTCATGGGGCCCAAACGATGGCGCTGGCTAGGTCCTAGCAGAACCATAACTTATGAGCGAGAGAGCCGAGGTGACAACCGCCACACTGCAGAAGACTTTTGTGTGTTATGAAAGTGTCACTGAAGGCGTCGGTTCTATTTCATAGTATTGTGGGTGGCACCAGTACCATCATAACCTTCGTATGATGGTTCCGACCAACTCGAAGTTCATGGCTTTCATGAGCATCTGCAGCAAAGCGCAAAAATTCGTAGTATCAGCCTGTTCCAGCCCGACTCGAATCATCGTTGAAATTCAAACCGAGCAACTCAGAAATAGCAACATCAAATTTAGACTGTATTTATGCCCCAGAGGTTGACTCCACTGGTCGAGGTCGAAACGTCTTACTTATATCCTCAGCGAACCTTCAGGTCTCTGACAGATAACTTTTCGGTACCTATCGCCACTACGTTCGATTCTCCCATTCTCTCTTGAATCACCATCAGGTCACTTCCATTATGACTCTTAAACAACTCCTCGCCTCCCTTAGGAAATCGGAGTCTAAGCGCCATGTTCGCACTCAGAACCCTTCTGTATCCCGCGGAACAGCATTTCTCGATCAACAACGTTTTCTGCCTCGTGCTCTGGAGAAGCACTACATCGGGTCTATGCTGTACGCTTTCAACTTTGCTGAAGAAACCCAAAGAGCCGAGGGTGGCCAGCCATTGAAAGTCGTCAGGGTTCTGGCGAACGATTTGGTGAGCTTCGGTTTATTCTGGGTTGAGATCATATTTATATATTGCATCGGCTACAGGGTCAAGGGAGCTATGTTCACAAACCTACGGATGAACCATCTCCGCATGAAAGCGTACACGAGATGTGGGTCAAACTGGCTCATATAAAAGCGAAATTTACCGCCGTATATGATCATGAGCCAGGAATTATTAACGCTTCTACAAGCGTCAGCTCCGATTCCGTAAGTCCACCGAGATTTCCCTTTCACCTTTGCTGACCTCTGTTTACAGTCTTTCAGTCTTTACGACGACATGTCAGAATCTGAGGTTGCATTCGATGCAGTTGTTGAGAAGAGGGTCTGTCTTTTCCCGTTGTTTGGCAACCGTACATGATATATTTATCCGAGCAGGCCCTAAGCACGATCGAAGAATTATCTGAGTGTTCAATCAGTGTTCAAGCCCCTGCAGAGGATGTCAATCTTCTGCACGTACGCACCTTTCACTTTTTCCCATCAAGGCATTGCTAACTGGGAACCAGCATGACTTCACCTCACTGGCAAGATCAAGCACGCGGCTAATCGTAAGTTATCACTCGTTACCATATTTCTGACTGCTTTTGAACCACCATTTTGATCAGCCCTTCATCTCAAAAGAAGATATTGCTATTCTCGACGTTATGGCGGCCACTAATGATCTTGAAGCGTTCCTCCAATCATCCGATTTAGACACTATATGGCTTGACTACAGTGTGTCGTCGGACACGGAAGAGAATTACGATGGTACAAGCAGCATCGATGTCTCAGTTGATATCATCGAGGAAGTGAGTATTTTGATTTGATTACAAGCCCTCCGAAGCTATAAAAACGTTAATCTCGCGATTTATAGATTACTCTAAGTGGCAGGTGAAATTTACTTAGTACAACCTGACGTACGGACACACGAGACTAATAAATTTTACTAAGCTTCCCAAAGAAATCGGACAAAAATCATTTCGACGATCGTCCGCCTGCATATATCTATAACTCTCTGGTCACGCCCATCCAGCTTCCCGCCCAGACCACAAAGAATTTTGTCGTACTCTCAGGACACAAATGTACCCCAGTGTTTGGGCTCGGCATCGATAGTGTCCCTTCTCCCCATTCATCGGCCATTTTGAAGACGGTCGGTGTCCTTAGCGACTCAGCTATCACCCGTGAGTCCACTGTACGCAAATTTAACCTTACTGCTGGTCTGGACTTCGGTTCTTCTTCTACCCCAGGGTTTTTTCCTAGCGCGACAGAGACCGACAAGAATGCCTTCGTAAGTGGTGTCGAAATTGTCCTGGACGTCGCCGAGGCCTTCTCCAAAGTTGATAGCCTTACCGGCAACCGTGATCTTCCTGATCTTCGGACCAAATCCCGCAAGTCGAAAAGCATGTCGAATCTTATCCACAAAGTCCTCCGCCGCACGCAAAGCCTGAACGGTCTGACGACGGCTCATTTGACCTGACTCCAGCCTCTCCTTCTGCAAGTCAGCACTCTCTTTCCAGGCCTTCAACTTCCAAGCTTTCAAAGGGGAATATCAATATTAACATGAAAAACACGGGAGATTCTACCCAGCGAAGTGTGTCGAGCAGTCGGTCGAGCGTGAGCCTTTAAGGTTCGAGCTGTTTTTCGTGCCTTGTTCAAGTTATTCTTGGGTGGTATCAATCTTTGTTTGCTGCTTCTGTTTTGCTCATTTTATTCGCTATCTTTATTCCCATCCCAATTATAGTTCTCACTTTCTCCTAGCCTTGAGCAATTTTGTTCGGTTGGATTACTTACGTGATTCAAGTTTCGCGACTTGTTCGTCTGCTGGCTTTGCCTGCTCGAACTTGTTACATTTTACCAGCATCTTTGTCTTCGGAATCAATTCTTTGCTGCCTAGAAGAAGTCACAAGTTTGAAAAGGACATTCATCATTACTGTACACTCCCTTGGCCGGCATTTCAGTACATGACAGGGCATCAATAAGACTTGCCATGCTGAAAACAGAAAGTCGCCTTCGAAGTTCGAGCCATCCGTGCGCGCGGTATGATTTCGTGGAGTTGTAAAGACGTAGTCTCCCGTAGGCAGCCGTAATAGCTGAGAAGATAGTCGTTCTTGTTGTGTATTTCTCACGACCGGTGGAAAAGTAAGTGCTGCTGTTGTGTAACTCCAATTTGCAATTGATTTATGCACATTACTTGGTAATTCGAGGGCTAAAATAGTTAAATTGATCATGTTTTGGTCATTTCTCCGAGTCAGCTCGTGTGAGGATCCGGACACATGTCGCGACTGCTGACGTGGGGCATCACCGTTAGATCCGTTTGTATAGCTTCTCATCGTGCATTATTGCTCCGAACGTCACCATTTAAAGACCTGACTTGCACTATATGCTGAGTTGCGTAGGTCAGCGAACTTTCTGTGCCGGAGTTATCCGTCAATTTATTTCCTTGCATCGCGACGCTTTCACTTTCACAAAAAATTATTTTTATTCTTTGTTCCTTCTGGTCCGGAAGCCATTTTTGTTTTCAAATCACTGCAGATGAACTTTTGCGAAAAGTTGGTTTCCACAGCGATCGGGGAACGCGGGGATACAAATGTAGCAATCGCCCTAGAAGCAATGATGTGATTTGTGTTGAGAACTTTGCACTGCTATGATTTTCATCCGACACTCGGTGATGGCTGTGTCAGGATCATTTGTGCGGGTGGTCGGGCACACGTATTGAGTGATCGGACTGCCACGATCGCCAGCCTGTAAAGCCCCAAATATATGCAATTGAATTTAGTGACAAATTACGAATGAATGGATGCTATGTTGAATGTATCCTTGAAGAATGATTGCATGCATATGAAAAATAGTCAGGATTAGGTTGCGAGGTGAGAATTATAGAAAATTGAAGTTACGGATGAATGCCCAAATGATGAAACTAGGACTCCGTGGCCCAAGTCCCTGGGATGCCCCTCCTCCTCTTTGTCCCTGTCCCACTACCCGTCGTCTCCGCCCCATGGAATGACTCATCGAAAATCTCCCCCTCATCTCCGATCCCTCCCCCATGCTTAGTCGTCAAACTATTTCGATCTCTCCCTAGCATCCCTCTCCGCCAATCTTCACCCCCATCCTCGTCATGATCCCGGTGTTCACGATCCCATCCGGCCCTCCTAGATCCATTACGACCTCTTACGTTCCCCGTTGCGCTCCTTGACTCACTATGAGTCGAGGAAGATGATGTTCCCTGATTTGCCGAAGGCTGTATAGGTCCATGTAGATGTCGACGAAGGCTGCGGATCGAGTTCTGCCGTTTGGGAGGGACGAGTAAACGCGCTAGGTCTAACTCTCCTTCGTCTTCATCCGAAGATGAAGATGCGACCATCTCCCAATCGCTACCTCTTACACTGGACCATTCATCGTCCTGTGCCTGCGTCCTAGCAAGACTAGGCACACCATCTCTACCCCTCGCTTTGCCTTTGTTCTTGTCTCCCTTCCTTAGTTTGTGTTTCTCCTTCCCTAATAACACACCACCGATGGTTTCCTCCGCCCCCCTCGCAGCCCTGCTCTTCACGTCCACGTCCACATCCCTCCCACCACAAACCCTCGATCCTGATCTCGACGGAGGCGCAGAGCGACAAACAACTCTAGTACGACTCACCCGTGTCTCACTGGGCGTACGACGAGCAGCTACTTGCGCACACAAAAATGGTGGTGCAAGGTCTTTCCGCACCACGATTTGTGGAACGTTGATTTGGTCTGAAAGTGCCGATTTACTGGACAATGCTGGGCTCATCTGTAAAGTTTCCAGCCTTGGTCTCGGCGACTGGGGATGAGAACGAGACGGAGAGAAGGGGGAAGGAGTACCAGCATGTGCACCTGCTCCCCCGAATAAAATAGCCCGCGCGACGTTCTCGAGCCATGTACGCGGAAGAGGCGGCCGTCCGTGTATGTCACTTTCATCTTCGCCTTCCCCGTTACCTCTCCGCCCCATGAACGCATCCTCGCCCTCAACATCACTATCATCAAGCACCATCGTCCCCTTCGGATACCCAGACCTAGACCCACCTCTGCCTATATACCTACTCGAAGAATGCCGTACAGTTGGTGGTCGAGTGCTGCTGGATGACGGTTGGATAGATGGTGCGGATGCCATATGTCGAAGGTAGGCACGCGCTTTGGAGGCTTGGGCGTACGTCTGTGGCTTTTGGTTCGAGGGGGTGGAGGGTGGAGGTCGGAGTCGCGTAGTTCCGTGTGGGTGTGTAGACGAACTCAAAACTTGGCGATTGGCTCGAGGAGTTGAGTCTGAAGTTGAATTGGGACTTGTGATGCTGTAGGTGCGGCCAAGGTTGGACGAAGGGCCTCGCGATGATCGCGTGAGGCTCTCTGCCGACGATGTGAATGCGGGAGTGGTTACTGAAGGTGAATGAGAGTGAGACGAGATGGAAGTGCCTTTCGACGACTTTAATTGCTGTTTGTGGGCAAGAGGCGATGGCGGAGGTGAATATTCTTGCTGAAGGGGAGGGATCCTCCGCAAACCGGATGACAAATCAGCTTTGGTCACCGCATCAGCATCTCTCGCAAGACTGGGTGTCCGACTCATCAATCCCGTCAAAAAACCAACAACAGCACCCACGCCGCCTCTAACACTCCCACCTCCTCTGAGTTCCCTCTCCTTCCTCTCTTCAGCTTCTGCCTCGGCCCGTTCCGTTTCCGGGGTAAACACGCGCGTCTCTTTGTATCCAGCTTCTCGGAGGAGGTCCTCGAGGCGTTCATATGTCTTCGAGGTGCCGCGACGGTGGAGAGGCACACGGCCTGGTCCGAGGGAAGTGGGATACCGCGATTCGGGCCGGCCTCGTTGGTAGGTAGATGACTGAGAACTCGAAGGATCTTCGTCGACTGGTTGTGCCGGTCGCGTTGGCGATTGAGAAGTGGAATTTAAAGTCTCTGGAGGCGACGGAAGTTGTGGGACGATGCGAGATTGTGTTGGAGTCGTCGTCGTACTTGTACTTGCGCTTGTATTACTTGGGTTCTTTTTAAAAATTAAAAAGAAAGAAAGAGAAAGGAGAAGATAAGTTGAATAGGAGACCGGGAGAAAGTAAATCAAGTCGACATACCTTTCTATTTGATATGAGTTGTGTATTAGGCATCGTAAGTGTAAGATATTCCGAGTAGAGTCAATTCTTGGTCGTTCCGCGCGGTTGAAACGTCCAAAGGGGTGGATATGGCCGTGGCCAGACAAGACGAGAGACGTTGAGGACTAGTGTAGCATTCCTCGAGACGCGACGTATGTGAGCTGGCTTATGAAGAGGGAAAGATGGATCAAGGCTGAGCTTCGCCGTTGGGATCATCCCTCGCCGACCGAAACGGCGATGCTCCGCGCCACCCATCACGTGAATGCGCTCTCCCTTGTCTCTCAGCTGAGCGCATAATAACGCGCCAAAATATGCCACGTCACGGCTGTACCATCACGACAGCTGGTCTCTTGCGTAAGATCCACAACAGATTGACAAAAAGCTGCGGAGCATTCGAGGACAATATCCAGGGATCGTCAATCCCTGTTTCATATTACTGGCCCTTACAGACACATACTCTTTGGTTCCCAAGGGTCTGATTTTGTCTCATCGTGCGTCACCTACCCCACATTGCGGTTTTTGTCTCCCGACTAGGACCCTGGCCGCTGATCGCTCTGGCGATCAGAGAAAAATTATCCTATCACAAACTGTCGAGCATGCGCCAAGGCATGCACTAACCGTTAGTATCGTTATTCTTGCTGTTCTTCTCCTTTATATATGATGGAGGGCAGTTTGACGTAGATTGATCAGCCATCAAATTCCCTCTTTACGTCGAAATTTGGCTTAATGGATATAAAGAAGGAACGACTATCTTCATTCTATTGGGCTGACTACGGGAGACTAGCTTAATGGTACGTCTGACAATTGAACTTGGCGACCATTCGCATCAATGATGTTTACTGATCCGTTCTTGTTGGAATGAATGGCTGGGGGACCAACCTACAGTGGCTAGATCAAGATCGCTACATCGTTGTTCCCGTGTCGTCTGTCAAGCATCCCTTGCAACGCGCAAAAAACGAAATAGCGACTTCGGCCGCCTCCCTCGCAAGTTGTGCCACATCAAAGTTCGGCGCTTGTCGCGTCAGAATGCTCTGTCGCAATCGCCAGTTTCAACTTTATTTGGCACCAATTTTCTGTACCGGTTGGGGCAGAATTTCTGTAATTTACGAAACCGCACCTCTGACTGCTTTTTCAACGGTAAACGAGGCTCGTTTGTGGAGCGATGGCTACGGGAAATACGTGAGTTCACTTACGTCCTCTGGAGCAATTAGACTACCATTTTCCAGCGTTAGATTTGGACGCCCAAATAAACTGCCGCTCGGGATCGCATGAACTTTCGGCGACGCTTATCGAAATTTGGCCACTCTGCAAAACCTGGACCACTGCCTGCCCGCATCGCTAGGCCTCCATCACCCAAAGACACAATGTCATGTCCAAATGGGATAATTAGTCACGCGATGACAATTGAATGGATCGTGGTGCTAAAATACAACATAGTATGGATACGGTCGTCTTTAATGGGCCTCCCCAGAATAAAGTTACCACCGCCACAGCTAATTCCCATAATCACTTTGCATGCCGTCTTCTACTGCTTCCGGGATCAAGAATTCCTTGTTACGAAGTCATGAGCGTCTAGATTCCATAAATCGATATCACCAGCAGCTATTGTTTCACGGTCTTATGCCTCCGCTTATATCCAATAATACCGAGATGGGCACAAGGCCATCACGTCGGACCTATCCTCGAACAAATAAAGAAGCATAACGTAAACAACGTCACAGAAGCTCGGTGCGTCTACGCAAGACACAACTTTTCGCGAAAAATTCTTCCAAACAAAGAAGCATAATCTAAACAACATCACAGAAGCTCGGTGCGTCTCGAAACTTAACTTTTTCGCGAAAAATTCATCATAGTTTGTATTTCCGAACCATTGACTCATGTTCGTAATTTGATTTAGTCAAGCGAGCGTGTAAGTCGAGAGGCTGCTGAAGGCCGCACAGCACTCTATTAGTACTGTATTTTATTGTTTAAATGGTCACCGGAATACTGAGGACCCGCTGATGATACTAAACAAGTCCGAACTCAAGCTGACCCTTGACTCCAGGTTATAGACCTAAAACATTGAAGCAGGATCATTCTCCCAGGCTGTGTGGTCTCATCTGGTCGATCTTACAGCAGATTGTCCGGAGCTCGTCTACGTGGTCGCGAAGTCTCCAACTTCATCAAGCTAGTTTGGTTCCTATCTGCGTATCGTATCGGGCAAGTGTATTTGACATCGCATCTAGAGCAAAACCTGGATATTTCGCCAGCATATTGGAATCCATTAACCCAAACTGATGTTTGAGATTATTATAAGATGCCGAAGAAGGGCAGTAAAGCTTCTTAGACCCGCGCCGCCGCTCTTCCATTCCTGGCTCTTTCACCCTTTCGTATTTCCCCCTCCCTATAAAGATCAACCGATACTTTCCTTTGCAAGTCACAGCACTGCGATAATTAGGCATGGTCATGCCTCTATCTTCCTTCCAGAGTCAACAACTATCGCATGAAGTACCCAGCGAATCTTTTGGCTACCAGGCTGATAACCTGCTCAATGCGTCGGATCCCGGTCTGTCATTGAATCACGACTTCCAGGTCTGTATCCACCACTCCCTATTGGTCAATCTACTGAGTTTAGTCCGCGGCCAACTAGCCTGATGGCATTATAAATATCGAATCATGCCGTTTTGCTGCATACACAAGTTATGCGGATATGTACAAAGCTGTCATGTTCTTTTCCAGCCAGGATTCGCCGCTGCCGGTGAGTACTTGTATTGGTATGTCTTGAATCTGTTGTCAACATAATACATGTAGGTCGTGACCAAGGCGTTCAGGGTCCTGCCCGACGATCACGAAGGAAAGGACAGACTGAACAGGGTACGTTATTACGGGTGTGTTATCGTCAATGTACCAGCTGCTCACAACTTCTTCGTCCGTTTTTGCAGATGGTTGGTAGGCTACAGACCGCCTGGTCGACTGTTGGTCACGATCACGAGTACATATCTCCCACTTGGCCGGCAACCGTGACCTCGGCAGGATTCGTCGTGCCCGCCATCACGACTCCATACTATCATAACGGGAACGTTCTCCAATATGTGCGTCGTAATCCGAACGTGGATCGCTTGGGCATAATATTTCAAACTGCATGCGCTTTGGCCTATATCCACTCGAAGGGCGTTATACACGGCAATGTTTGTCCTGTGAGACTTGCATCTGATCGACCATGTCTGCGGTCTTGCCTTTGCTAACTAAAATTTGGATCCGGCAGGAAAATATCTGCATCACAGATGACGGGGTAGTTCGCGTGACCGACATAGGCGTGGACACTCAGGTACGCTTGACGAACGATAAATATATCTATTCCGTTCCATCGAACTGGATGTACAAAGCAAGCGAAGAGCTGGAGATGAATACCCGTACGACCAAGACAGATGTGTGTTCATTGGCAGCTACTATTTATTCTGTATGTGTTATTTCATTTTATAATCTTTACGATCAGACGATAACCCGCTATCCTGACCAGATCTATACTTCGAAACCCCCATTCGTGTGCAACCCGCACTCGTTCGGAAAAGGCCTTATGCACATCGTTGAACGAGGACATGAAGGGGTATTTGGGAACTTCAAGCCCGTAGAGATGAAGGACGAGCTGTGGGCAATGGTCCGACTGTGCTGGACGATAGATCCCAGTCGACGCCCGTCTATGTCAGAGGTGAAGGATATGTTGAGCAGAATCAACTGATGTGCTACTGGGTGCTGTCTTCCCAAAGTGCGGAGTCGCGGGGCAAGCCGCAGATAAATTGTTAATATATTGCAGTGTACATTATTGGCCGCATATTAATATGAATACAGTAGGGGGTATCACAGTGGAGGCCAAATCCGAATTTATGCCCTGAAAAGGAGCCCTTTGTTCCAGCCGCACAGCTTATCTATGGCTCTACCATGTCTAGCGGGTTATATGAAGTAAAGGCTCCTGAACTATCCTCAAACGGTCTTCGGTGATATTGCAGACTCATGTAGAGGTCGTTCCCTTGTACTTGACATAGCAAAAAGTGCCTTGTGGATACAAATTTGTGTCCACGCAGGACAAGAATGACTGGACGCAAGGCGGTACAAGGCTCGCATATGTTCGGTTGGTGTGCAATACGTGAATAGGTGCTGTCTAGAACTGCGGCTACTTCGGCACAAGGGGTAAAAACGAAAAGATAAAACAAGAGCTGACAAAACGGGTGTGAAATAAACGAATGGAAATCGTGGCACAGCACGGTCACCTCGAATTGGCGCAAGTTTCTCGCAGAGCTCAAACTTCGACGCCAACCGGTATAAATGTAAGAGGATAATCGTAAAGTAAGAACACTCACCAACGTAACGGAATGCCTTGTTCTCCCAATCGGATACATCTTCCAGTCCTTGCGTCAACGCTGGGTCATATTCCTGATTTCCTTCCACAAATTTCTGATCCCGACGTTTGTTGGCCATCGCAAACATTATTCCTAGAATGATAATCACAACCATCTGTATGCGCATTCGAAAATGTCAGCATGGAGAAATATGAAATTACGAAAACGTACCTCCAAGATGCGGCTAACCATGCACCCAATGATTCCAGTTGGATATTTGGGTGCCTCAGAATCTTTGAACATGAAGGGGCCGACAATGTTGCTGCTGGTGAATCAGATAGTGTACGAAAGGCAGATGCTTTGAGACGGAAGACACACCCAGCAGCAACGCCCAAGAAGATGGAAGCACTGCAAAATGATTTCTCTGCAGTCAAGATGAAGGTCAAAACCATAGTAGAGCAATGAAATATGGTCTACTGACTCGTCACTCCGCCTACGTTGCCTGTTACCAACGACAACGCAAGCACAAATACAGCGTTACTTGCGCCGGTGAGATCTGCACGAAACAACGTTCAATGGATACCTACTGTCCATTCAGTTTCCGCATCTTACAATAGCCAATGAGTCGCCCCACTTTGAGGTGCTGTGGCAACCAAGCCACCAGGGCAAATCCGAGAATAGTCGGTACTGTTAAAATACACATGACGATGGTCCGGCAATCCTTCGGTAGCTTCCGATTCACGTACACCGTGATGAGGATTCTGTTTGCCGATATGAAGTTATGCTTGCTAAACGGCATACGACGTAAACTTACACGATGGCGATGAAGGCGCCATATGGAATCTGCGTGTAAGTAGAGTTGGAAAATAAGATTCACAGTAAGACCCATGACATGTCGAGCCGTCGGGAAAGCCTTACTTGCATCAATGTGGTCTGCAATGTAGTAAAGCCGAAGCCTTGGATAATCAAGGTACCACTAATCCGACATAAGCGTCGAAGGGTAAGGTAGAAGGGAAACGCGTACAAGTTCGATGTCCCGCCATTGGGAACATTGGCGAAAAATCCAAGAAAGAAGAAGAGATAAAATTTTGGGTCTTTGAAGGCCTCCAAAGCCTGTCGGCCATCGAACCTGTGCAGCAGGAATCATAAGTACAACTACAGCTACAAGCAGAAATTCAGATAGCGTACCATCTCTGTTCTGTGCCGGCTAGGTCGTGTCGCTTCCGACTGACAATAATTACACTCTCATGACGAGTAAACCAATGCGCACGCGATGGCGAATCTGGGACCACAAGCCACAGCACAAGCGCCCAACCACTGCATAAGGCGCCGACAACCTTATAATCCATCAGGTACGAGTTCAGACAGAGGATTGCATTGAGTTTTTACCAAAAATTCATATCTCCAGGACGGCAGTGCTCCTTTGATCTGATATAGGACTTGAACCACGGCTTCAAAAAAAATCGCGAGACGTACATTACCGATCCCATAACCGAGAAGGCCGCCTACAGCAATGCCAATTCCGTTTGCTGAGTACCAGTAACCAATGACAGTGGGCTGCTGTTGACGGGTATACCATATTGACGTAATGAGTAAGAAGGCTGGATCGGCAGTGGCCTCACTAGAGCATGCAATAATGTGAGGAAAACAAGACTGACGCCGCCAACACTTACAATGCACCGGAAAAAAAACGAAGTACTGCAATAGCAACAAAATCATGGCATGCAGCTTGCGCCATCAGGAGGATACCCCACCTGGCAGTCAGGATTAGATGTTGGAACTGGAAGTCCGGATGCAATTGGCATACAAAAAAATCTATTAAAGGTCATAACTTGAGGTCAACCGCAACTGCGTAGAAAGAGACCAAAAAGACTTGCGTTCACCGCGAGGTACTTTCCCAATGGAAACTTTTGCATCAACAGATTTGTCGGTAAGGCCCATCCAACCCACCCAAAATAAAACAAGGACGAGAGCCAGTTCTTTGTGGGCAAGCATCAGCTTCCAAGTTCTACGAGGTCTATAACACCCACGTATTCTTCAGTCCGAAGATGTAAACCTTTTTTGATGTTGAAAATTGCCGCGTAGCTGAGTGTTGTTTTGTCGCTGTATCCATACATAGATCAGCCATTGACCAGTAATGAGATGAGAACGATCCCTCACATGTAGTAGAATCCGTAGCAGATAGCAAGCGCGGGTATAATAAGCCAGTCGATCTTCCTCTCGACCTTGTAATTTTTATGGTATTTTCCGGTCATTGTGCAACAATCAACGTGACATGAACTTACCTTTCTCACTTCTGCGGGGTCGAGCTCTTCCTTATTCATTTGGACGACCTCCCGACAAAATTGTAAGGAGGGATTGTGCTTCAGCAAACGGCCGAGCCCGACGAATGACTCTTCATCATGTTGGTCGGGACCGGAGGTCTCGATGATTTCTGAGTTGAGAGCCTCGAGTTTGTCGCCTTTCTCGTCGCTCTGGCAAATCTCAGAATCGAGGCTAGGCATCCGTGAAGAAGGGGAGGAGCAGGAGTGTAATTTCAACCTCAGACTGATGCCCCCATTCTTATAATGTTGCCTGGGCCGGTCTCTGTACTAAGCCTTTATGGGCTAGTAGTTCGGGTACTTATACGAACCCAGTGTCGATACTTCTAATAAAAGCTGCAGTCGTGTTTTTTCGAAAAACTGCCCAAAACTCACCCTGCTCGCGGGTTTTAGTGCCAATTTAGTGATAATTAGGCTAGATTAGGCCTTGATTTGTCACTAATTGCCTGCGAGAACGGCGCTTTTGGCGGTTTTTCGAAAAACACGACTGCAGTTTTTATTGCAACACACCGTAACGACCGTAGTATTCGAATGCACGGAAGCTAAAGGGCATATCCTCAAACAGCCTCGAATCACATATAAGAGCCCGCGTAGACCGAAATGTTTTGAACATATCAAGTAACAGAGTAAAGCGTACGCACTGCTACTACTTCTGGGCACGGGACTCGGGTCGACCGCCTGTGCAGCTATTATGCTGCCCTCAATTTGGTGCTCCCCGCAGGGCTTCCCCAGGAACCATCGCAGTACTCACCTCCACCGCGATCGACGAATCTCTCCTTGAGATTGCCTTGTCTAAACTTGGCTTGGCGCCCCTTCTACTCTCTATCAACAACTCTGTGCCGGCGGTTGCTCGCCTTTGCAAAATTACCAACGCTTCGGATCTTATTATGGCTCCAAATATTCTACCGAGGCCAGGGAGTCACAGAAGTTACTGAATGACCAAGGTTACCAGCTCGAAATAACGGCAGAAAGCGGCCGATAGGTCGGTCCCCAAGACACTCAAGTTTCCACTCCCCGCTTAAGTATTTCGAAAGCCTGGATGACTACGACCGCCGAGATCAGCTCAGAAGGCGAACGGCGAACGACCAAAAAAATGATACCTACACATCAAAAGGCACCTTTTCCTCCAACACCAACCCACCCCAGCTTCTCAAGAGACACCCGTATGTAGTATTGCATCGGTTGGTCTGGATAATGTCGAGCTATGGAAAGGTAGTTCTGTGTTCAGAGGATGTGCAAATCGGCAAATGCTATATATATCTATAATAGACATGTCGAGTTGTTAGTCTACAATCCAACACCACGAGAAATGAAAACGAGATTCCTCACCGGTAATACTACCCTCAACAGCAGACCCACCAACAGTCCATTTCACGATCCACCAGTGAAATCAGGACTGGCCCCTGTCCAGCGTTGATCCCCCCTCCGCTCCCCGAGCCACTACCGAAGTCCTCGTTTAAGACGATAGCGAGTTCGCATTCGTATCCCGGCTGCCAGAGGAAGCGACGCACGGGGATGGAGGGGTGTGGTTGGTAGATTGGTTTGTGTGGGATGTGGGAAAGCAATGCATCCCATACCTGATACTGATAGAGTAGATTAACAAATTATTTAACACGCATGCAAGCAGGAAAAAAGAAAATGGGTGAGGTGATCGCTAGATTATGAACGAACATACTTTGGAAAGTCTGATACAACCCCCAACTAACGACCCACACCCCCAGAACTCAACCTTGAAGCACTCACCCGCATCACCAACACTTTCGTCAACGCCGACATCAGCTCTTCGTCGATGACGCAGCGCTGCCTCAGTCAAGCACGAGGATATGCGCGATGGGGAGCCGGTCCATACATCTGATTGGGCCTCTTTGGAGGTCCCATCTAGTTGTGTGAGTGGGTAGGTGAGTGCCAGATGATAACAAATGCGAAAGAAAGAATAGAATAAAAGACCGAACTCACCAATAAACACTCCCATTATCCAACCCCACTTCGATCTGTAGAGGTGTTGATAAGTTTAGAGAACACGACGGAGGGAGGTGGTGGATCTTCATCAGAGGTCATCCCCAGTGAGAATCGCGTCAAGGGAGATTGAACTACAACGAATCAAACGCGTTAACCCTAGGCGCCGATCGATGCTTTGGTGCAGACTCCCACCTATATTCACATTATCCAGCATACCTTCTCTTGATCTTGATGTCGATGGCTTTTTTTGCGCTCTGATTAGCTGGCCCTGCAGATCTCCGTTTCCTTCCACACGCTTACACAGCGCTACATGATGCACGCGCCCTAGTTGCAAGGATGTATCGCTCCAGATTAGGCACAGCACGCAGCCTGTCAATGTACCTGAGGCTGCATGATCTACAGCTTTCGATGCTTCTCTGGCGATGTCTATCTTGCCCCACTCTGACAGGACCCTCACCACCTCCGTTCCACAGTTTTCTTTTTACAGTTTCCAATGAGGTGAGTCCGATACTCTCAGCCAGAGATATAACGCACTCACACAATCGATGAAGTGACATATATCTCACAGGTTAATATTCTTCATTCTCCGAAGAGTCGCAGGCTCATCGATAATCGATCTCTTTCCAGATGTGGTGATCAGATGTCCATCTGATAACCATAACAGTCTCCCCGACGATGCACACTTATTCATTGAAGTCCACGTGGACGACATTAAGGTCAAGAGGACGGAAAAGTTCGCGAAGGAGTCCACGGAACCGTCTTGGTGGTTGAACGAAAACATTGTACTGTGAGTTAATTTTCAACTCGTCTTTCGGTTCACCATGTCATGGCTATGCATCTCCATCTCCATTCTTTTGGCATAGTATCTCAATGACCACTGACCACTAATCCACAGGTCCGATAGTGACCCGTCCATCAGGCTGGCAGTCATGATGGAACATCCTAGCAGCGATGTCCAGTGTCTTGGGTTCACAGAGCTGTTCAGCGCTGAAATTGCACAATATGCAGAGGTCGAGCACAGTATGTACTATGCTTAACGTCATCCTCGATGTGCACTGTGCTAATATTTGAACATTTCTCGTAGAACATGTTCGAGTGCTCGACAAGACCAGCGACGGCCCCCCACTTGAGCTGATGCTTCACTGTGTTGTTATCCCACCCGACATTCCCCCAGAACGTTCATCTGGCTGGTTCGAAGATGCTGCCGAGGAAGAAGCTGTTAAACAGCAATGTATGGTCAATGCTTCTAGGAAATTGGACATCATTTAATCTTCAACTTTTAGGGACTCGCGCTCATTTGTCTGGCCAAATCATGTCGAAAGATGTTCTCACGAGTATTGCCTCGGATGTCAAATATACAAGGGCTCTACATCTTTCCGACGAAGACAACGAGAAGCCACTGCGTCTGATGTGCGCTGGTGACCTATTCTTTGAGCTGTACGAGCAGTCGCAGAAGAATGCAGATCTAGACAAGGCAATTGCTGCATATGACACCGCAACCAAACTTACGCCAGACGGCTATGAATGCCAGGCTGAACTCCATGGTCAACTCGGGCTAGCATTAGTCCATCGTTTTGAATATTTCAGCAACATTGCTGACATCGATAATGCCATCTTTACCCTTGAATGCAGTCTTATGCTTACTCCTTATGGCCATGCTGACAAGCCTGGTCGTCTGACCAATCTTGGCAACTCCTTCTCGGGCCACTTCGAGCACTCAGGGGACCTCATTGATGTTGACAAGGCCATCTCCGCTCATGAACAAGCTGTGCATCTCACTCCCGATGGCCATGCTAACAAGCCTAGTCATCTGAACAATCTCGGCAACTCCTTCTTGAGCCGCTTTGAGTGCTCGGGAGACCTCATTGATGTTGACAAGGCCATCTCCGCTCACGAACA